>CM052815.1:81920216-81960486 GCA_028533885.1 Nasua narica
TGGTCCCCTCCCCATTGAGGCTGCACCACTGAAAGGACACTTTCCTTTATCCCAGAGCGCAAGGAGGATGCCCTTACACTCAGGCAGGCTTGTTGCTGAGACGGAGCAGACATGGGAAATGACTTCAGATGCTCCAGAGAGTCTGGGGCTGGGACGCCCCTCCCGGCCTCTTCCTCAAGAGGTTTCCTGTGTCCGGCTGAGGGGCCTCAGAGAGACAGGGGGCTGCGAGCTGTCTGGCTCGTTTGTGGCCTGGAGGTTTCCAGAACAAGAGGAGGTTAGATCTGGGAGGGCCAGGGCTCCCCAGTTGGCTGGCCACCCAGAATTGCCTGTGGGGCTCCCTAATAATACAGAGCCTGGAACCAGTGCAGAGCTTCAAATCCTCCCGGAGTGGGACCCAGAAATCTGTGTTTCTACCAGTTCCGCAGGTGACTCTGGTACATAGCCAGGACCGGGGGCTGCCGATCGTGCCTGGTCCCTGCCCCCATGTTATAGATGGGGAAGCAGGGAGTGAGACCTGCAGAGACGAGGAGATGCCTGAGAGCTTTGTTGCTCCATGCTGACAATACAGAGGGCACCTAGCCTGGGGGAACGTGGGGAGGCAGAAGTGTGTTCCCGAAGGCTCCTGTGTGGAAGGCCCACCTGAAGGGGCTGGTCGGGGGCGTGCAAGATGTGGCTTGGCACACAGGAGGCAGGTGGGATGGCAGTGTGCATTGGGAGCAAAGGCCCTAGAGCGATATCGACTGTCACGGGACAGGGGACTCGGACCCATGAAGGGTTAACGTGAGGCTTATTCCACGGCCCAAGAGATAGGAGAGAACATCCAAGAGGTGTTGGGCCATGGCCACAGAGGAGTCATGAGGTTTTGAACAGAAGCCAGCAGAGGAGAGGAAGAAGATAGCTAATTAACAAAAGGCTTTCCTCCTGCAGATGGGAAGGGGCGCTGACAAGGTGGCTTCATCTGTGCTGGGATGGAGGAATGGGAAAATCAGGGAAGCGGAGTGCAGCCCGGAGGCAGACGAGCACCTGCCTTCCAGGGCATGCAGTTCTGGGTTACATACACCCAGATTAGCCCTGCTCCCCAGTCTCCAGGGGCAACTGGGGTAGCGGGTATTGACCTGGGTTAGCAATATTCCTTCAGGATGGCTATGCCCCCTTGAACTGAACGAAACCCACAATTCCCCAGGGGGCAAACAGGCCCTGGGGAATCTGAAGTCAGATTCTGAAGTCACCTGCCCCCTACCATCCTCCATGCGGTAGGCAGTGACCTCCCACCTTCCTTGTGAGCATGACATCACTACTGTGATTATGTTCTAACAGCTGACCTTGAGATAGGGGGATAACTGGGGTAGGCTAATCGAATCAGAGGAGTCCTTTAAAAGTAGAGTTTTTCCAGAGAGAAGCCTGAGAAGGATTGAGTGAGCCAGGCTGGCTTGAAGATGGAGCCACCCGCAGGGGAGTGAGGCACGCGGGCAGCCTGTAGGAGGGGAGGTGGTCCCCGCCGATCGTCGGCAAGGGAAGGAACCGGGACCTCAGTCCTACAGCCGCAGGGAGTGAATTTGGCCAATAGTGTGAAGTAGTCTTCCCCAGAGCCTCCGGGTGAGGGACCAGGCTGGCCCACACCTCGATTTAGGGTTTGCGAGACTTGACCGGAGAACCCAATTGAATGTGCCCGGACTTCTGACCCCCAGACGGAGAGACAGTAAATGAATGTTGGTTTAAGCCGATAAATTTGTGGCAATTTGTTATGCAGCCGTAGAAAATAATACCCTAATTCTAACATCCAGGCGCATGGCCTGGGATCCATCCTTCCTAGTTTCTGGCCTCATGGGACCAAGTGGGGTTCCCAACAGTGGGGAGCAGGTCAATGGGGTATGCGTCCTCTTCTTGTCCTCTTCTTTACGTCCTCGGGCCCCAGAGACTTGCGGCCTCTTGGGTGAGTTCTGACTTTGAGTGGAGGGTCAGAGACCTCTAGTTCTCCTAGAGAGCAGTGCTGATGATGAACCGGAATGTGCTAGCCTAGAGTTTCCCAGATTTTTTTCACCCTCCCACTCGGACTAAGAGCAGTAATGGCGATTGTGATGATAAGAGCTGGCGTGGGATGTCTGCTGCCTCCGTGCCCGACAACAGCTAAGGGCCGTGTCTACAGGATCTCCTCTAATCCTCATAAGAACTCTGTGACATGGACACTACCGTGAGTCCCATTTTGTGGATAAGGAAACTGAGGCTTAAGGGACTAAGAGACGGGTACTACTCACTGTAGGTTGTGGAGCCAGGATTTGAATCTGAGCGTGAGAGTCCGGAGTCTGAGTTCTCAACAGTCACCGAAGCCCCCCTCCCTCTGCGCCGAGCACCCTGTATTTTTAAAGATTGTTGTCTAGCAAACAAACTGCATTTATCAAGGAATAATTTGTTTTCCCATTTTTTATTAATCAAAGCCGTGCATGACTGCCAATCAGGGGTTCAGATCAGCGTGAGATTAGCAGTGTTATCACACTGAGTTGATATAATTCCAGCCAACAGCAAAGAAATGATGTCTCAGTTAGCCGTCTGTGCGGCCTTATCTTTGGTAAGAGTGTCGTTTCTGCTGGGCATACAGAAATATTAAAAATAGCTCCCGAGCCCCCATTACTACCCGTGGGAACCTGTAGGAGTCTGAGGGCCACAGCCTGGGGCCACTGGTCTAGATCTTCCAGACCCTTCTTATCTGCTCTTCTCAGGCCTTCGCATCTCTGTGACCTATTCAGGTACGTTCCCTGCACTGAAGGGGATGCAGAGTGAACAGTGCAATGCCCCTTCCAGTCCTTCCCCGATGCACACGCACACGTGCACACACGTATGTACACAATCATGTACACACACACACAGGCACCATCACTTTCTCTAGGAGAGCATAGTCTTAGTCTAATGCATACACCTTTCTAGTCTCACGTCACCATCAACGTATAGAAGTGTTGTGAGTGAGTGAGGAGGGAGGAGGAGGGACGTAAGTGAGGAGGGACACTCTTTCCATCCCGACTGTAGGTAGTCTGAGTTGTTTCTCATACCATGAATCTGTGATTCTAGTATGATGAGCCCCTTAAGTGTCATTCATTCATTCAAAATACATCTCACACCTAATATGTGCCAGGCGTTGCTACATACTAAAGATTCATCCTAAATAAGGGCCGGGCCAGCAGAGGCAGGAAGGATGCCCCCTGACAGCGCGGAAGCCAGGCTGAGTCACGGACCCTGTGGCTGAGAGCAGGAGGGCCTGGGACCAGCTCAGAGTGAAGGAAGTACACTGGAGCTCTGGGCAAGTGTCGGCATCAGGAGAGGTGGGGAGAAGGGCCTTGTAGAGACACCCATCAGCCGATGCCTGCCTTCCTCCCTTTGCTGCCCTCTAAGCACGCCCGGGTAGCCAGAGTTCCAGTGGTCTCGTTGGTGGTAGTTCTCAGCTGGGGCTATACTTGGCCATCATGTCTGTGTGCTGGGCGGTGGTTGCCTGGGGCCGTTGGTGGAAGGGCCATGTCAGGAATGCCAACGGTACGGCGGGGGCCAAAGTCTGTGAGCCAGGGGCCCAGTTTGGATGGGAGATGTCCTCTATCTGCTCTTAACTGTGGGCGGGCACCCTGACGTGTAAGCTTGAGGGAAATGGGGAAAAAATTCTCCTTCTGTGTCTTCACAATGAGCATAAACACTATCGGCTGTGTGTATGGCCTGCTTTAGAGGCGATAAGCTATCTCATGGACTGGATTGAGTACAAATCTCCCGAGAAGCCTGTGAAGCAGACTGGACAGACATCAGTGTCCCTCTCTTGCAGCTGTGGCTCAGAGAGGGTAAGCAATTCACTTAAGGACGTGCAGCTAGTGAGAGACCTAGCTCTGTTCTCTTTCCAGCACACTCAGTCATGTCAGCTGATGTGAGACAGAGCTGCTCTATCCAGCCAGAGTCTGCGGGCTTGTACGAGTTCCCAGGACTGCTGCGATACGTAAGCACCAACTGGGTGGCTGAAAACAACAGACATTTATTCACTCATAGTTCTGGAGGCCAGAAGCCTGAAATCTAGGTTTTAGCAGAGTTGGCTCCTTCTGGAGGCTCTGAGGGAGAATCTGTATCATGCCGTGTCCTAGCTTCTGGAGGGTGCCAGCAATCCTCGTTCCTGGGTTTGTGGCCACATCCCTCCGATGTCTGCCTCTGAGGGCATGCAGCATTTTCCTTGTGTGTCTGTGTCTAAACTTCCCTCTAATGATAAGGACACAAGTGACTGGATTAAGGAGAGTCTAGTCCATCGCACCCAGTAGGACCTCATTGTAATCTGCAAAGACCCTATTTCCAAGTAAGGCCGCACTCACAAAGTGGGGATGAATCTGGGGGGCGGGTGGACGCTATTCAACCCAGTCCAGGGCTCACTAGGGCTGGCGGGGGGGCTGGCCGGTTAGGAGCAGGGTGATGGCATGGAGTGAACTGGGCTGAGGGGTCCAGGTTTGCTGGGCTTCCCGCTGCTCCTCGGACTCGAGGACTGGACAAGGGAAGAGAATTGTGAGCACGTGTGAGCCGTGCTCCCCCACCTCCAGCATCTGTCCCCTCCCCAGCTTTGTCCTCCTGTCCCTTGCTGCCCTCTCGACAATCCTGACTTCTCTCTGCAAACAGGGATACGCTGGGGTGGTTGATAGTGTGATTTGTATGGATCGGTTGTGATTGATCGAGCACTCGCTGTGTGCCAGGCCCCATGCCACCAGCTCTCTATGCGTTCTCTCACCTAGCCCTCACAATAACCCTGAAAGAAGACCTGTTCTTATCCCGCCTGACACCGGAGGGCATGGAGACTTTGGAAGGCCAGGTCATCTGGCTGAGGTCACAGATGTAGTAATACTGGTGGGAGTGGGACCCAGCCCAGCTCACGCTAGAACCGGGGGGCCCGTGTCCCTAGATACTCTCGACTGCCCCAGCCGTCCCTGGTCTGTTCCCCGGGGAGTGGGGCCTGATCTGGGAGCACTCAGGGGACCTCAGAGTGGAAGGGCTGGGGAACAGGAAAGCTCCAAGGGGCATAGAGGGGGAGTGGGGAGGGGAGATTTTCTATGCCAAATGGCTTTGAGCTCTTTCCAGCCGACCAAGCTGGCGTCTTCTTTCTCCCTTTCTTCTGGGGCCGCTGGGAACAGTGAGAGGAGGAAGTAGGCCTCTACCTTCCTGCTGTTTCTGCAGGGCCTGGAGTGCTTCCCCACCCTATTTTCAAGACCATAAATAATCGAGATGTATTACTCAGGGATTGCCATGGTAACATCTTCAGGTTACCAGGGAGGCGAGATCCAAACAAAAGTGTTCGATTAAATATTTCCGGCCACTAGAGGAATCCAGCCATGTAGCACTGGGATGTGGGGAAGGGGAGGGGCAGGGAGGCCTCACTGCTTCTCTCTTCTCTCTGTCCTCAGCTTCCTCCTCAGAGAATGCTGGCTCTGCCAGCAGGGGCTGTTGTCCCTGGACTCTCCCAGCTCTCGGGACAGAGTTCCCACCTACCACCCATGTCTCTACCGTTCAACCAGCCGCCCGAAGTCTGCTCTGAAAGAGATGCCCCTGGCGCTCTCAATAAACACACCCTCTTCTAATTGGTTTAGGATCGAGCTGGAGATCCAAGTAAAAATTGTTGCCACATACATCTTCCTTTTAAATGGAGTCAGCAGGCCCGTGAGCTGGTTTCCCTCAGACACCGGGAGCATGATCTAAGCATGGAATTATGGCTGTTGCAGAGAGAAGGAATCAGGAAGCGATCGATGTGGGCTGGGGGGCCCCCCCGTCCTGGGCACGGACAGAGCTGCTCAGGTTCTCCTCCCCCCTGGAGGCCGGGCCTGGCAGGGAATCTACCCCCATTCCCTAAGTCGCACGACCGCTATAAATACTGCTCCTAATAACCAAGTGCTGTTTGTTTAACATAAACTTGCTCTGCCCTCCGAGGTAACCCGAGAAAGTGCCGAGTGCAGCAGAGTTTAGGAGGTGTAATTTAAAGTCACGCTAGCAGGCCTCCGCGTGCGGCCGGGGCAAGGATAAATCTCCCGCGGCGGCCCAGTGGCTTTCTCCGTGCCGCCACCTGTGTAAGTGGTTGAGCGGGGAGGCATCTCAGAAATCATCTGATGGAGTTCAAGTTCTTCATTTCAGGGAAGGGCACTGAGCCGGGAGGTCAGGTGACTCGGCCCAAATCCCAGTCAGTAAGTGACCACTCTTTCTAAAGCCCCGTTTCCTAAGGCAACACCTCTTCCCCTATCTAGGGCCCCCTGTCCTGGATGAGATTATGGGCGCTCTGGACAGAGCCCGAGAGATCTAGGGCAAAGGGGAGGGCAGCCTCCGGGCCTGTTCCCCATCCACCTCAGCCCACCTAGGCTGGGGGAAGCCTTGGGCCTCACCCCGGCCCCGTCAGCCTTGCAAACAAAGCCCTTCTGCTCTCGATATCTCCAGCGATCAATATGTATTCCTTGAGCAGCCGAGGCCGTGTAGACTACTGATGAGCTATTCCTCTCCAAGAACAAGATTCCTCTCATCCGGGGCCATGGTCCTTCCCAAGTGCAAGCAGCTTGGCTGCAGGGGGGGCGGGTTAGGGGAGCCTGGTCTGAGGCCGGACTGTTGGCTACCTCCTCAACCCCCTGTGTGCCCCCACCAAGCCTCCAGTTAGCAGCTCATCCTTTGTTTATGAAGCCTTTGTCAGGGCTCAAGGTGAGCCAGGAATCCGGGAGGCAAATAAATAAATAATTCTGAGCAGCCCAGAGTGCAGGGGCGGGGAGGGAGGGCGGCAGGGGTGGTATACCTTGGGGGCTTGCATATTTTATCCCTGTGCAATCTCCTGACCCCGCTCTCCTCCTTGCCCCTCTCCTCCGATGCTGCTGTGATGAGAGTTTATATTATCCAGCACACTCACCGGTGAGTCTGTTTACAAGCCAGGCGTCGCTGGTTTGCCTGTGAGAGAGATGCCCATCCCCAGATTAGTTAAATTGGAAATAAATTGGTTGTTAAATAAAAGTCCTCTGTGGGCTGTGACAGTGATGAATGAGGGATGGATGCGCCCAGGGAAGGGAGCGGTGGCTTTCTGGTTGAGACCGTACAGCCCAACTGGCCCCGGAAGCTTAGGTGGCCCGGAGCAGGGCCGGAGCATAGAGCAGGGCGGGCGCCGGCCCGACTCTTTGGAGGGAAAATGAAGGTGGAGGATTCGAGTGCCCTCCGGAACTGGATTCTCTTATGCATATAAAGTGCTTTTATATACGCTCTGTCTTTCATTTTACAATTTTATGGTGTATTTTTCTTACTTGACAGATGTGGAAACTCCAGTGAAATGACTTGCCCGTGGTCATTGTTGAATAAAAAACAATTCCATGCGTAGGAAGGAGAGACTGTATTCGAAAGGATTCTTTCCAGGCAGGGAAAGGGAGTACAGGTGCCCCTACTTTCTGGAAGTCCGATTTGGGCCGCACCGCTTTCATAGAAGACCTACTTTAGTACCTGTTTTCCCCGACCGCAGGCACCCAAGGAGGATGTTTGCTTGTATGAGAGACAGCAAAAAGCAAAAGCGTTGCTTAGGGTTTGTTTGGCGGCGAGCCGTCGTGGAGGCAGCTGCACCCTGAGAGGGGGGAAGGGTCCCCCCACCCCCTGCCCCGAAATCCTTCCCGGGAGCTGCACTCCGCACCTCCACATACCCCCCCCCCCCCGGGCTCTAAATGCCTGTGAGCATTATCTCGATTTATTTTGTGCATCTCTTAGCCAGATGTGTCTTAAGGTCTCAGAAAAGCCTAAGAGAGGTTATTTTTTGGGGTCGGGGGAAGGCTCAAAAATGTTTCCATATAAATTCATATTAATTTGCTTCTTCACTTTGTACAATTTCGGCTCAGACAAGGTTTCATGGGAATGCTCTACTTTCAGATAGTGGGGGACGGCTGCATCGCACGGGAGAGGGAGAACGATCCGACCCTAAGAACTGCAAGTGGCCGATGAGTGGGGCCAGCAGGGGTTTTCTTTCATAGACGGGAGTCAACAAGCTAGAAGACACAGGTGTGGGGCCGTGGGGCAAAAGGTGACGTGACGGGACAATAGACCGGAGAGTGGCTCTTCTCGGAGGGGCTGTCTGCTGGCTCAGGATGAAGGCAGGCTGAGGTGCCGGGGCCTGGAGGGAGAAGCAGAACCCAAGTTTGGTTAGCCAGCGTTTTGTTCCGACTGATCAGTGGGAATGAGCAGTTCCGCTAATCATTTATGAGGGAAAGGAAGGAAGTGTTGAGGGTCTGTGTCTGACCTTGGCACCGGGAAATGGGGGGCGGGCATCTCTGGGTCTCTTCTAGGTCATGCGGAGAAGGGGATTTTTGTCTGAAGCTGTTTCCCGGAACACCAAAGATGGGGGGTACCGTCACCTCTAGTTTTCCAGGCTCGCGGGCTCAGGCCGGCTCCAATGCTGTCATCACACGCTTACACCTGTGGAGTTGGGACTGGTGCTCGGGACTCTGGGCCCCACCCCACCGACGTCACGCCATTTCTCTGCCCTCTCGCCTCTTTCATCTCTGAGCAGCGCTAAATGTTTCTTTCCATCCGCCTCCTGTGACGCCTGCTGTATACGATGAAGAAGCCGGCTGCTGCTCTTTCCTCCCGGGGATGTTTGTCTTTGACTAAGGACTGGAGCTGTTAGTTGTGGACTGTGAAGAGGAGAGTGCTCTCCAGGATTAACCCGTCCAGACTTGTCTCTTGTCTCGTCAAAATCATAGGGTCACTTCTGCCTGGACCTGGGAGGGATAATCGATCAGAGTAGAAGATGACAGGTGATAAGCAGGTGGTTGCTAACAGGCCATTGAATCAAAGACTGTCGGCTGGAGGGGATGTTAGATGCTCTGGCACAGCCCCCCATTATACAGATGGGGATACAAGGGGGAGAAGGGACAGTAGCTAGCCTTGGTCATCAATAAGGGTCTCCCCACCTGTTCACGTCCTGGAGAGAATGAGGGGGCCGCATCGCCCTTCTCGGGCTCTCCCCCATCCTCCCCTGGCGCTCCGCCCCACTGTGCAAGGTTAGGCACCCACAGCGGTGTTCCCGCTTTAGTACGAATAACCATCCCCCTGCCTTATATAGGGACGGAGCCCAGGGATGCGTCAAGATTTTTATTGAGGGTCTGATAAGCCTGAGAAGCAGACATTTGGGAAACCTTGGGGGGGCCATGACAGGGGGCTAGAAGGACAGTAGACAGAATGACCCGCAGGAGGCCCTGCAGGCCCAAGACAGGTAGTTAGGCAAGCTCAGAGGTAGGGGACTGACCTTCATTTCTCAGCACTAGGACTTGTCCCTGGGAAAGGAAGCCATCTGCCCCACCCTGCCTTACTTCCTCCTAGGCCCTCACAGAGACAGAGCTTGGGGGAGGGGAGGTGTTCTCCAGGGGGATTAAAGACTCTTCCCTGAAAGGTAACAAATTCCTAATTATGCAATTATTTTATGATGCAGCTTAAAAAAAATGAAAAAATGAAAAAAATGAAAAAAAAATATACACACCACTCGAAGCCTAAAAAGAAGGCTGTAGCCAGGAGTTATCCAATTTAGTATATCCTCTCCATCCCTGAATTATCTCCCTGATTTTTTAAATATAAGTGTGCAGGCGGGTAGCGGGATGGTTTCTGCTTTGGTCCCCTGCTTCTCTCCATCCACCCAGCCATCCTCTCCATGTCAGTGCTAGGGTGACACCGCCGCACCTTCCTCCTTCATCCTGTCCTGTTCCCAAGAGAAGGGGTGTGAGAGGGAGACCTTGGGGAGGACTAGAGGCCAGAGGGGAGGAGAAGGCAAGGCTAGACCGTGGTTGACCTTTGGTTCCGGTGCTTTGCCCCCAGCAGTGCCCCACCTTCCACCTGTGAACTGGTCCTGCCCCAACACATGTCCCATTTCCTTAGCTTTCCTCCCAACCAGCAGCTGTAGCTCCATTCCCCAAAGGGTTAGATGGGGGAAATGTGGATGTGTTACCCCTTCAAAGTCACAGATTTTGAGTCCAACAGGTCTGGGCTCAAAGTCAGGCTGAGCTAAGCACTGCAGTATGCTTAGCCTCTGAGTCTCAGTTTCTTTACCTGTAAAATGGAGATATGAATACCTTCCTCATCAGGGTTGTTGTGAGATCACCAAAGGAGACCACAGACTTCCAGGATGTAGCACAATGCTTGACACAAGCTGGTGTCTACCAACCCACGCCCTGCCCCCTGCCTCACCTCCTCGAAGCCTTACAATGAGTATCTGCAAGAAGCATTTATAATGGTTGGGGAGACATTGGGGGCAATGGGGACTCTCTTGGCTGCCCTAAAATTCCCTTACTTATTTCCTTCCTCCCCATCGTCTTGTGATGGTACCCCTCTAAGGAGGGCTTAGCCTCTGGGCGGGGAGTGGTGGTTCAAAGCTGGGGAATTAAGTGCGTGGAGAATCTTGTTTCTGTCTCTCTAGCAGAAGGGCTGGGCCCAAAAGAGCTCATTGCTTGATGCTTCTCCATCACTATCACCATGGTGACTGGCTGCAGCCTAAATTCCTTAGCATCTCGACTGAGGGAAAGCTACCCATGCAGGATGCTGTCACACGTGGCCCTGCTGGCCCTCTACTCCTACTGCCATGGGTGGGGGCTCAGTGTGGGAAAGCTGTGCCCCCCCAGCTGGGGTACCACCACATCCCCTGAACCTCTGTCTGCCTTTCTATGTTCGTTCTCTCACCGCACCCGAACCCGAGCGCCCTGTAACAGGCACCATCTCTAGGCACAGCCTCGCCGTGGGAACCCCACCAGGCAGCCTGGATTTTGAAGTCAGCTGGACCCCACTGGAAGGCTGTTTCTGGTATTTACTAGTGGTGTCATCTTGGGTTAGAGTTACATCAACTCCCCAGATCTCCATTTCCTTACCTGTAAAACAGGTGTACCAACTATACCTCGTGTGAGGCTTGTGGAAGGTGGTTTATAGGAAAGGTTTTCGTTAAATTAAAAGCACCGAACAAATTTGTCGGGTGGGTGGGGCCAGGCTAGCACTGTTTGAAGATCTATTGCATGTCCATTATGGTTTTAAACCCTGAATACATGTAATTTCTTTGAATTCAAAACGTGGGGTAGGGCTCAATTATTTATATATTGTGGTTTTGATTGAAATATAGTTGACATATAATATTATATTAGTTTCAGGTGCACAACATAGTGATTTGACAATTACATACATTATGAAATGCTCACCCTGATAAGTGTAGTTACCCTCTGTCACCACACAAAACTATTACAATATTATCGACCGTATTCCCTATGCTGTGCTTTTCATCCCCATGACTTATTTATTTTATAACTGGAGGTTTGTACCTCTTAACCCCCTTCACCTATTTCATCTGTCCCCCTACTTTCGTCCCTTCCATCAATCACCAGTTTGTTCTCTATATTTAAGAGTCTGGTTTGTTTTGTTTATTTGCTTGCCAATTTTTTCACTGTACTCACAAGGAAAGGGAGGCTCAGAAAAGCTGTGTAAAAGTTGAGCTCACCTAGCAGAAAAGAGCCAGAGCTTGAACTGTTATCAGTTCTTTCTCTGTGAAAACCTGTAAGAGATCACTGTTTTTTATTTATACAGATTCACCAAGTTTTTTATTGAGCATGTACTTATGGCGGCCTCTAGGGGATGCTAGAGCAGTATATGACAGGGTCAAGGAGCTTGCATTCCCTTTGTGATCACTGGACCTGAAAAGTGAGCCAGCCTTCTAAAGGGGAGCCCATGACAAAAGCCAGGAGAGGGTCTTAAGGTCAGGAGAGGGATGCTTCTTCTGGGCTGGAGGTCTTGAAGGGTGGGGAACTTGGAGTGGGCTTTAAAAGAAGAGGTAGGGTTTGAAGAGGCAGAGAATGTGAGCAGGCAAGTCTTGTGGGGACTCAGACCATCTGGAGAGAGCCCTGGAAATGTGCTGAATGGTGGGGGAGGGCCATGGATTATCTTCCACGTGACTCTGCAGAGAGTTGGCTATTACTTCATGAATCGGTTCAGGAGCAGATGCCAATGTGTACCCCAGGGTGTACTCACGCACGTGCCCCTAGAGCCCCAGCTTGCTTCAGAGTCACCTTTTCTGTGGAAGCCCGCAGCAGAGCAGGCACTAAATCTCTTACTGCTATGTCTGCCTCTTCCCTTTGAAGCGACTTGTTCAATGGCTCCCAAGCTGGCCCTCTCACTCTTCAGATGTTAGGCTCAGCTTGATCAAACTTGATGTCCCCCAACGATGGGGTCAGAGGAGGTGGCTGCTGGCTCCTGAGGGCTCTCAGACAGGCACAGGGCCCAGCCTCTTCCCTGCCATCTGAAGCCCAGTGGTGAGGATGAACAGTCAGACTTGGTGTTGCTGGTGAAATAGAGAGGATTTGGTTAATTTCGGGGCCAGGACTGGGATGAGGGTGAGGTCATATGGGCGAGCTGTGGGTAGCTAGAGTGGGGTGGGGCTGGGTGCATGCCAGAGAAGGCAGGCAAGGAGGCCAGAGAGCAGGTGCCCAGTCCTTCAGCTACTTCCTTTGATCTCCATGTCTGTACTGGGCCAGGGATCCCTCTGGTGACTTCTACCACCTCACATGAATACTTTGTCTCATCTCCTAGCAGGACATCCGTGCATCCTGAGCTAGGTCTATCAGTTGTGTGTAAGGAAACCCTGGGTGTAGAATGTGTACTGGTTGGCAAGTCCCATAATCACAATGTGGTTACTTAATCTAGTGGAACGCAGATGACTACATCTATAGGCTGGCCAACTGATTTCTCATGCCTTAAATTTTGGGCCACTCAGTCCCCATGCCCTTCTAGGCTTTTCACCAAATACCTCTTTAAAGCATTCTCTTTTCTTTGGGCATCTCTCTGAAGTCTGGCTTTCGATGGTCCCATTTTCCATTCCAGGCTCTCCAGTCAAGTGCCCAGGCGCACTGTGGCCCCCATACTCCAGTGTTACTGCCCCCACTTTCTCTTCTACTTTTGCATTTAGAGCCTCTTTCTTGGGTGAGGGAGTTTTCCCTTTCCCCTCCCTTCACCACCTTCTTGAACCCATGCTCCTTTCTATTCCCCTCCTCTTGTCCAGGCTTTCTCCATCCTCCTTTTGGTGGCTCAGCCAAGTCTGCCCTCCTTGTCTAGACCGAAATGTCTTCTAGGTTATGTTGCTCTCCAACCCCTACTGAGTTTTCTCTATCTAGAATATTCTTCCAGAAGAGTGTTCCTCTTGGAAATCACTAAACTGAGAAACCGACCCGTACCAGGAGGTGAATATGTTATGCCAATGGTAACGCACTTGTAATTTCATGTGGCCCTTCTGAAGTTATGTCTTAACTCAATGAAATGGTGAGCAGTCCAGGCAAAATTTTAAAGCCATAGATTGAGATTCTTGGGGAGGACATCTTCTGAAACTCCTCATATTTCAGGTGATCTTAATCTCAGAGAGGGGCCCAGATTTGGCCTACCATCTTGTTTACTCTCTCTTTCTTCTTTTGTCTGCCTTTGTCCTTCAGTTGGCCTTCACACTTTGGGCTAGAAACTAGGGTGTGGCCTATCGGAGCGAGAGGCATGGCCCATATGGTTCATACCCACCTTCCCGTAGGAGGAACATGGGAAGGAGTAGCCAGAACTCCTGGCATACCCAGTTCTTCAACTTCCTTTTTCCTTACCAACCCCCTTGGATGTTCCTGGCAGGGAGAAGGGATGGCTCTTTGTTCTTTAGGTCATCAGACATCTGGATTGGATTCATATGGCTCAGACACCTCTGGGCTCCAAAGTTACAGTGCTTCTCAACCTTTTCTTCCCATGCTTCCATCCATCACTCTGTGGGCCCACCATGATGGAAACCAAAGCCCCCCTTTTTTCCGAGAAGGCCATTTGCTTGTTTACAGACATTCTGTTATTATAGTTATCGCTTCCAGTAAATTTTAAAGACATAAAAAACTACAAGAGTATTTCTAGGAGCCTATTTTATTGCTCTGGCTCTAAACAAACAAAAATAGTAATTCCATTTAGTTGAAAATCATAGGAGTACTGTATTGTTGAGTATAAATTTTACTGCTACGGTAACTCTGTGCCACAAAGATAATAAACACAATCGAAGAGCGATTATTGGCAGGCCCAGTAGACAGTAGACAACACATTATACATGCAGGGCCAGCTGGGACTTGAGGGGGAAGATTTATTTTTAGTGTTCTGAGAACTAGGTACAGTGGTCCCCCTTATCCATGGGGGATATGTTCTAGGACCCCCAGTGGATGCCTGAACCCGTGGATAGTACCAACCCTACATATGCTATGATTTTCCCTATATGTACATATCTATGATAAACGAGATGTACATACCTATGATAAAGTTTAATTTGTAAATTAGGCACAGTAAGAGATTGATAATAATAACTAATAAGAACAATGATAACATACTGTGAATGTGGTCTCTCTCTCTCTCTCCTCTCAGATATCATACTATACTCACTCTTCCTATTCTTGTGATGATGTGAGGTGATAAAATGCCTGTGTGATAAGGTGAAGAAGAGAGGGGAATGACAGCGTTCGGTATCTTTACCCTTCTGATGAAATGTGTCGGGAGGAGGATCATCTGCTTCCGGATTGGGGATGACCACAGATAACAAATCATGGAAGGCTCAGTG
This sequence comes from Nasua narica, assembly GCA_028533885.1. Lineage (NCBI taxonomy): Eukaryota > Metazoa > Chordata > Mammalia > Carnivora > Procyonidae > Nasua > Nasua narica. Next base: position 81,934,807 of record CM052815.1, read on the forward strand.
GCAGATGTGGGGGGAGAGGGGCGTGGCTGCCATGTGCTTCCTTGTACACAGAGAGCGATTGGAGGTGGTAGAAGGAACACAGTAACCAGCCCTCTCTTGCCCACTTCGAACTGTGGGAAGTGGAACAGTTCACATAACCTCCTCAAGAAAATGAGGATAATTCTAGCAGGTTGCAAAGATTACATGTAAACGTTCTTGCAATTGCTTAACTATGAATTCCATGAAGGCAGGACCCCTGTCCATCCTGTCCCCTTTATCCCTCACACTACCTCCGTGCCTAGCTTATAATAGGTTTATTAACATACCTACCATTGTAATATTTTTTTTGTTGTAATTTCTTTTATTTAATATCACTGGTAGGTAATCAAAAGTCTTGGATGTCGTTAATCCCCCTGCCTTCTCTTCTGCCTCAGCCAGCAACCCACCTCTCTAAATCCAGTGCCCTAGAGTCTACCTCATAACCGGCAGAGAACTACAGTTGGGAAATTGAAAGAAAGCTTGAATTACAAAGAAAAAAACCAAAAGGGCTTTCCCACCAACCCATGAGATTGACGAGCTACGAATATGTATATTTTAACCTTTTGGCAAAACATTTCTGAAGCAAATTACAATACTTGATTTAATAGCAAGACTCCCAGACACAAAATGTGTCTCAGATAGGCCAGGGATTTGTTGCTTGATTTATAGGAAATAGTTTTGGTGTAAATGTTTATTACAGTCAAGTTCTCTTTAAAGGTGATCTATGGTAGTCTTACACATTAGCATGAAAAGTGCTGTCTCCGGATCTCTCAGATGGCACCGGGTCAGAGCCTCACGTCTTCCATGGCTGGGAACATTGCTCTCCATCATCTCACCCAGCAGCGCTTACGGTTCTTTGTCAACTTTATGTCTCAATTGTCACACCTGCACAGCTCCTGTCAAGCATCAAAAGTCCTCAGTCTGCACCTTTTGGCATTGTGGATGACCTTCCACTTCTTGGACTGTTAATTCTATTCCTTGGAGAGAGCTGAGCAAATGGAGCCAATCAGGGAACCTCAGTTTCCATTCTTGTAAAGTGAGGAAGGAGGATAGTGTCCTTTCTGCCACTACTTGGCCCTCAAGAGCAGGTTCTTTGTTCTATTTTCCTTCTATCTCCAGTGCTAGGCGTGGTACCTGACACTTGGTGGATGAGTGAACGATACTGTCTGTGGGAGATTTGGGGTAATGAAGACCTGTATACTTGGTGGTTTTTTTGGACATTCAGAGAAGAGGATTCTATTAAATATTGATGAAACTCTGTTCTTTCTTTCTTTCTTCCTTCTTTTCTTTTCTTTTTTCTTTTTTTTCTTTGTCTTGGCCCCTTTGCCTTCAGAGATGCCCAACTGATTTAGCTTCTAAACCCTGACACTGCTGTTGAGTTCCAAGCTCCTGCCCCATACCTCCCCAGGCTGCCCCTCATTTTCTGCCTTTGATCCCCATCCCTTGTGGATGGGAGTTGGCAAACACAATATAATTATATTGGAAATCACAGGTTCCTAGAGACTGGGGAATAATTATGCTTAATAGGAATAAAATGAATTCCCAGTTGCCCTCTTTGGGGTGGATGACAGTCCGACCCTATATTTACCTTGTAATGATATGGCAATTACCATCTAATAATTACCCTGCTTGCCTGGCACCTGCCCAGCCATTAATTGGTTAATGGCCATCGTGCCATGCAGGGAATTGAGGAATATGCCTGCTCCTTAATTTCCATATCTTAAAAATCCTCAGCAGAATGGAGGAGGCTCTTAGAAGATAGTCACGTGGGGAGCTGGAGGGAACGGTGCCACCTGCGAAAGGATCAGGGTTCTTGGCCGAGTGTCTTTTCCCCAGAAAGGCAAATCCAGCCTTCCTAGGAGTGGTGGCAGGTGGAAAATACACAGAGAAGTCCACTGAGCTTCGAATGACCCTCCTCACTCTCATCTATGGTGATGGAAGGATCAGAGATGTTGGGGCGAGTCATAATTGAAGACCAATTTAAAACCCTCAGTACCTCTGAAACATTAACTGAAATCATTTATTCATTTAGTCTATTTATTGAGCACACACGGAAAGCAGTGAACTTCCAGCCTCCTTAGTGCACATCGATCTTGCTCTCTTCTGAACCTCTCCTTGGAGCCTTGACTTGCTAAGCCTGCCTTATGTATTCTCCTTGTGGTTCCTAGGGTCTCAGTTTTGCCTCCAAAGCAGACTGGGAGCTTTTGCAGGGCAATGTTTGTATAAACCACAAGACTAGAGCAGGCACTGAAGATGAACGTTAATAAATAATATTTAGCAAGACAAGAGTGTAGAGGAAAAATTACATGAACTTCGGGATCAGCTCGACCTGGGTTCAAGTCCCAGCTTTCACTGATTAGCTGTGGGACCCTGAATAAATCCCTTACCTTCTCTAAGATCTGAAAAATGGGAATAATGATAGCTAGTACATCGTGCTTGTCACATAATACACAGTTGACACCAAAATGGTTTCTAATATTATATTAGGAATATAATATTCATTAATATCATAATATGTGTTGTATATTGTATTTGCATAGTAATGCATATCATGGATGTACATTCAAATATATATATTTGGAAATGTGTGTATCTCTGTGTGTGTATATGTGTATGTATATGCATGGAGATACATACACACACATTTATACACACATATAACAGGGTACGCATTTTGTTTTTGGTTTCGTGGGAGCAGAGGTAATGGGGGTTGGAGTCCTGAGTAACTGTGAGTTAATGTGAGTAACCACATTTTGTGGTTAATTTCTCTTTGACCTGTGAGTAGACTAATACCCTACCTCAATCGAGAGAATCATTGGAGATCATTCAGATCCCACTGGGGAAAAATTACGTTGAAAGCGCCATGCAATACAGCTTTCACACATGTTATTTCATTGAATCCTCATATCAACTCTACAAGGAGAAAAACACTGTGGAAGTCAGAATCACTGGGAAATTAGGAGGCGATTTTATTATGACTATTTGCAATGGGGAGGATGCTCATTAATGAAGAGTGTCTCAAAGAAAAAGAAGGGGGCATATAATTTAATAGAGGCAAGTAAGCAAGGGAACCTTCAGTGAATCTTACAGGAGTCATGAGGAAGGATGGAGGTAGGTCTTAAACTAAAATAATAGGGGAGGTTAGGTACCTTGTCCAGCATCTCATTGCCAGTCTGAAGTGCAGATGCCTCAGAATCGCAGTCTGTCTGGCTCCAAGGCTGTCACCTTGTTGCAGTCGTGAGGGCCTTTTCTTGGATGCGTGGATTTATTCAACAAATACTGGTACATCGCTATGTGTCAGGAACCGTTCTGGATGCTGGGGAGTGTTCACCGAAGAGATAGCAAGAGCCCTGACTTCAGGGAGGTTCTGTGAGAGGAGGCTAGGGACATAAAACCACTTGAGTAAGTGAAGAAGACAATGGGTTTCAATTTGAGATGGAGATTGAGCGCTACAAAGGAGATAAAACAAGATGATGTGATGAAGAGTGACTCGAATTGGGGCAGGCCTCTCCGAGGGGTGACAGTTGAGAAAGGGCCATGCACACAGCTCCGGGGTGTGGATACGAAGGAAGAATGTTTTAAGAGGAAGCATCAAGTGAAAGGCCAACGGGGATGAGCTTGACTTGTTTGGATATTAAGCAAAGCACAATGGAGGAAGTCATCAGCAAAGTGACAGAAACCATAGGATGCTGTTAGAGAAGGAAGTTCAGATTGTGAGCATTTGTGCCAGTCCGGGAAAGGGCATTCCTGCACTTGGACTAGCCTGTCAACTATGTGTGGTCCCTTCCCCTGTGCACGCAGCCTGCTGACTGGGAGGACGGAAAACAAAGTTATCCTTTTGTCCGCAACCTGGGGATCAGTGGCCGGCCTTCTGCGGCTGAGCCTTTGCCAGCTTTGCTAACCATCTAACTTCCTTATGGCACTGAAATGTCAAAGTGTGCTTACCTCTCCTGTTTATCCTCAGGCCTTCTGCAGTGGCTGGAGCAGGGAATATGACCCATCTCCCCCCTCAGAGATGAGGAATCGTAGGGGTTACCAAGATCCCAAAGCTAGTTAATGAAGGAACTTCAATCGGACGTTGTGGCTACTGGGCTGAGTATCCCCTGTTCCACCCGCCCTCACCTTAGGGGCGCTTACAGAGACTTCAGAACAGGCGTGGGCAAGGGTGCCCAGTGAGTCCTAAAGCCATTTAGAATAATAGATGGAACCAGAGGATGTTCGGCCTTCAGCGGTCTGCCAGGCCCCTGCCTACAAGCTATCAGCTGTCATCTACCTGTGAGCTATCAGGCATTATTATCTGCTATTAGCCCTGCCCTCTATTAGCAACTATTATCACTTACCAACTATTAGCCACCATTAGCTACTATTATCACCTAGCTCCTATTATCCATTATTAGCTACTCTTATCAACTATCCACTATTATCCACTATCAGCTTCTATTATCTCCAACCATTATCCAGTATCTTCCATTTGTTATCTGTGATCTACTATCAGCTACTATCTGTTATCCGCTATGTGCTACAATCTATCAGCTACTTTTTATTCTGTACTGTATCCATAGCTACCAACCATCTACCAGCTACAATCTAGTATTTAACATCCATCAGCTGTCATCTAGCTATCATTCTCCATCTGTTCTTGCTACCTAAGCTCATACACAATAACTAATATCCATTAGAAATCTCAAGCCAGGACTTTGCTTAGAGGTGTCCCTCTGGGCCAAGAGCCTCTGGTCCGCCATAGAAGTTTCGAGTGGCACAATCCATGGTGGGTCCTGTGTATTCACAGCCAGGAGGCCATAGACCCTCTTTCCTCTGTTTGGCATCCCTGGCTCGTGCATCCGTCAGACTCCTGACTACCCCATCACAGATCCAAGGGGCTCTTGGACTGGAAGAGTCAAGGTCAAAGGTCCACTTACAAGACTGGAAGAGAGACATAGCTTTTTTTTTTTTTTTTTTTTTTAAAGATTTTATTTATTTATTTGACAGAGAGAGAGAGAGAGAGAGACATCACAAATAGGCAGAGAGGCAGGCAGAGAGAGAGGAGGAAGCATGCTCCCTGCCCAGCAGAGGGGCTCGATTCCAGGACCCTGAGATCATGACCCAAGCCAAAGGCAGAGGCTTTAACCCACTGAGCCACCCAGGCGCCCCGAGAGACAAAGCTTTAATGACACACATTCAGTTTGACTAGTTAAAGCCCTCATGAAGTAGAATGTCTGCTTCCATGGGATTAAGAATTCTGAACTATGGCTATGGGACAAGAAAGATCAAAATGGTCTGACTCAGCTGCCCCTCATCCCCAAGCACATGCATGACCCAGGTGTCCCCAAACTGAGCTCAGATCAGGCTTGGGAGCATGTGCCAAGAGGCCACACGAACATGAGGAGTGCTGGGTGCAAAAGGACAAGAACAGCTGTGCTTTTTTGAGGAGGCCAATGGCCTGGAGGCAGGTAAGGTGGAGGACTTTTGCCTGGGAGGCCTGGGCACTGCTGGCCACAGGGCCCCTGTCTCCGGAGGCAGATGGTGGTGTGGAAGAATCTGGGCATGTGATCATGTTGTTAGGTTAAAGTCCTTGTTCCAGCTACTAGTGTATGACCTTGAGTGAGTCATTTCCCTGTGGTGGTTCATGGAGCAGACATCCATACAAGTGAAACGGGTTCCCAGGAGAACCATTCGAGGGGACAGAGAGGCAGCAGCAGGCTTGAGCTTACCAGCTCAGAAGGAACCCTGCTGGAGGTGGAGGAGGCTGGGTAAAGATTCATCCAGTGTCCCAGCTGGGATGGTCGTTAGAGAGCATCCAGAATGGGGGTCTTCCAAATTGTGGGTTGTGACCCCTTAGGGGAGTGCAATCAAATTAATTAATAGGCTGTGACCAGCATGAACAAAAATAGAATAAAATAGCAAAACAGTAAAGCACATCACAGAGAGTATGGATAGGCTTTGTTTCGTGGAAAGATAATATTTATAGGTGAACCGGGTCCTAAGAAAAGATGTATTTCTTACTGTGAGTCGTGGTAAAATTAAGTTTGAAAACCATCGACCCGGTCCAGGTTTTCCAATTTGGAGATCAAGGCTCGGAGAGGTTATGTGCCAAGCCAGGGCAAGAATATGCCACTACTGGAAAAGGATGATGGTTTAGCCAGGGATGGGGTCTGTCCTCTCCCAGACCCCTCCAGGGGAAGGGGCCCTTTGGGTGCGTTGCAGTGGGGACTCCTGTACTAGAAGAAGAGGGGAGGAACAGACCACAGGGATTTCTAGACAGTGACCAGAGGTACCAGGACTGCTGTGATAGCGACCTGGGAGGTATTCTTGCATTCAGGGCAGCGCTGTGCTTTACCCAAGCCTCCAGATAGTGCGTCCACCGCAGCCTGGGCCTGGCCCCAAGGGAGATTTCGTCTGTTAGCATCCATGGGCAGCCTTCAGGACCAGCTGCGGATTCGGAGTCAGGCAGACCTGGGGTTCAAGTTCTGCACTCCCACTTGCAGACCAGGTCAGACGTGCCATGGCAAGTTTATAAACCCCAGTTTCTCCACGTGTAAATGGAAATGCCATTTTGTTTTTTTTTGAAAAGTAAGCACTGGGGCTGCCTGTTTTTGTTGGGAATTTTGTTTTTGTTTTTTTAAAATAAGAATTAAAAAAAAAATAACCAGGGCACCTGGGTGGCTCAGTGGGTTAAAGCCTCTGCCTTTGGCTCGGGTCATGATCTCAGGGTCCTGGGATCGAGCCCCGCATCGGGCTCTCTGCTCGGCAGGGAGCCTGCTTCCCCCTCTCTCTCTGCCTGCCTCTCTGCCTGCTTGTGATCTCTCTGTGTCAGATAAATAAATAAAATCTTTAAAAAAAAAATAACCGAAAGGAAAGAGCTTGGCATTTGAAAACATTTAATAAATGCTTGCACCTGCCACTTCCCTTGTACCTCCAACCCCAGTGCTTCTTGGTTTCAAAAGCTTCCGTGTTCATCGACTATCAGTTTCAGCCAGCAAAGACAGTTCTCAGACAAATAGGTCAGTAAATGCATTTAGTATTTACATTTATGCAGGCAGAGAGGCCAATGTCTTTCACCAACACGGTGATGGCATAAAGAGATCCCAGCAGACAGACAGATTCACAAGCCACACCTTCTTCCGGAAATCTCCAGTGCCCCTGAGACCTCTAGCAGCGTACATCCTTGGGCCACCCTCCGAGAAGCTTTGACGTTGGGCAACGTAGAGGCCCGGTTTGGGATGGCTGGTGTTCTTCTTCCCTCTCTTCCTCAACTTGGCTTCTATTAAAACCACTGACCAGGCAGAGGCACTTCCTTTCTTGTCCCATGGACCTAAAACGAATCTAGCCAGAGGCCCATTAATGAGAGACATGATCTAAACCTGGAAGGGCTTGCATACTCTGAGGAAAAATACTGTTTTTTCCACATTTTAAAAAAGTGCTTCTATTATCTTCCTCAAGATAAATTCCAGCTATTTACTCACAGTTTTCTCTATGAAAAAAGCATATGCATTCCCTGGGGGCGTCTTTCTTGCTTGATAACCTCATAACCAGATTGCAGACGCATATATATCAAGACGCTTGTTACGAGGCCCCTTCTCTCTCTCTCTCAGGTGCAAAGATAGATAGATGAGGATGAGCTCCAGGTTCTCAAACGACAGGCAGCCCCAGTGCTTGCTTTTCAAACAGGCCACTTCCCGCGTGAGTTCCCTGCCTGTTAGGATGACGCTTTTCTTTCCACAGTGACCATGATTGGCCTGGGGGCCTAGCCCTTGAAGAACCAGGCCAGGCACACGCCCTGGGTCCTCCTCCTTGTACTCATGGCACAGGCTGCAGGCGGAGATGAATGGGGGCTGAGGGGTCTTCTGGGTAGGCCTGGATTTTGTATAAGTTCTCCCGTTGTCCTTCAAATATGTTTGCATCTGCCTTGTTTTCTGGCTGGAAATTGTGTGGACTATAGCCTACCTTTCCTCTTGCCAAATTCACTTCCCAGTCTCACCTCCCTCAGGGAGCACTCTCCAGAAGAGATTCCTTTCTCTGGGAAGCCCTGAACAATCTTGTCCGATGCAGTAGGCTACTGAAATAAAATCAAAGTCTGTATTTAATCCATACAAGGAGGAGCCCAGCTAGTCCTCTATGGATGTGACTTCTCAAAGCACAGCTTCCCTGTTGGTAGGGGTTGACAGATTCTGCTCCTTCGTCCCCTCCTTCTTAGCTTTATTGGGTATAATTTACATACTATAAAATTCACTCATTTTGAGTATACAATTCAATGATTTTTAGTATATTTACAGAGAAGCACTGCTACATTACAATCTAATTTTAGAACATTTATGTTACCTCATAAAAGTAACCCTGTACTCGCAGACATCCTCCTCCCACCTCCCCTGCTCCCAGCTCCGAGCAGGCACTCATCTACTTTCTGCTGTTGGAGATTTGCCTTACTCTGGACCTTTCGTTTAGACAGAATCATACAATACACGGTCCTTTGTGACTGGCTTCTTTGACTTAGTAGAATACTTATGAGCTTCATCCATATTGTAAGATGTATCCATACTTCATTCCTTATGATTTATGATTATCCTTATTTGTTTTGTTTGCCCATGCACAAGTTGATGGAACACTTGAGTTATTCCTACTTTCTGGCTGTTAAGAATAATGCTGCTATAAATATTCACATGCAAGTCTTTGTGTAGACATATGCTTTCATTTCTCCTGGGTAGATATGTAGGAGTGGAATGACCAGGTCATATATTTATATACTCTGTGTTTATAGTTATTATATACACTGTGTTAAACATTTTAAGAAAGTGCCAAGCTATTTTCCAAAGAGGCTGCACCATTAGACATTTCCATCAGCAGCATATGGGCTTTCTAGTGTCTCCATATCCTCACCAGAACTTGCTACTCTGTGTCTTTTTGATTATAGACATCTTAGTAGGTATAAAGTGGTAAGTCATTGTGGTATTGATTTGCTTTTCCCTAATTGCTTATGATGTTGAGCATCCTTATACTTATCGACCATTCCTGTGTCTTCTTGGGTGAAATGTCGATCTTTTGCACATTTTTATATTGCATTTTTTGTCTTACTACTGAGCTGGAATAATTCTTTGTAAATTTTGGTGTATTAGTTTTACACTGCTGCTGTAACAAATTACCTCGAATGTATCATTTTATACTTCTGTAGGTCAGAAGTTTGACACAGATTTTATTGAGCTAAAATCAAAAGGTTGGCAGACTCTAGGGGAGAGTCTGTTTCCTTACTTTTTCCAGCTTTTAGAAGTTATCTGCGTTTCTTGACTTGTGGCCCCTTTCCTCTGTCTTTAGATCCAGAAATGTGTTGTGCCTTTGACCCTTTTCCATTGTCCCATCTTTTTTTGACTTCAACCTAGAAGTACTCTCTGATTTTAAGGAATTGTGTGATTAGATTGAAGTCATCTGCATAATTCAGGATAATCTCCCCATCTCAAGGTCTTTAACCTTAATCACATCTGCAAAGTTCCTTTTGCTATATAAGGTAATACATATACAGGTCCTAGCAATTAGGACATGGACATCTTTGCGGTGGGGTGGGGCCATAATTCTGCCTGCCAGGTAGGGTCACAGGTCCCTTGTCAGATACATGATTTGTAAATGTATTTACATATTTTCTCCCAACCTGTGGCTTATCTTTTTATTTTCTTGGTGTCTGAGGAGAAAGGGTTTTTAATTTTGATGAAGTCCAGTTTATTAGTTTTCTCTTACTATTTGTGCTTTTGGTGTCCTATCTAGGAAATCCCAGCTTAACTCAAGGTCACACAGAGTTACTCCTATGGTTTCTTCTAAAAGTTTTATGGTTTTATTTCTTACGTTTAATCCGTGATTAATTTTGACTTAATTTTTGTGTTAGGGTGTGACTTAAGGGTACAGATTCGTTCTTTTACACCTGGATATCCATTGTCCCAGCATCATTTGTCGAAGAGACTCTTCTTTCCCCCATTGAATTGTCTTGGCACCACTGCCAAAATCAATTGACTATAAGTATAGAAGTTTATTTTTGGACTCTTAATTCTATCCCAGAGGGCTATGTGCCTATCTTTATGTCTGTTCCACACTGTCTTTATTATTAGCCATGTAGTGAGCTTTGAAATTGGTAAGTGTGAATCCTCCAACTTGGTTCTTTTCAAGATTGATTTGGCTACTCTGGGTCCTTTGGATTTCCATTAACTGTGATGCATCGTCTCCCTGGTTCCTGTGTCTGTCACCCACAGAGAACACTTTCGGGTGTATCCATCTTGTCCCTCACTCAACACATTAAAGGTTCCCGAGGAATGGGACTCTATTCTGGTGCTCAGTGTAAATCTCCAGGGAAGATGCTGTGAAACCCAGCAGTTGTGCTTGTCGCCTGGCAAAGGAGAGCTCCATCTAAGAGATGAGGAAGAGGCACCTCAGGCCTAAGAGGTTAAGGCTCAAATCCCTCATGCTGGTTTCCTTTTTCCCAACCCAAAGGGAGGGCCTCTACTCTCACCATCTATCCCTTTGCGTTATTTTGCACTAGAAATTCTGTATGCCATCAGTAGTGTTTGGGCTGGATTCAGTCACCCATGTATTCATCATATGTCAAATGTTTGCTGAGTGCCTGGGATACATCTTTAATAAGTAAAAACATATTTTCGTGAAGCCGGGATAGTCAGTCTTCTGTGCAGATAGGTAACAAAACTCAATCCTAAGAGACCCTGTAGCCTATGCATTTATTTGCTTCAGGCCATGGTCTACTAAGCAAGTCTAGCGAATTTGTCTTTGAGGCGAGAACAGGGTCTGCCAATTTCTGTCCCCAGGTCACCAGCCCTGGCCTCAACGCTCTACTTTTCCGGTAGCCCTCAATGGGCTATGCTTTGGGGCAGTTTGAAACCTGGGACTGTGGTCAGGAAGACCCTCTAAGTGTTCTGGCTTACAGCTACATTTGAGCCAGGGGAGTGATAAATCCTGTTCCTAGACAGATAATACTTAACAGGTGTACTTGAGAGACACGTGGGGGATTAGTCTTCTCCTGGGTCCTAATCTGTCTTCTGCTGAGTTTCTTACTCCCTACCTCCACTTGCAGGAAATTGAGCTTGAAGTAGAGAATGTGGCTTTTTGGACTCTGCAAGGCAGAATTATTAATTGCCAGACCCCTGGGGAATGTATGTTGCAGACCACAAGCTAAAAAGGTCTCTCTTAGCAATTCTGTATCTTCTTCTGAAGCTATTTGCAGGTGGACCAATTTTAGGTCATACTGAAGGCTTCAAAAAGTAGCCTTCACCCTCTGACATCTTGAATTCCTGCAAACAAATTCTGGGATACAGAAATCTTTGGAAATACATGGTTTGAGTCTTTTTTTTTTAGAAAGGTCATAGTTTAATCGGTGGTTTTGCTCCTGAGAACAAGGATTACCAACCTCCTGGGTCCAGGGTAGAGGCACCTCCACTGCCCACCCCTTTGCTTCCTCAGCTCAGTCAATTGTTTACAACATAGCACCACTAGTGTCTCATTTTGTGTGTGGTACAACTAACAAAAAACCCAAATTGAACCAACTCAAACAATATAGAAAAATTATTGCTTACAAAATTGTGAATTCCGGAGGTGATGGGAGACTTCAAGCATGGTTCAATCTAGGTGATCCACATGATTTATGCCTTAGACTTTTCCATTTCTCTGATCTACCAGCCATGGTGTTGGCTGCTCCACAAGCCAAGATTCCTGTAGGGTTCCAAGACAGCTGTGGTTTTCTTAAGGTATCATAGGCCTTCTGCCAGGAGAGCTTTAAAAACTAATTGATGCCTGAATCCTATTCCCAGAGATTCTGATTTAATTGGTCTGGGGTGTGCTGCCAAAGTTGAGAATCGAGACTAATCTTAGAAGTGGGGAAAAAAAATGTAAGAAGTGAAATTCTAAAGGAACTTGTCCTAAAAGGTAAAATCAAAACAGTTTGGGATTTACCATATATCGTAGAATCTAAGAAGCCATTGACAGAAAGATGCACCCCTATTTTATGTACCACTGAGAAAGTGCTGCCATTTCAACTGTGATCCTCCCATTGTCATCTGTGTCCTGATTTCAGAGATAAAATGTGAAAATTAAAGTGTGTCTCTAAATCTATGAAATAAGGTATGTGTCTAAAGGAGAACTACCTTTTAAAGTGGTCATCTCAGATGGAGCGATTTTATACAGATTCCTTTGAAATTCCACTTCATTCAAAACACCTGTGGAATGTTTTTCCTTTGCCTTCAGAATTCATTTTCTATTTATACAAGAAAATCATAGTGTGTTGGAGCTGGCTGGGACATTAGAGGCCATCCCGACCAACCCCTGGATCGATTTAATTATAGTTGCACCTTGTTTTAGACGAAATGGTATTTCCCAGCTTTAATCTCCCACTCTGTTCACCATGCTTGGCTCTGGATAGCTTTGGGCTGTTTCCAACAAGCAAATCCACCTTCCTAGGATGAAGATTTGCCACCAATGAAGTTATTTAAAGTAACATGTAACATGTTCTTCTGGCGGTTCCCAGGATGGGAACTGAGTAATGGGGGAGGTAATGGAATCACGTTTGGAACAAGCCCCGGGTCTCACTTTGATGCTTATGTTATATCAGGTCGAGATCAGTCACATGGCCAAGCTTTGTTCCGGAGACCGAAGATGCTAAGGACGGGACTTGAGGACAGTCCAAATGATGCGTGCCCCACATTCACTGGTTCTTCTTCAAAGGTAGGTCACCCAATAGTGACTAGAAGGGAAAACCAACAATAAAGGGTAAGCTCGTGGATGTGAGGGAGCTGGCTACTCCATCCTCAGGGGACCAGCAAGGATTTCTTTTTCTGTTTTGCAGACAGAGAAATTAAGACCCAGAGAGAGTAGGTAGCTGGGCCAGGGTCACTTTGGCCAGGGCAAATTGAACTTGAGCCCAATGCAGCAGGAGGGCTCTCACCTCCCAGGCCAGGGCACTCCCAGCCAGCCTGTGTTACCCCCTTTCTTCTTAATGTCCCCTAGCATCTTGCAGCTCGGTTTGGGGAGGTGCTGTGGCCAGAAACCAGGCAGCAGGCCGAGGAAGTGTAGCTCCCAGCCTGCCCGTGCTGGTGGGGACAGGCCAGTCCAGACTACCCACCCAGGGTCACGGGTGAACTCGGGCCCTGCCCTGGGGGCTCCAGGCAGCCATTCAAATCACACATTCTTTTCCACTTGTAGAACTTGGACTTGGTGGCTCAGGGGGTGCTGAGCCAGTGATTTATGCAAATCTACCACCTAAGGAAAATGCAGGAAGCAGGGCTGTGGGGTGTCTTTCATGACAACCTTTCATGATAGTGTAGAAAGGCAAGGGGCGGGGGGAGAAGAGATCTCCGAGGGGCAAGAGTGGTTGGGCTTGACACCCTCCCCTCATCCCTCTGCGTCCAACACCAACGCGACGTTAACTCCAGCAAGCGCAGCCCCTTTCCCACTCACGCTCGCTCCTCTACCCTCCGCTCCTCCATCCACATTGTCTGCATTGTCCCCGTTCTTTTATCATCACACGGAGGCATATTATCTTAAAGCGTGGCCTTAGGCACCTTGATGTGCATTTCCAACAAGCAACGTCATGCCGCTGCTCCCTCTCTGGGGACCCTGCCTTGAAGTGGTGTTGGTCCAGGACTGTGGACCTCAAAGTGTCGTCCCCAGAAGGGCAGTATCAGCATTGCCTGGGAACTTGTTAGAAATGCAACTTCTCAGGCCCCCGCCAGACCTACTGCATAATAAATTATCGGGGCAAGGCCCAGGAATCTGTATTTTGCTAAGTTCTCCAGTTGGTTCAGCACAAGGTAAGTGGCACTAGTATTTCTTCAGGCCTGGCTAGACTTTAGAATGACCTGGTGAGTTTAAAAAAAAAACAACAAACTACTAGTGACCCTCCTACCACAAGTTACCTCTAGATCTCTGGGCTCGCTTGGGCAAATGTATTTTTAAAACGCTTTCCAAGTGATTCTGATGCACAATGAAGGGTGAAGCTGAGGAACTAGGCTGACAACTTACAGATTAGAAACCGATTCAGAGGACGAAAGTGGCTCGTTGGGTTCCCACAGCAGGTATGAGCCTACAGCAGAGCCCTGGTTCCCTTCCTCTGAAGTCGTGATTGCTTCCAGGCGTACGTGGGGGCTCCGTGGTTCCTAGAATGCACTCCCGCGTGTGGGTGCACCTCTGGGAGCCCCTGGACCACCTTTAAGGATTTTCTCCAGAGCAGCCAGCCACACCGACGCGTCCTATCAGGGAGCACCTGCCTTTGCTGTCGACACAGGGCCCATTTTCTCCTCCATGTGCTCCTCAGCCCCGCCTACCTATATGTGGAGACAAGGGGATAGTTCCTGCTGGGACAGCACTGCGCTTCCTGGCTTCCCTGAGCCCACACGCGAGGTTCTGGGAAGTGGGGGCCTACTGGGGACGTGCATTAGCGATTCGTTCCTAAGTCCCCAGAGTCAGGGCTTCTGCCCCTCAGGGTCAAGCTGGGGTCTGCCCATTTCTCTGATGGAGGCTCTGAGGCTGGGGGAGGCCCTCACCTGCCCTCAGGATGCTCCAGGCTTCGTCGTCTCACTCTCACCCAATACCACCTGTCCCCGCCGGCTTGCCACAGGGACAGCAGAGGAAAGCGGGACTGAACTGGAAGATGGGAAATAGGGGTTTCTGGAAAGGAACTCTCAAGTGACTGAAGTTAATCCCCAAAGCCAAAGTGCTCCCAAATTGTTTCTGTTCAGATTAAAATTGGTCATAGAATTGTTGCTTATTTTCCCCCGCACAATAGCTGATTGTGCTTCTTCATTATGTTGAATTTCCTTTACTATCAAGATGGGTTCTGTGCACTTGCTTGGGGAGCAGGATGGTGGTTTGTGGGCACGGTAAACGACGGGGCGATGCCGACACAGGATTCAGCATTAGCCGTGAGTCATCCAGCCAGTGAGTTACTCATGGCCTACTCAGTCGATTCTGGACCCGTGTGTGTGTGTGTGTGTGTGTGTGTGTGTGTGTGTGCATGCGCATGTGCGTGCGCGTGTGTGTGTGCGCACGCGTGTGGCCAGGCACCAGGGAGCAGATACTTGGTCTGTCCACCTGCCCCTCAGTAATGTTGGTGCCTATGCCATGAAGGCAGCTGGTTTCCTGGCACCCACTGCCTGGCAGATGGGCCTTGACCTTTGTAGCAACTAGCACGGTGTTAGGTAAACAAGACCCCCTGCCCCTTCCATGCTCCTGCTCCTGCTGCCAGCGAGTTCTATTTTTGACAGGCTTGGGCTGGGGAGGCTGGGAGAGTTCACAGGCGGGGGCAGAAGAAAGGGCACCTGCTGAATTGGGGCGAGAGGCAGATGGCGGCCAGAAGCATGGCCTCTCACCCCAGCCAGGTTTGGTCTGTCCGCAGGAGCCTCCCCAGCCCCCACCAAGCAGTTCTGAGGATGCATGGGGGGGGGGCACTGAGGCCATCAGGAGAAAGGGACAAGACAGGCAGGTTGGTTGCTTAGCCCCATCCTTGATCTTGAGGCCAGGAGAAGTCCAAGCCAGATGTCCCCTGATGGTGGGGCCCAGCTTCTTGCAGGAGGGCCAGGTCCAATCCCAGGCCCCTATTAGTCTGATGGATGGTTCTAGTGCTGCTAATGTGGTTAGGGCAGGCCGCAGCCTGGGGGGCTGGGAGCTCAGAGACCGGCCAATACAGGCCCTGCTGTAATCACATTTGCTTGTACAGGAAGGGGTCCAGATTACCCACCCAGAAGCCCAGAGGACATTAGTTAAAGTCATTGAGAAATATTTTTTGTATCAAGCTTTTCTTACCTTATTATTATTTTAAACAATTGGTTTACTGCCCGGGGCACACAGAGAAAGGAGCAGCTCTAAGAATGGATTACAGAAGAATAGCCAAGGCAGACCACATCCCCAGGGTGGGCCCAGATCTGCAGGTGGGAGGGGGGCACCCCTTGCTTCCTGGCTGATAAACCGGTGAGACTCTTCCATTGTCTAAGGAATGGCCATTGCATGGCCATTACATTTTTAAATATGCGTTTTATTTTATTAATCTATTTAGGATTTTCTTTATTTATTTGACAGAGAGAGAGAGAGAGAGATCACAAGTAGGCAGAGAGGCAGGCAGAGAGAGAGGGGGAAGCAGGCTCCCTGCTGAGCAGAGAGAGACGCGGGGCTCGATCCCAGGGCCCTGAGATCATGACCTGGGCCAAAAGCAGAGGCTTTAACCCACTGAGCCACCCAGGGGCCCATGCTTTTTCTTTTAGAAAGCTTTAGTTTTATAAAATTTATGAAATAGTATAGAGAGCTCCCATATATCCCACATCCAGTTTCTCTTATTATTAATCTTCTACATTAGTTACTTATCAGTTACTGGACTAATACCGATACATTGTTATTAACCAAAGTCCATACTTTATTCAGATTTCCTTAATGTTTTACCTAATGTCCTTTTTCTGTCCAGGATCCTCTTCCTCCAAGTTCCTGGCAACCACTAACCTATTTTCTGTCTCTATGGGTTTGCCTCTTGTGGACATTGCAGATAAATGGAATCTTACGAGATGTGGTCTCTTATGTCTCGAGCCAGCCACTCATACACGTGCTTTAATAGCTTTAATTATCATCCTTCGACTGGAGACAGGATTTTAGGGAAACCAATTCAAGGGACATAGGCAAGACTTACCTGTGGAATTCTCCCTCCAAATCCGGTTGTTTTAATTCTAAAGCCCGAGCACGTTCTGTCTGTCATCTGTGCAAGTACTCATTCATCCAGCATTTATCCGGGTCCTCTAGGTGCTAGGTGCTGGGGTACAGAGAAGAACAAACCCCATCCTGGTCCACACTGTCATCATCTGACCAGATTATTGTCATATCTTTCTAACTGATCTGCCTCTGCCCTTGCTGGTCTACAATCTAGATGCAGCCTAACCAGCCAAGAAGGTCAGGTCATGTCTCAACACTCTGCTTTTTAATTTTACCCAGTGTGAACCAAGGCCCTTACAATGGCTACAAGGTTCCCCGTAACCCCTCTGACTTCGTCGCTGACTGTTATCTCCCTTGCTCACTCTGATTGAGGTACACTGGTCTCTATACCTTGTTCACCTGGTGCCAGGGATATTCCCAACACAGGACCTTCCCCACTTGCCGTTCCCTTCTGCCTGGAGCCTTCTTACTGCAAGTATCTCACCAACTTCAGATCATTGTGCAAATAGCTTCTCAGAAAGACCTTGCACGACCACCTCACTTACAATAGGAATCTTCCCGGTGTTCTTTATTCTCCTGCTTTATTTTTTTCTGTTGTACTTTTCGTCATCTGGTATGCTGTATGTTTTATATTTTTGTTTGTTATCTCTTTCTTCCCATTAGAGCATAAACTCTATGAGGAAGGGAATTTTTTTCTTTTTGGTCTGTTCTATTTAGTGCTGTACCTCTTGGTGCTGTATTTAAAACCATAAATATGTTTGGCATGTAATATATGCTCTACAGATATTTGTTATATGAGTTATAAATTTTTCACTCTCAATCCCTTACCTCTTCTACTCAGAAACCTCCTAGGGGCCAGCTCTCTACTACTCTGGAATGTGACAGAATGATACAAGAGGGAGACTTGTTCTATTGGGACCCCAAAAGATAGAATTGATACCATTTGGGAGAGAGGAAGTTCAGGAAGACAGATACTATCCTCTGTTTGCTCATCCACTTGTTCATTTGTTATTAAGTGAGTTCATCTTTGTTAAGTGAGGACTACATAAAAGATTGCCAAATAAAATGAAAAACAACTTGTTCATCTATCTAGTGAATATTTATTGAATGCCTATTAATTTGTGGTTATCATGTTGGATATTGAAGATATAACAGTGAATGAAAAACATGCAGTCTCTGCCTTTATGAAGTTTATAGTGAGGTGTGGGAGACAGACATTGAACAAATTATGACACAGATAACTTTGAAATTATAGTCTGTAATATATACTCTGAAGGAATAGAGTGTTATGAAAAGCTTATAAATAGGAACATTGACCTAGTCTGGGATTTAGGGAAGATAAGGAAGAGCTTTCTTATAATCTGAACTGTCCGAAGTTAAAATAGGCTGCTTTGCAACTGACTTTCCTTTGACTGAAGGATTTAAGTGGAGGCTGGAAGATTCTGGATGGGGGTGCATTAAGCACTGGGTAGGGTGGAGTGGAAGCTTCTTATTTCCAAAATCTAGGAATTCAGTTGAATTTTTTTGAACATGAAAGAGGCAGTATCAAGTTCCCTCTTGGAAGAAAAGTAGTTTTATTAATATAACCCCAGTGATCCTCCATAGCTGTCCGATGTCCCATTTCAGTTAAGTATATAGGGTCCAGGATGGAGACTATGAATGTACCAAGATGTTGAAGAGACTTATGAATACCAGTTCCTTATAATAATACTCCTTTATCTCTGTGCTGCTGGCTAATTCATTGGTGTGCTATTCTACCCTTATATCATTTGAAACTAACCACGATCATTGTAAACCAGGTTGGTCAGAAATTGTTATCCAAACTTTATAGAAGAGGAATTAAGGCTCAGAGAAGATGAGCTGCTGAACTTCATAAACCATGATCTTCAGATTAAAAAAAAAAAAAGACTAAGATTTCCTCTATGTATGGGTTAGCTATTGCCCAAATAATCCTGTGCAACAAATCTACCCCAGACTTAGTGTCTTAACACAGTAGTCGTTTATTGGCAGTCATGCTTCTGCAGGTCAGCTGAGATATGGCTCATCTAGAATGGGCTTGACTGGATGGTTTCACTTCAGGTCTTCAGCTCTATGGATAGCTGGGACAGCTCCTGCAGTTTGTAGCAGCTTTGGTAGCTCTGCTCCACGTGGCTTTTATCCTCCTCCCAGTATACCATAGGCTATCCAGGGCATATTCTTTTTATAATGAAAAGAATTTTTAATGAAATGAGAGGTGCAAAGCCTCTCAAGACTTAGGCTTAGAACTGTCCCACTGTTACTTCTGCCTCATTATATGCCCAAAGAAACACACATGTGTAAACCCAAAGCCAAAGGAGGACTGGAAAACATATTCCGCTCCTTCAGTGGGAAGAATTGCAAAGACACGTGGAAAAGGGAATATAGATATTGAGAGGGGCAAAGATTGGGGCAAAAAATGTAACCCACCACATTCCATTTGTTCTCTTGTTCATTTATTAATGTACTTATTCATTCAGGCCCAAATAATGTACCTGGCATTTAGCAAGTTGTTGAGGATACAAAGGTGTATGATACAGTCTTTTTAAAGAGACAGTTTCAGTAGAGCATTAGATGTACTATGAGAGAGACAAGTACAGAGAATCTTGGGAACACAGACTTTCAAAAACCAAAAAAAAAAAAAAAAAAAATTGAGTCACATTCCCCAATGAGGATCCAAAAGGTGAATCAATGAGGGAACTAAACCATAACTAAAATATTCTAGACTTTACTCATATTTCAACCAGTGAAACCAGTTGTTGTTGTTAACTTCTGTTTTGAAACTAGTTGTTTTGTTAACTTCTGTTTTGCTAAAGCAAAAGACCCTTGAAAAGCTGTGTTCACTCTAGAGCAAAGTGTTGGAAGAGAGATGAGAGGGGCATCATTTATGCAAATACCATTTAGCTATGGATTTTAGAGGGAAGACTATGTCTGGGAAGTGGCAGTGAGTAAATAGGAGATGTGGGACAGTTCCCGGGGGCTGTGGAATAATAATAATAGCATAATAATAATACATATTACTGTTTATTGAGCTCTTTGTGCCAGGTTGGATGCTGAATGCTTTGCATGTGGTAATTACTGTTAAAAACCCCATTTTAGAGGTGACGGGAGTGAGGTTTGGAGCAGACAGCAAGGTGATCCAATTCCCTCTCTGAATGGTGAGCAGAAAAAGGTCGACCAGCTGTCAGGTCAGCACCATGGACAGCAGACTTATTGGCAGGCAGAGCCCTGGATAAGATTCTGTGTGAGGAAATCATACAAGCAGAATATCAGAAATGTTTTTGAGTGGATTATTTGTAACGTACCCACTCCTCCTCCTAGAATGGGTTCTAGTAACCAGGGGACATTTTTTTGCTGAAGACCGCATAGTATGTATGTTGGATGGGGGTGGGGGACACCTTGAAATATAAAAGTTTGATGACAGGATCTGGGAAAGGGTCACATTCTTTTGCAAAATAAAACAGCAGTGAGAGAGTTGGAAGTTAAATTGGAGTAAGGAGTGAGAAAGTATGGGGTTAGTCAGAGAGGAGGAGTTCCAAGTGGGGACAAGGAAGAGAAGAGATTGGGGTAAAGAGAGAGAACTAAGGGAATGTTAGAAGAATTTTCAAAGGGGTGTGTGAAGTAAATATTCATCTTCTCTACCAAATGTTCAGTAAGTCCCACACCATTGATTATGTGCAGCTGGATTTATTTGAGAGCTTGAAGAGGAGGTGAAAGGGACAGTGAGGTCAGTGTTCCACGTATGAACACCTGCAAATTAACATGAACTGGTGGAGAATTTTTTCTTGGCTGTGGTAGTGGCAAATTTCTAGGGTTTTGTCCCCTGTGCTTCAGCTTCATCTCTCTGATCAGCTTATTGTCCTTTGGAAGGCAGGCATGGTACCTCCTCTGCCTCCCTCCCTCCGATGGATGGTACACTGGTGTGCGTACATCACACACTCAGGATATACTGAAGAGTTGATTTGTTTCTTCTGGCTAAGACCCATTCAGAAAAGAAGCATGAGTTTTCCTCTGTCTGCAGCAATCAGGGTTCTCAGGGTTTCCAGGTCATTTGCAATTTTAAATATTCCTTCCCCTTGTCACCATAAATGTACCTCAGCTGGTTGGACCATGCAGCTGGATTTCAGGCTTAGAAAATATGGCTCTAGAATCCATGCTGCTAGGATCAATACAGGCATGTACTAAGAGCCAGAAATGATCTGATTGTCCTAGGCCACAAGCAAAGTCCCAACTTACCATCAATTTGATCTAGCAAGGGCAACATAGGATGCATAGGGGAAGTTTGAATGTTGGTCCCACCTCCCATTCCCCTGGGACAACTGCTCTTTTTATCTTGAATCAGAGTCCTTAGGGAGTAACTGATGGAGAAGCATCTCTTTTACTCAGGCCTGGATGTGTGTTCTAGAACTTGGAGGTGATGTGGTAGTGATGGGATATGTTTTCAGAGTAAAGTGTTGAACCTTAATTGTTATCCCACGGAAACTGCTATGGGTAATGGCTGATGGTAGTTGAAAAATATATTGGCTATTTTGTTGGCAAAATGATTTTTGTGGTTTGTCTAGACATCTGGTCATGAGCTGTGATAGACAACTTGGAAAATTATTGGGTTTGGAGTCTGACATACCTGACCTTGACTCTTGGCTTCATAGTGTTCTTGCTCTGTCATCTTGGACACGTCATGCTATCTCTCTGAGGCTCCATTTTCCCCTTTGTAAATGTGGGATATTGCCAGGCAATGGCACTTACTGAATTAGTTAGGGTAGATGAGCTTCAAAGAAACAGAGAAGTCACCAAATCTCAGGGGCCTAACACAGTGAAGTTTTATTTCTCACTTATGTCACCATCCAGTATAGGTCAGTAGTGGGGTTTGACTCCCTGCAGTCATTTAGGGACCCCAGATCCTTCCAGTTAGTGAATGGAATTCCCTAGAGCTTGGGAGCCTTCCACTGGGTCCTCTGCATCAGGCAGACAGACGAAGGAGGAGAGAGGGCACGGAGGATGGAACAGGAGGCATTTTTATGGGCCAGATTAGGAGGTGGTGTGCATGATACCCCTCTACATCCCATTGCTGCACAGCTGCAGCTAATATAAGGAAAGCCGAGGAGTGACTAACTGGGAGCCTAAGAGGAAAGGCTTACTGACTGATTTGGTGAACCACAAGCCAGTGTCTACCACTCCTACCTTGTAAGATTCTAATGAGGTAAGGATGTAATGAAGGAAAAAAAAAAATGGAGGTGGAATACCTCGATTCCATCTAGCACATAACAGGACTTAATAAATGTTCATCCTAATAACATTGTTTACACAGGAAAGTGGATTTTGAACTCCAAACAAGCAACTTAGCACTTCCAAGCCTCCACGCATGCGTTCCGTGCCGGCTGCCTCGTCTGTTTGTCCTTGGCTCCCCAGGAATTCTGGTTACTAGGCCACCAGGGGTTAACCCACCCTGGCTTCCACCGCTACTCGACAGCTGGGTACCTTTCCAAGGGCCTTCAGCACTCTCTTTCAGTGCAGTAAATACATCTGGCATTCCCTATTCTGGAAATACAAGCAACTAGTCAATTGAAAAAGGCGTGTGCTGATGGGAGCATGACAAGCAATATCCATAACCGCTTGCAATCTCCTTCAGACATCCGCTCGCTCCCACCCAACCCCACGGAACGCAGGGGGCTCCTATTATCTCCGCAGCCTTCTGTCGCCAAAAATGCAGATGAACCCTGACCTGATATTCCACTCAACATGCCCTCGGAGCAAGGGGCCTTCTTCGAGTGTTTACCCTGCCAGAACAAGCAGACGAGTGGGCCGCAGGGAGCAGCTTTCAGGAGGCAGGCAGCTAGCACAGAGGAAGAGAGCAGGGGTTTCTGCGTTGGGGGATTAGAAATCTCATATCTGCAACTCATGAGGCTCCAGGGCCTCAGAAAAGTCACTTTGCCTCTCTTGCCTGGGTCTCCTCCTTGGCGTAATGAGGATGAGCACAATGCTTGTTTTATCTGTGTCACAGGAGGTGTTGGGGCTCAAAAGATGTATCCGAAGTGTGCCTATACCTACATTCCTGATCAAAAACTACCTAATGGGAACATGGGAACACGTTCCCAGGCAGGTGGGATTGGGGTTCAGGGGTGAAAATACAATGACCACATCTTAGGCTAAGGGGGTGTCCCTTATGAGGTATCCCCTTGGGGCAAGCAGTGGCAGGAATGCCTCTATGTCTAAATTCTCCTGCTACAAGTCACCAGCTCCATGGAGGACCCCATGGAGGAGAAGGCAAGAACGCAGAGGGTCACGATCTGATAGGGACGTGTGCCTCCTCCTCTCCCAGATGAGATCCCATGAGGGGAGAAATGGGAAGATCACCTACCCGAGGCCAGGAGTACTCAGGGCCCATGTCACTGCTATGGTAATGACCATTCCATGCATCTGTGCCATGTTCTGTCATTTACAAAGGCTGCTTCTAGCCTAGGGCCCATTTACCCTTCACAGTCACCTTCCAAGCCAGGCATTTTGACCTTCGTGAAGCTGAGGCTCAGAGAGGTTGAGTAATTTGTCCAAGCTTCTGTAACAGAATCTGTCCGATGCCAAGTCTCATTTCCTCCCTCCACACTGCAGCTGTGCCACCTCTCTCTTCCCAGACACAACCAAGAGGAAAGGTTTATCTTCTCCGGACTAGACGTGCGCAGATGTGTGTTCACGAATCCTTTTTGGATTAGAGAATGGGAACCCTTCTCTGGTTTTCTGTATCCCTAACGGTACCTGCTACGTGGTAAAGTGCTCCTACATCATTATAAGGTGGATGGCAGGGAGAATGAACTGGCAGGGGGCAGAGAAAGCCTTAGGTGTTGACCAGAGGTCAGAAATGGAAGGTTGACCACTGGTGTGCTACAGAAGTTACGAAAGGGCCAGACAAAAAGAGCCACAATGGACATGGCTTTCTCACATGCAGTTTAATATTAAGAAAAATTCAGTGTCCCTGGGGTCTCCTTTTCCCAAGGAGACAGGACCCCCATAGAGAAATATGGAGGGGTTCTCAGCAGAGCGGGTCTCTCGGAGCGCCGCAGGGCAGGATCGAAAGCTCTGCTCAAATAGACCTGGGGCAGCAGGGAAGAGAAAAGAGGCTGCACTGGATCCTGCTCTTTATAAAGGGGCCGATCGGCCTCTGGCCTGAGTTGCGTTAGAAGATGAACCCAGGGGTCCTCTGCGGCAGCCGGTGGGAAACAGGACGGAGGTTTCACGTGGGGCAGGTAGAGCAGAGCCAGAGCAGCGTGTTGGGAGAGAAAGCCTGAACCCTTCTCTCGTGGGATGGGGAAGAAGTCTGGCTCCGAGAATACAAGAGGGGCCGAGCTGGAGGACCTTGAGGCCACTGGTGACTGCGGGTGGCAGCTGCAGAGCCAGCTTCCACAGCGTCGGAGGGATCATGGAGTTCACAGTGAGAGGGCCTGGCCCATGTCGGGAGGAGGAGTAGGAAGCCTTGAAGAAGGAAAGGAATAGAGGTTTTTTCTGAGCGTGGCTGGATGGCAAGATACATTTGCAGGCAGAGTGTGTGTGTGTGTGTGTGTGTGTGTGTGTGTGTGCATGAGAAAGGGAGGGAGAGAGAGAGAGAGAGAGAGAGACATGGGGAGACACCATCACTGAGCTCACTGCCCTTGAGGGAACCCCAACCAAGTGGGGAGTGACCCACCTGCCAAGGAAAAGGAGTAGCAGCCCCATGATTCTGCCAAGGGAGGAAACACGTGGCAAGGCTCTGTGCTGTGGCCTTGCTGCTTCTCCTCCTCCCTTGGCCCCCACTCCGGGCTGGGGTGGGGTGGGAGGTGCTGCAGACAGTGGCCGGCGGGAATCGCGGCCCCAGCCCATCCTCCCTGATGAATGTGACCCACCACTGAAACCCCATCAGCCGCCAGGCAGAGGAGGTCAGGCCCAGTGGCTGCAGACAATGGCCTTATCGGCTGCTACTAGTGCGGGTATAAGCAGGGGATTGGATGGTATCATTCTAATTTACACGGGATTTTGTTTCTTTCCAGGTACTTAGCATGTGGATCTAGGTGATATCAAAGGCAGAGCATTATACAATAAGTAGGCTTAACCTCCATCTCACCCCCTCTCATCCTTCTGTCTCTTCATTGAGGCCAAGAGGAGCTGCAGCTGGGGTTGCCATAGTGACCAATTAGGATTACTGAGATGTTCTTGCAGAGAAAAAAGGGAGTATCGATTTAGCTTTGACAGTGGGGCATCAGGGGACCAGGGGAGCCCAAGGGTGTTCAGCATTAATAGGGGCAGAATGTGGCATCCCTGAGGCCGACCTGGGATTGCTTCCCTTTGGGGCTGGACTTCCTACGTCGTGGAGACCAGTGGCAAGCCCCTACCTGCTCAGAGCTTACTGTCCCCATGACAGTGCTGAGGGGTATGTGAGGGTGTCTAGGGCGAGGCGGGAGCGATGCTGTCCTCAACAGGGGGACTCTCAGGACGAGTGGAATTGCCCAGCTCCGTCAGCGGAAGACTCAGGGGCCCAGATAGGTTCGCCCTAGCCCTGAGCTTCCCGTTGTCACCTAACCCATATTTCCAAGCACTCTGGTACACTGCCCTGCATAGGAGGACCTAATGTGGACCTGGCCCTTTATGAACTCCGAATAGGGCAGACACCGGGGATCGTTCATGTAAAATCAGCTCCCACTGATCACAACTCCTTCAGGAACTCTGAAACCAAGAACGCACGTGGGACCAGGAAGCCATCTGAGTGAAGGGGGCTCCAGGCTGGCACCATGCAGTTGTGTGGCCGTGGACAAGCCGTGAACATAACTGAACCTCAGTTTGCCCCTCTGTAAGCCGAGGATAATCATTGTCAGCTATATCTCCAACAGGAGGAAGGTTGTCAAAATTGGAACTTGTGTTGGTGACAGGTTCGGTACGTTGCATGTGTAGGAGGCTGGGTTGAGAGGAAATTGGGGCAGAGAACGGGTGACTGGATGAGTCGGAGAGAGGGTG
>CM052815.1:81960586-82080518 GCA_028533885.1 Nasua narica
AGGGGCACCCAGGCTTCACTAGGGGAGATATGTCTTCCTTGTCCTTAGCCCCCAAGTCAAAGAAATAGATTCTTCTAATATTCCTTGGAAGCAGAAAGTAGGGGGGGGAGGGGTTGGTGAGTGAGAGGAATTCAGCAGCATGGACCTCACCCCCAGGGATATCCCAGGGCTGAGTGTGTCTGGTTCTGTGGTTAACTCTGTCCTGGCCAGTGTGGGCACCACTGGTGGCACCCCACCTTGGCCTTGGGCTGTAAGAAACCAGGGCTGAGCTAACCAGGAGCCCTCAGGGGCTGTTCCAGACTGCATCTTGCCTCTGCTTCCTACCTGCACCCCACTGGGGGCCCCAGGGCTCATCATTAGAGCACAGCAGGAAAAGGACCCAGGAAAAACAGCTTCCCCTGTCCCCATCCCCTGCCTCTGCAGGATTTAATAACTACCCTCCTTAAAGATCAGGAGACATGATTAATTCTGACTCGAGGATTATTAAAATGCCTCCACCAAGCATCTGGCATTAAAAGTTTTAAATCAATTAATCTGTTGTTTGGGGAAGAGTGTTCTCGTTAACACAGCTGCGAGAGGCCATTCAAGTTGCCATTCAAGTTGCCATGGGGTTGGGAGAGGCTGCCCTGGAAGAAGGGCCCGCCCTCCCTGGGAACGGATGGGACACTCTATGGGCTCCTGGAACTTCTGGCTCCCTAGCCCAGGCATCTCTCGCTCTGCACCCAATTTCTAAGCGCTTCTCCCTCCCATCCCCACAGGGTTGCTAGGTAAAATGCAGGATGCCCAGTTGAATTTGAATCGCAGACAATGAAATTGTTTTGTTTTGTTTTTTAGTCTAAGTCTATGTCTCCTGCAATATTTGGGACACACTTATAACATTTTTTTAATCTATTGTTTATCCGAAATTCGAATTTCACCCAGACTCGTGTATTTTTCTCTGCTAGCGGCTTTGGCAACCTGGCTCCCCTGCCCTGTTTTAGTAGCCTGATATCATAGCTGAAACAGGACTCCTGGGTTTGAGTCCTGGGCCTGCCACCTACATGCCAAGTGACCTGGGGTACATTGCTTCCTCTTTCGAGGTCCAGCGAGAAATGAGCACCTTTGAACTCTGGGGCACTGAAGCATTTATAGGACTCTCACACGGAGGTTTGCAAAAATCTCCATTTGAATGATAAAGCATATGGAAAATTATACTGTCAACCTAGAGCACAGGTCTGGCATTCTTTTTAGCTTTTAGCCCTATTGGGGTTATTGAACCAGGGGCTCCTTGGTGGCCCCGATGGGTCTGGTCCCCACTTGCATCCCCTGCACCCAACCCAGGGCTACCACTTGGCAGGCCCTTAATATAAGTTGCTAAAATAAATTCGTGAGTAAATGAGCCTTCCCTGTGTCCCCACCCAGCTCCTGAATTGCTAGAGTTGTCATTTATTTATATATCACAAAGAGTTAAGTGTAAGGAAATGGCCAGGATCAGAACCAGGCACTGGACCAGGTGCCAGGATCACTAAGCTCGAAACCCTGGATGTAAGTCCTGGGTTTTGCTAATATTTTGTGCCTTGGCTAAGTCCCCACCCATCTCTGGGTTCTGGTTTCCTCATCTATATATTGAAGTTGCCATGTGTGGGGTTCCTTACAGCCCAGGCATTCTGAGACCGCTCCCGCGTTGCTGAGCCCTGTTGAATGCTGGTTCTACTCTGAGTCCCATTGCCTGCTAAGGCCGTGCACGGTAATGCCCCATCTTAGCAGTTTAGGGAAGGCCTGGCTGCATGGCATCTGCTGGACCCCGTCACTGATACGTTTTGGGTTTAAATTGCCTCTCTGCAAAGGCGTGTTAGAGTTCCGGTCTCTTGTCCCTGAGCAGGCAGGGAGAGGGAGGAGACCCCGCCCTCCTGGCTCTGCATCCTATCCAGGGCTCCTTTGACCCTTGGCTACAACTCAGATATTTCTTTTCAGCCTCTGCAGTCAGCCTAGATTTATCCTGCCTCGTTTCTCTCATGTAAAATGCATATCCCGACACTTTGCCAGGTTAAATGATTTAACAGCCGAGGCAGAAAGAATTAGGGGTCCGGGAGCAGGAGGCAATGCCTGCTTTTCCGATGAGATTGGAAAGAAGATGGAGATCGGTGGTGATGATAATCTCTTATTTTAATAATATAAAATAACTGTCCCACTGAATCAGGGTGAGCGATGAATTCTGTGGCCTGGGGTTAGAGACAGCCCAGCTGGTAGAAGAGAGCCGGGGGATACAGGGATGTCTCTCTTCCTGTCTGTCCCTTCCTCTCTTTTGTCTTTCTCTTTTGAAGATTTGTACCAGTTCCGTCCTGTGACCAGCTCGATCTGGTGTCACTAAGAGTGTAGAAAGCCAGGGAGGTTGGGAGGGAGAGTGGTGGATTTGGGGAGGGTGTGTGTGAATAAGAGAGAGGAAGGAAGGAGGGAGGGAGGAAGGAAGGAGGCAGGGAGGGCGGTAGGGAAGGAGGGGGGAGGGAGGGAGGGAGGGAATGAAGCTAGGCTCTGCATCCAGGCTTTGGGTGGATCACGTTGAATGTTGAATCTTGGGTCTGATCAGAGTCCCAGGGCCTGGTAAAGCCATGCATGGTAACGCTCCATCTCTGACGTCCAAGGAAGGCCTGGCTGCTGGGTATCCACCGGACCCTGTGACTGGTTTGGGTTTCGGTTGCCTCTCTCCAAAGGGGAATCAGGAATAAATGAGTGAATGAATGAAAGAAAATAAATCTGGGGAAACTCATGACCATTTTTCCCTTGTGATTTTCAATAGGATATGCTCTGATCTGTGACTCTGGGAAAGGAAAACAGGCAGCCCAAAGGCAGGGGCTAGCCGGGATGACCCCTAGGAGATATGTGGATTGCTAACTGGGGCACAAAGTCCTAGGACGCTTGGCCCTGGCCCCAGGGAACCTAGAGGGAATGGCACTCTTCAGTCAGTCCCTTAATGGGCACACGTGTATTGAACACCTATCACGCGCTGGTTTTTTGGAGGTCGGCTGGGCCAGACCCACGGGGTTCCAGCAGGCGCCAGGGGGTGGGGTGCAAACGGTGGCACATGTCGGCTCAGCAGGGCTCCCCTTCCCAGCGGGCTGCGGATAGCTGAGGAGCTGCAGACCTGTCTTCTTCCCTGGGATTAATTCATTACTCTAGCCCTGCTCGGATCCCGTCAGGTTCAAACGTCAGAATTGAATATGCAGCTAATGAGTCAAATGCTCTCTCTATCTCTCCCTGTCTGGGGCTCGCTCTTTCCCTCTTGTCTCTGCAGACAACAGCCGGTGTCAGGGGCTCATACTGGGTATACCAGAGGCTGCGACCGCCTGAGCCCGTGAGGGGCCTTCCTCCCCTTTCTTACTGAGGGGCAGGCAGGTCTGCCCTAGTTACTGTACTGGTTTATTGTGGAGAGCAAGCCCCCTCCCACGGGGGCTCCTGCACCCAGACTCCTCCAGGCATGTGAAGTGCGGAGAACTGAGCTCAGGGAGAAGTCTTGTTCTGTGCCCTTGCCAGCTCCCCTCCTCATCACTCACCAGCCATTTATGTAACTCAGTATGTGCTGGGTCCATGCTCGACACGAGGGTAAAAAGCTGAACAGTTTGGGTGGTCCTTCCATTCTTCCTCCCTCCCTTCCTTCCTCCCTCCCTTCCTTCCTTCCTTCCTTCCTTCCTTCCTTCCTTCCTTCCTTCCTTCCTTCCTTCCTTCCTTCCTTCCTTCCTTCCTTCCTTCCTTCCTCTTTCTTTCAAATAAAAGTTTAGTGAGTATTTAAGGGGCCAGTGGGGTGTCATCTTTAGGGGCAAAGGCTCTGGAGCCTGACTTCCTGGGTCTGATTCTGCCACCGACAGGTTGTGTAGACTTAGGCAAGCAGGTTGGCCTCTTTGCCTCTGTTTCCTCATCTGCAAAATGGGGGGAACAAAAATCCTGCCTTCAGGCAGCTGTTAGGGCGTGAAGTGGGTCGGAACCAGTACGGCTAGTGGCTGCTAAAGCCAGGTAGCTCTCGCTCCTCTGTAGTGAGCACGTGGAGTCTCGGAGTATGTAGTAGGCCGGATCCACACGAGTGACTGCTTACTGTATACCAGACAATGCGACTTCCAGCTCTGGCTCATTCAATCCTCACAGGGACCCTTCCAGGGCGGGTCTCATGATCATGGCCCTCCTTTCGTATAGGGGGACACTGAGACTCAGGTTCATTCTTGCATAAGACCACTCAGCTAGTAAATGTTGGAATATGATCTCTGCTTTGTTAGACTCAGAGTCTGAGCTCTTGGCCATAATTTACGCCTTGGGGAGATGGACCATACAGAGAGTTCTAGAAGTGGCATCATCTTGTAATGCAGGTCCAACTACAGCACCATAGTTGGGGGTCCACAGAGAGTAATGTGGCTGCCTCTGGATGTCCCGGGAAGTCAAGGAGAGTCCCCGGCAGAGGTAGTGTTTGGGCTGGAGGTTGAGTAGGCACCCTGCAGGTGTAAGGGCTGGGTTAGGCAAGGGGCAGAAGGATGGGCAAAGAGCAGGGCATGTATGGTAATCTTCAACCCCAAATGCTGGGTGCCAAGGATGAGACTGGGAAGGCAGGTGACAACGGCATCATGCAGGGCACTGTCAGCTACGCCAAGGAAGTGGGTCTTGTGCGAGGACAGTGGGAGTCGGTATGAATCTGGAGCTGCAAGCGGTGAAGATGTCCACCGGAGAAAGCTCTTTCTCCAACTGCACCATGGAACAGACTGGGGAGGAGAAGGCTTGAGGCAGGGGCTGTGCTTAGCGTGTTGCTGCAGTGGTCCACGTGTTGCTCAAGGCTGCCCCCCAAGGAGACTGGAGAATGGGGCACAGAAGGAGAGGTGAGGCTTACAGGCAAAAAAGGACACGTGTCTGTTTCTGATCCATGGAAGGCGACAGCATGATGCAGCTGGGCAAGATGGCGTCCATTCTGAAGGCTCTCTGCAGGCTGATGAGTGGGAGACAGGGATGACCAAGGGTGCCAAAGCTGAGCTTCCCTGGAAACAAAATGGGTTTTAACTGCTACTTGCTGATTGGCGAAGGGGGAGGCTGGGTGTGAGGGCCCCTTCAGGCTAAGACAGGAGGGCCTTAAGTGGGAGCCAAAGAAGATCTCCTGGCATAGAGCAGGGAGACCCAGGCTGGGGAAGGGCAGAGGCAGCATCCCAATCAAAATAGGCCATGTGGAACACAACCAGGGTGTTAGAGTAGCAGCTCTGGCCCAATGGGGGGCACGAGGGACCCCAATTCAGAGACAAGACCTGGGGGGGGCAGGGTCAGTCCGAACCTGCTTGGAGAGAAATTGGAGCATCTCTCAACTATTTGGGCAAGAAAAGGTGAAATGACGAGAAGAGGCTGGGGCCTGGATGTGTGTGGGAGGAGGCTTACAAGCTGTACCCACCAAGTCAATATTTTGCTAAATGTTCAATTTGCAATCAGAAACAAGCAGTCTGCAAACATGTTTCTTTTTATAGTCCTTGGTATTTTTCTTTTGTTTTCCTTGAAAGGTTTTCCCTATCCCAGTCCCGCTGCGAGTGTGTTTGCAGACCTAAGAGGGGGAGACAGGCTTCAGTGGCCAGGCGGGGTAGCCGCCAGGACCTTGCGGTTAAGAGCCAGCGCAGGAATCTGGAGCATCAGAGAGAGGGAAGCAGGAGGCATCGAGCCAGGCCAGGAGGGGACTCTGACCGCTTCTATGGTAGCCATTCCTTCACAGATGGGGCAGAAAGCTCTCATGGGAATAGCCACGTTGGCCAAATACATGCAGACCTATGATGGCTTAGCAGGTCTTTTTTTTTTTTGGAAACAACCATAGCTGTTTATCCAAAACTGTCCTAAAAAGCTCTTTGATTCATTCCTGACCTTGTATCACTGTCCTTCCTCCATATGGCTTTCCTGCTGTACTGGATTGCAAGTTCCCTGACGGCTGTGAGCTCACCCCCACTTCTGCACCCTCCCCAGTGCTCAGCATGGTACCTCCCCTGCTGTCGGCACCGAGCTGAACACGCCTGTGAGTGTTTTCAGCATGATGACTTATAGCAGGGTTGGCTGGGTCCCAGGGACAGGGCTCCAGTCCCCAGGAGGGCACCGGTTAAGAACCGTCCCAGACCCAGAGTAGAACCGTGTCACCAGTCAGGCTAGTGGAATGGGAATCCTGGAAGGGGACCCTGCCCGGAGGCCCAGTGGTCTCGCCGGGCACTCCAGGTGAGCACGGGAGGCGGGCCTGCACCCCGGGAACAAGGTAGGGCAGTTTGACAAACTCACACAAGACCTAGAGACTCATTTATGTCCCTGTCACCCAGGCCACTGCCACCACCGGCTGCTTTATCTGCTCCTTGGTCTCTCTCTGCTTCCGGTCTGAGTCAGCTGACTAACCAGCACCCTTTATCTGTCTAGTCCAAAGCCTCCAGTGACTCCCGCTGGCCTCAGGGAGGAGTCCAAGTTCCAGGGCCCCCATCTGCCTCCCTCCCTGGATTCACACAGCATCCAGTCTGCTCCAGACTGGAGCTTGTGTGAGCTCCTCCGCTCCCCGCAGTGCCCTGCCTGGACACCCTTCCAGGGGCCTCGGTCCGTCTTCCACGCCCCCACACCTACCACCGCTTCCTGAGCCCCGGGGGAAATCTCACCTCTCCCAGCAAGGCTCCTTCGGGTTTCTGGCCCACATTCCATCTGAGTCTAGCACGTGCTGGGTGTGACTCACTGAGCGCTCTGTGTGGGTCCTCAGGCCCTCCTCCCCGGAGCGCGTGACCCCAGCTCTGCGGCCAACCCCAAGGGTCAAGTCTCTTGCTCAGAGTTCATAGCTCTAAGCTCAGTAACAGGATCGAACCCAGCATCTTAAAATCCAAAGCATCCTTTTTAACCTGTCATACGCAAAACAATCTGTTTGTCTTTTCACTTGTTCTGCAAAGAATAAATAGCCTCTTCTCCCCTCTGTGACGCCAAGGTCTATGAGTACCGTGTGAAATGTGCGGTTTAGGGTTTATGATTTGGAGGCAACATGACGTTGCGTAAGAATACTAGCCAGGACTCGGGGCACCTGTCTCTCGGCTCTGGTCCTGGGTGCATCACCCAGTCTTTTTGAGCTTGTTACTTCCTTTGTTAAAAGCAAAAGGAAACTCCTATCACCTGGGCTCTGGCGAAGGGCAAATTAAATAAAGTGATGGCACCATTCTGTAAACTACAAAAATAAGGTGGAAGATTATGATTGTTCCCATTTTTATTGTTACTTTCCAGAGATGAACTCTGTTCTGAACAGAATAGTAGGCGGTAGGCAGAGAGGGTGGTGTCCTGAATAGTAAGGAAGAGAAGACGGAAGTGGACATTTAGAAAACTGCCTACAGTCTCTCAGTACTGTTTGGGCTTAGCCAACCCCAGCAGTCAGACGCGGATACCTCTACTGGGGAGTCCTAGACAGGGCCGGTGGACCGACATCAAGGCATTTGTGAAACTTCTAATACCGGACAGTTCTGCAAAGAAGACCCACGATTCATGAGATTCTCGATAGTCCCCAGAACAAAGAGGAAGTCGTGGCCCTGGGATCAGGCACAAGCCAGTAGCTAGGAAGAGGGTCTTTGATTCAGAAGTGGAAGTTGGGGATGGGGAAGGACTGGGGGTTACTGGGATGACAGCCTCTGGTCCAGCTCATTTGGACCCCACCTGGCAGGGTCCTGGATAAGTTGGCCAGTGAGGGTTCTCACCGGGAGGCGGTCTTCTATCCACATAGGAAGTCAGGTCTGTCCAGGGATGAGGGAGAGACGCCTGGGAAGCGGCAGAGTCCCCTGCATGAGAAGGGTTCAGGCGCTGAATGAACCCAGCCCCAGTTTGGAGGAAGGGATTCTCACATTAGGTGGGAGGTTGGGCTAAAAGGTCCCTGCACTTCCTGATGCCTTTCCATGTTTGTTTCTCTGATGTGTTAAGGGGTGTCCAATAGATATGATCACTTAGCTGAGTACTTGTACTGTATCTACCTTGGGCCCCAAACTCAGCTTGTTGTTAATTCAGGGTTGTATTTCTTGGCTGGCTCTGTGTGTTATTGTTTTCCGGCTCACTCTGAAGAGATCAATGTGGGAGAGAACAGAAGGTTTGGGCTGGGTCTCCAAGGCCATATCTAAGGGGGAGAAGGTGGTCCTCATGGAGCTGCGAGAGCCCAGAGCAGACCGTTCCGTGCAGCAGTGGATAAACTTGAATAGTAGGTGTTTTGACAAAAATGGCTTCGCTGTCAAATATGTTTGGGAAATTCTGGACAAGACAAAGTGAAACAGTTTTTGTTTGTTTGCTTGTTTGTTTTACTTCTTTGAACCGTGTGACTTTCTGAGAAGGGAGGGTGATATGTGGCATCTCCCTAATTTTTTTTGAGCACAGAACCTTCTTTTCCCCAAGGAGCAATTCTCGAGGCTGATGTTCCAAAGAATACACTAACATTGCCTGAGACAGCTTAGTGAGATGCCCTGTCTTTTCTACCTCCCGTCTGTCTCTCCTTTCATTTTCTGCAGCCAGGATTCTGTAGGGAGACATCTGGAGCCTTAAGAAGACCCTTCCTCAGCCCACTAGGATTTCCGCAAGTGGTATAGGTTTAGGCGTGTAATGAATTTAGATTTAATTTGCAAGTGAAAAAGCTTGCTTTCTTTTGTAGCTTACACCAAAGCTCAAACGTCTAAGCTTCCAGGGTTTAAGTCTAATTAACTGCATTTCACAGCTTATTTAAAGAAAAGAATGGAGGCATTAAAATTGTAAAATCTAATTTTTGAGTAAATCTTTCAGTGCAAAATTAATGTCGCAGTATTAGAGCCGCCTTGGCAATATATCTCTTGTCTTCAAATTTCAAAATGAGCTTTTGCAAACATGAAATTATTCATTAGACTGTCTGGTAAAGAGATAAATAAGTGTCTCTTCAAATCCTCAATCTCGTCTTTTCTATTTAGCCAAAGACGGAGTTATTTGGTTTCAGGGCAAGCGAGTTGATCAGATTTGTGAATTTCGACAGGTAAGGAGAATGGCAAAGGGAGCAGGAACTGTGTGCATCTAGGAAGCTGGGGCGGAGATTGAGTCCCTTCTTCGTCCCCCCTGGCCTGCTCTGAGGCATTGGCCCTGGGAACAAGGACATGTCTCGGCAGCCATGCTGTGGCGGGGCCGGGGCGGGGGTGCACTGGGCATCTGCTCGGAAATGCCCAGGATCTCCAGTACCTCCAGGTGGGCAGCGGCCCATTGATTCTCACAACCGAGTGATCACTATCCTGTCTAGCCTATCACCAAAACATCTCTAATTTCCGGCCCTTCTCCTGGACCCCATCGCAGTGGCCCTAATTCAGGGGCTCATCCACCTACCTTTCCGTTCCCCTCTGCCACTGTCCCTCACAGACTCCCCATCCTGGGCTCTCTAGATGTGCCCAGTGTGGGCAGCGCTCCGTGTCTCTGCTTGCGTTCCTGCAAACCCTAGGGCACCTTGCAGTCACTCCCACTCCCCACTGGCCACAAGTTCCTCCAAGACAGAGTGTGTCCACTTCTCCTTTGGTGCTCATGAAGTGTTTGTTGGGGATGACGAAGATGACTAACGGAATACCAGAATGAAAGATTCAGCAACTTTGGGCTCAATGTTTTCCAACCTTTTGTTTTGCCGGTAGCTGTTTCCTTTTATCCAGTATACAAAGTTGGAGGCACTCAAGGCGGGGAGCCCGGCATTGGGGCAACTCAATACAGAAGGGGTCACTCAGAGAGTCTGTGTGGGGCCAAAAGAATACAGCTGGGTGGGAAGGTAGCTCTGTTTCCTACTTCCCAGGCGAATGTGACCAAGCTACTTAACTGTCTGTCTCCTGACCTGCAAAACGGAACTGAAAACACCTAAATGCAGGACTTTGGTGATGCGTAGAGATAGTGCAGAGCTGGTGTATATGGAGAACCTGATGCTGTTTCCTGGCACAGGGTAGACCTTCAGAAGTTAGCGGCCACTGTTTTTAAACACTGTGCAGTGGAAGGATGAGGTTTAAGCAAGCTAATGTTTATGTATCGATATTTGCTTAATTACTAGGTCTTTCATCCATTACATTTGTACCGAATGTCAGGAGGGATGCTGGGTGCTAAGGACACGGTGCTGACTTACGTGATCACTCTGTCTCCCTCTCCTACCCGTCATTGGAATCAAGCTCTACTTCCGGTTCCCTTTGCCAGTAGCTCAGCCCAAGCCACAGCCGTCTCTTGCCTGGTATATTCCCATGGCCTCCTAGTCTGCCTACCTCTGCCTCGCCTCACTCTAGCCCATTTCCCGCAGAACAAATATTTTATTTTATTTATTTTTGAAAGATTTATTTATTTGAGAGAGAGCAGGGGGAGGGGCAGAGGGACAGGGAGAGAGGATCTCAGGCAGACTCCCTGCTGAGCGTGGATCCTGACACAGGCCTCCGTGTAATGACGCCGAGATCACGACCTGAGCTGAAACCAGGAGTCGGGTGCTCAATGGACTGAGCTGCCCACGCGGCCCCAGAAAAATAGGTTAAAACACCAAATGACCACATGACTGTCCTGATTATAGTTTCGGTGGCTCCCGATTGCGCACTGCACGTGGTCCATGAGCTGCCGTGTAGCTCAGAAGGCCTGGCAGGGTCCCGGCCACCCCTTCAGGCTCCACTCTCCTTACGTCCCTACAACAAGGTCTGACTGTCCTGCCACTCAGAACGGCACCCACAGCCCGGGGTCTGTCCTTCAAGCCTTCCCGAGCCGGTCCCCACTGCCTGGAAAGTTCCTCACCGTTTCTTCTCTCACCACCTTCTCGTGTTGGCCCGGCCTCTACTCACCCATGCCTGAGGTTGGAGGGCTTCTCCCTGGGGGCCTTTCGTGACTACCGGCACAGGAGAGACGCTCCTCTCAGGAGAAAGGGCACAGCCCTGCACCCCGCTATCTGGGCTCTGCGGCATTTTACTGACCTTCTCCCCCCACACCCACCCATCGAATTCCAAAGACGCAGAAGATGGATGTCCAAAAAGCATTGAAAAATAATTTTAATCTTTTGTGAAGCTGTTTGAAAAATGCCAAAGGGCCGTTCATTCCTAACATACAGCAGAACTTTAAAGCCCCCGCGTCTCCATCTCTGTCTCTCAGGACTCCACACAGGGTGGCAGTGTCACGGTGCGCGCTCTCCCTCCCCCTCCCCTCCCTCTGAATATTCCCCAAGCCACTGGAGCACAGCCCTGGCTTGCTTTTCTTCCCTGCCCTCTTCAACCTTTCTAGATTTCCACTCACAAATAACTCTCCTCACGCTCGTGCTTGTTTTTCAATTAACAAAGGACAAAGTACCAACATTCCGACAAGCACCCATGCACCCATCTCGGGTTGGAGAGCGGTTAGCATTTCTCCCGTGTGCTTCAGCTTTCTGCCTTTCTGACCTGCGGGGCTGGTGGAGGAGGTTGCAGCTCGGTGTCCGGGCAAAGATCATACCGGAGAGGTGGTCTCGGGAAGGGCGGACACTGTGGGGAACCAGAGCAGATGCCCCAGGAAGAGATTCTTCTCAAGAGCTGTGACTTCGATTGCTCGGATCCCCTCTGTGTGCCCGGCACTTGGAAGGGGGACCAGCCCCACCACTGAAGGAAGAATGAACGAAGGGAAAGAATGTGGGCCCCTGTTAGTGGAGCTCCTGAGTGTATCAGAAGAAGCCAGCCATCTGAGTTTTAATGAGAACACTGAGTTTTAACTGTCGGATACAACTTTGTGAAAACAAAGTTATAAAAATTCACTGTGGGCCAGGTGCCCGTGTTGGCAATCACTGACCTCTGACTTAAACTAGCCAGGTTCCTTGAATTCCCTCTCTACCCTTTACCTGACTTCACTGGCACAGATGGGCAAGCCCAGAGGCTCCTTATTTTTAGGAGGCGGGGCAGGTGGGGCGGGAGGCTGGGAGCGCAGTCTCCACGGGGCCAAGAACAGGGAAGGTACCTGGCAGATAATGTGCTGAAGGAATGACACCCCGAATGTGGGGACCAGAATCTCCTGGGTTCTTGGGCAAGTGGCATCGTGCTGGGAGAGTGGGGTGCAGCCCGGGTGGCGTGGGCCGCGCGCTGAGTCTAGGGGCCCAGCTCTGCTAAGACTAGGCACTGAGTCTGAAGAGGACTGTCCTCTCTCAAGCTCTACGCACATGTGGGGGTTGGCCTCATATTGCTCCGTACCTTTCAGCTCAAACGCCTCTGGCCTCTGCTTCCGGGTGGGGTCAGAGCGGAGGAAATTGGACCGCAGAGGGCCAAGGTGGGAGAGGAGCAAGCCAGGGCTAGGCTCGGCTGAGGCTGTTGCTCCTGCTGGCCCCGCTCCGTCTCAGCAGCGCCACCTAGAGGCAGGAAGAAGAGCCATCTGTGGGCAAATCAGCTCTCCAGGCGGGGAGTGCTTGCTGTTTGTTTTTTCTGAGAAATCTTGGTCCAATGGGAACTTCTTTGAAGTAATCACTTCTTAGAGCCAATTAGTGTCTAGCCGCACGGTGTGGAATGGCCCAGAGGGGCGGTGGGGTGGGCTGATCGTCTTGCTGCGGCAAAGGAGGTGGGTGGCAGGTGGGGGGAGGGAGAGCATCAGGCTGTCCTGGAAGGGGTGTGGCACTACTCGGCCTTAATAGGGCGGCTCACCTGTGGTTCAGGCCGCCCCTTCCCTCCCCCAGCCCTTGCGATTCTTTTCCATCATGAGAGTGACCCCAGGGCAGCTTGACAGAAGGCCACGCGGCCTGGAAGCCTTGGGTGAAGGCATCAGAGCGCAGGGCAACTGGGGGGTGCAACCCAAGCTCCAGCTCTGCTCCTTATTGGCTGTGGTCTTAGCAAGTCATTCACCTGTCTCAGCCTCCATTTCCTCTTTGCCGAAATGGGGACATTGGGATGCTGACCTGGCAGCCCTGTGGTGAGGATGAAGCAGGTGCCAAGGCCCTTTGGGATGGCAACGGGAGGGCAGATTACTTAATCTTCTTAAGCTCCAGTTTTCTCTCATCTCTAGAAGGGGTTGTGTCAAGTAGGAGCGTGTGTTAAGTGGTTGACATGGAGTAAGGACTAAAGAAATCTGAGTCTCTGTTATTATTTTTAAGATTTATTTATTTTAGAAGGGGGAGGGGCAGAGAGAGAGGGAGGGAGAGAATCTTCAGCAAGGCTCCCCACTGAGCATGGAGCCCAACGTAGGGCTCAACCTCACGACCCTGAGATCATGACCTGCAACAAAATCAAGAATTAGACGCTCAACTGACTGAGCCACCCAGGTACCCCAAAGTCTCTGTTATTATTAACTGTGGTTTTATTTATTTATTTATATTTATTAACATAGGTATGTAGACTCTTGCCCCAAAACAGCAAGTTCCGAGTTTCCATAATGAGGGGGAAATGCCACAGGGTGCCGCAGTGAGGTTTCCAGCTGCATGGGTGGTCTTGGGCAGGGATGTGCTGACAGGTGAAAGGAAGCAGGGCCCTTGCAGGATGGGGTCCAGCTGTCCTGGGCCTGGGCTGGAGCGGGGGAATAGGGGTCAGGAAGGAACCCAGAGCAGAGCCCCTACTTAGAGAGGGATGGGGTCAATCAAGGCAGGGTCCAGAGGCACCTCAGAGATTACTTTCTTTGAGGATAAGCCTCAGTGAGAATGAAGTGGTTTGGAACTAGCCTCTCCAAAATGTGCCACTTAGGCAGGTGGATTATTTTGAGCTGAAGACAATCAAGGCCCAAAAGACTCAGAAAGAGCTTTTGACTTCCTTCTTAACTGCCTCTAAGTCTTTAGATGGAAGCCGTGCTGCAGGACGAGAGCCATGAGCAGAGATAACTATGAAGACTCTGGGCCAGGCGCGGGGCGCTGGGGGTGCTGCTGGCCTGTTTGTGCCGAGTCCCCTCCTGTCCCCTAGTCTCTGCTCCAGTGAGGGGCTCCTGTTTCCCAAACATTTGCTCTTTCCATCTTCCGATGGACTGTCTTCCTCCTCCTTGAAGCCCAGACCCCTATCTCCTTCTGCTTCACTCAGGATGGATGGCATAGAGGCCTCAACTGCCTGACTGTCTTTGAACCTCGTGTGTCTACGTGTGGCCCCTGTATGTATGAAATTAAATTTGTTTTTCTTCTGTTAATCTGTTTTATGTCCATCTAATTAATAGAGCAGCCGAAAGAACCTAGAAGGGTAGAGAAAAAATTTTCCTCCCCTATAAGAGGAAGAAGCTTAGTACCAGGCAAGTGAGGGGGCAGAGCTGGGCCCAAGCCCTGGACTCTAGACCCCTGGTCTGGGAATCTGTTCTTCGCCCCCACAGAGGGGATTCCCCAAGGAGGTCCAGGGGCTGCATCTCACGGCCACCTGTACATTGTGATTCTCCCTTTGTCTGGCATTCTCCGACCTCCTCTGTGTACCTCAAAAGGGAGGACTCAAGCCTGGACTCCCCCCTCCTCCATTCACTGTCCCAGCGAGACCCTCCAGGGAGCCAGTGTGGCTGTGCCTTTACTGTATCGACATGGGGTTTGGCCCAGGGCAGACAGGTACCTTCTGGCCTAGAGTAGCCTGGAAGAAACACACAGGGGCATTTGAAACCTTCAAGCTGGTAGGCTTGGGCTTCTGAGAAGCAGGGTAAACAAACCTGGGCCCAAGAGGAAACTCATTCTTTCTTTTCCCTGCCTTTCAAACTCATCAAAGTCAAGTTCTCAAAGCTGTACTGTCTCACAAGTGCCTTCAAATGGGTCTCATTGTTTTATTTATTGTGCTTATCACAAGTACAGGCAGCCTGGAGATTTCCGGGCCAGTCAAGACCTCTTTCAGGGAGTGTTGACATTTCTGGGGGATCCGAATGGTCCTTCGGGTCTTTCTTTCCCGGGGCAGGCCTGATTCAGAGAGGAAGTGCTAATGGGGGCTTCCCAGGTGGGTCATTCCTGCCCCACTCTTCATGCCTAGCAGGCCGGGGCACATGTCTCCATCCATGCTCCACTGTGCCCAGACAGCTAGACCTGTGTGCAGCTCAGGAAAACGTCCCAGTGGCCAGCTCTCCTTGGACCCTCCCTAGCCCACTAGGTAGGGCTCAGCAACAGCATTGATGAGAGTCACTGTAACCTTCTGATGAAATAACATACAATAGGGGCGCCTGGGTGGCTCAGTGGGTTAAGCCTCTACCTTCGGCTCAGGTCATGATCTCGGGGTCCTGGGATGGAGCCCCGCATCGGGCTCTCTGCTCAGTGGGGAGCCTGCTTCCCCCTCCCTCTCAGCCTGCTTTAAAAAGAAAAAAAAAAAAAGAAATAACATGCAATAAATATGAATGTAGTGCCAACTGTGTGTGTGTGTGTGTATGTGTGCATGTGAGTGTGTCAGGGAGTGGGGAGACACAGAAATAAAGGAGGGCTGCCCTGTGGTTCCCATAGCCCACTGGGAGGAGGAGGAGACGAGCACCAGTCACCCTGCAGCCGGTGGGCTGGGCCAAGTGCCCTGTTCAGACGCAGGGAGTGCAGGTGAATTCAGTGGATGGCGGGCAGTCTGTGCTGCCGAAGAAAAGACATGGTCGGGGATGGGCTGCAGGAGATGGGGTTGGGCCAGACCGTGGGAGGCTCAGCTTTGCTCTGGGGGCCCCTGGGCTCACCTGCCAGTCTTTGAGGAGCGTCTTTAGGGTTGCTGTGCCCTGGGCGGGCACACAGCTTGACACTATGCTAGGGCCACATTCTTGGCACTTCCTGAAGGGTTTGCTGACAGAGAAGTCTGGCCATGGGCTTTGCCAGACATCTGCCCCCTCCCATTTTTCTGGATAACTGGTAGGAAGGCACGCCGTGGAGAGCTGGATCCTCGGAGCATTCACCTGCTTCCTCTGGAATGGGAAGTGGGTGCCCACTGCCCTTCTAGGCCCCGTGGCATGGCTGCAGGTAGAGCCTGGGCTGGCTGTGGAGTCTCGGCTGACCTCCACCCCCTCCCCTCTCTGAGTCTGGGTATCATCTTTGCAATGCGGTCGATGCTGCCTTTTTTTTGCCAACGTGACATAATGTGTATAAAAATGCTTTGAAAGCTGTATTATCCAGATGCAAAGTATTATTTTTTTTTCCTTTCCTTTTACTACCTTCTCATCTCTTCTTAACCTGCCCTGCATTTGGGCCAGGACCAAGGACCTGTCTCCTTCCATATCATAATAGCTGACTGTTGTGGAGGGCAGATTGGATCACCTCTGTGCTTTAGCGATTCCAGGAAGACTGGAGGCTGGAGAGGTAAAGAGGCATGGGCTTGGTCAGGCAGTAATGAGCAGAGTGGCTGTGTCTGGGCCAAGGAGAAGATGCTAGAAATGGACAGGGACATTTTTATTGATGTCATTGAAATCTCCTACCCTCTCCTTCTCTTCCTTCCTCTACATAATGTCCTGGACCCCAAATACCTCTGTACCTCTCTTCTCCTTTCAGATTCCCGTATTTCTGCATTCTGAATGATTCAGCTTGCATGTTCTCTCTCCCCGAAGCGTGTCCAGATTTTCCTGGGTGAGCGGCTTCTCATCTTACATGACACTTGTTGGCTTCTCTCTCCATGATGCTTTTCCGTCCCGCTCTGTTTTGTAGACATTTGTGGAGATTTCCTGTCCTTCTTGTTTGCTTTGGGTGCCTCCAGAGAAGGTACCCTATCTTCTGGATCTTTGTGTCCCCTTGTCAACATTCCTTGTGCCCAAGCCACCTCCATGAATCCTGGGGGCATTCAGGAAGCATCGGTGAGTCCCAGGGTGGATGCCAAGGCAAGTCCTCCAGAAGCCCGTTCCCTAAGGCAACTCCACACCTGCTCAGTTCTGTAAAACGTGTGACCTGCTGAGTCCAAGGGCAGGGGACCGGCAAACCCATGTCTTTCTGTCAGCCATTCCTGCACCCCCATTCCTGCTGCAAGGCTGAAAGTGAGGCCTGCCTGGCTCTCAGGGGCTAGGGAGAGAAAGGGGACAGCAGAGGAGGGAAGGTAGGTGTGGGGGTGCTGAGGAGGAGACGAGGGGGGAGCTCACAGCTTGGGGTCGGCTCTGCTGGAAGGAGTCCCAGACTCCCGCCCGATCCAGAGAAGTGAAGGAGAAGTTCCCCCACCCTTCTTATTCCTGGCCCTTGTAACCCCGTGAGCTCCTTCTTTGTCCTGCTGAAATAATGGCTTGTCAGAGAGACACGATTATTACTAATTGCTAGATTGCTTTGCGCCTGTTGTTCCCAGACAGGCGAGGCGGGGCCTGTCTCCGCGAGCTCGGGGGTGCCTCTGGGTGACCTCCTCCTGGAGAGGGAGAAGCCAGCGCAGGGAGAGCGGAGAAACGAGAAAGACAGGCTGCGGCCCTCATGTGTCTCCTGGTTTATAGCTGGTGGTCGTTGGGATCAGGACGGTCCCAACAAATACAGGCACCCACGAAGTCACTCACCCTCGCCACAAAATACCTCTACATGCAGGTATGCTGTGCTCGGTGGTTCGTGTGAGTGAGTGCAGGGCCTCAGCGAGCAGGGGACATGAGCAGGAGCCCCAGATGGGCAGGCTCCCCAGTCCCACGTACCCACATACCCACGCGTGTACACACGGCCAAACATCTAGAGATTTGAGGGTGGTCATTAATTGCACT
This sequence comes from Nasua narica, assembly GCA_028533885.1. NCBI lineage: Eukaryota > Metazoa > Chordata > Mammalia > Carnivora > Procyonidae > Nasua > Nasua narica. The sequence goes on from CM052815.1 coordinate 81,978,086, forward strand.
CCTCTTCCCATCAGTTTCTGAGTCAAGTGAAAAATAGACACAAAAGGTAGACAGTGACCAAAATTTTCCTGTATTTCATCCTTTTGTATTTTTTTTTAAAGATTTTATTTATTTATTTGACAGAGATCTCAGGCAGGCAGAGAGGCAGGCAGAAAGAGAGGGGGAAGCAGGCTCCCTGCTGAGCAGAGAGCCCAATGCGGGGCTCGATCCCAGGACCCTGAGATCATCATCTGAGCAGAAGGCAGAGGCTTTAACCCATTGAGCCACCCAGGCGCCCCTCATCCTTTTTTAAAGACACATATTTTCACATTTCTGAAACTGGGGCGGGGTATAATCAGCAATGTATTAGCAATACATATTGAAATACTAGCTTTATTGCTAGCAGAGCTGATTTGAAGAAATGAGGCCACAAGGGCTTCTTCCTCTTCCCTCCGGCATGGAGGCCGCCGGGGGCCCCAGCCCAGAGCCCTGCAGGCCAGCCTGCTTCCGAGCAGAGGCTCCAAGGAGGACAGATATGTGCGTTCTACACCAGCCTGGGCCGTGCAGGCTCTGTGCCCCAGCCTTCTCCCCGTCTTCCAATTAAGTAAGGAGAGGAATGGGTCAGGGAAGGGAGGCAGGCCAAAGGAGAACAGATTTTTTTCCCCACTATTCCCTGGTGGGCAGAACTTCCCAGTGTATGAGTCAGAGCAGGAACACAAGAAATAGTTTACCCTCGGGGATGGATACCTCGGGGGTACCAGCGAATGGGGTGAATGGGTAAAAACACACAAATACATTACACACGGGTGATGTACGTATTCAGTTGTGCATTACAGAAGCAGGCTCGGTTGGCTGAGGACATGCTTGGGAACGGTTCCTCGTGTGAGGTTTTCATCGCTGGGCGCGTGCACAGAGACCCGACGGAAGACACGAACACTCACACGGGTATGCACACACACTCAGGTCTCTCTGTGTGGGCGCGCGCCTCCCGGGCTTTGGCCGGCGTTGTCCAGCAAGGAGCCATGAGTCATCTGACAGCAGAAGACAGAGGACACAGTTCTGCTCAGAGGGCACTTTACAGAGTTCTTAAGCCAGAGGGCTGCTGTGGGCTGAGCGCTGGCAGAGTGACTGGCATCCGGCCGTCCCTACGGTCATTTCTTCCAGCTCCCCGCAGGTCCGGGCCTCCTGGTGCTGGCCCTCAGCCTTCCAGAGAACTTTTGGATTCGCCTGTTCCCAGTAGTCCCACGTCCTGGGAGAAAGCCCTGTCACCACACCCTGTCCTTCCTGAGTCTCCCTCAAAGCCCTCCCTCTGTAGGCTGCACAAACAGGCCCCTGGAAGGCCTGGATGCCACAGGCTTCACCTCTGAGTTGTCAATGGAGGAAGCCAAGTTGTCTCTAAAGGAAGCTCTGGTGCCACCTTTTAATTTGAGCTCCTCAAACCCGAGCTCTGTACAGATGTTGTCCCTAGTGACACACAGCCTGGGAGCTCTCTGTGCCTCGCCGTCATCGCTGGGCTATGCTTGCCCACTTCTCAGGGCTGGAGGCCCCCTGTGCACAGAGGCTATGCCTTCTGACTGAATTGGAAGTGTCTGGAACCCGTTTAGAACTGGCCTCTGGAGCTCTCCCCGTGCGGCCTCCCTATGTAACCGACGAGGTTTCTAAAGCCTGAAGAGAGGCAGTGACTTGCCCAGAGTCGACACCGCTGACCAGGGTCTGAGACAAACTCCCGGCCTCCTGTGTGTGTGTGTGTGTGTGTGTGTGTGTGTGTGTGCGCAGCTCAGGTTAGAAGCTGAACGATGAGATGTTTCTGTGTGTGGACTCTGCGTGTGTCTGCGGTGCTAGGCACCTGTGGCCGGCGGCGTCAGTGTCCCTGGGCGTGTTGCCGTCTGCGGGAGGCTATGGGGAGATGCGCGGGAATGCTCATGTGTGTCAACGAGCTTCTGTAGCCGTCTATAGACATACACCTAATTATGAATCGACCACACGTTCTGGAGTATATCCAAGCGCATGTCTGCGTGTGTCTGAGTGTGTATACGCACTCATGGGTAGCTGTGTGTGTAAAAGTCTACTCTTGTTTGCCCTGGGCAGGTGTATACCAGCTGTGTGTATCCATTTATATGCACATCCCTATTTGGGCATTTCTGGGCTGCACCTGACCTTGGTGTCCATCCACGTAAATGCTGTATGTGTTTGTGGTCGCGTGCGTGTGCCTCTGTATTGCTCCAGCATTTCCCACTGTAGGCAGCGTGCTCACCTTTGTGACTCAGGCAGCATGAGCCTTTCTGCTCAATCCTCGCGGTCCCTGGGGCAGCTCAGCTCCTGGTGCCGTCTGCCTCCTCGGTCACTCGACTAGCAGCCTGCGTCTTTCCACTCAAGGAAATGTCGCTTGGACCCCCGTGCAGGCTCAAATCATGTAACCTTTAATGTTTCCTCTCCTGTGGGGACTGTTCAATTTCTAGCCTCTCTGGGGTCCCATTTGTGTGATGTCAGGCTGAGAGTGAAACCGTGGCCTGGTACAATTTTCCCAAAGCAGTGTGACTCCGCGCGCAGGAGGGTGGCTCACTGGCTGGAACTTTCCATGGGCTTGGCTAACTAAGCCTTTCCCACAGGACAGCCTCAACTTCAGCATTATAGTTCAAGCTTGCCGGAAGCTTTGAAGTCCAACCCTCCCATGTTAGGGATGAAGACACTGATGCTCAAGGAGGAAAAGGGACTTATTTTAGATTACACGTTTACTCTTGGACTCGAGTCCAGTGCTCTTTCCCTCATTTGCATCAGGAAAATGCAAATCAGGGAAACAGATGGCTAGCAGCCCACCAAAAATTCATATAGTGTAGAGCTGTCATGGGTTAGTCCCTGGGCAGACAGGGACCACATTCCCATCACCCCTTGCATGTGCATGGGTCATGTGACTGAATTCTGAACATGCAGTGTGAATGGAAGTGACGGACATATGTCAATTCCAAACCTTATTCATAACAACCTCCCAGGCATGTGTTCTCCTGGTCCCCCACTTGCTGGCTGGAAGTGAGAGCCCAGAGTGAGCTTGGGGTAAGCACACACTGAGGTGGCAAAGTTGTTACCGGTACCCTTAAGAAAAGACTACGAAATCCCATCTTGCTGTCATTATCTCTAAATCACAGGACACCATAGATTGGGGTCCCTTCTTTGGTCACTTGGAGCAGCCCAACCCTGGAGGGAAAGCCCGAATCACCATGGTGACTATTCCTGCAGTGAATGATCAAGTTAATGGTTGTACTCATTACGGCACTTCTGGCTGTCCTTTCAGCAAATTCTTCGAAAGGATCACTGGCTTTTCTCATGATGCCCAAGAATCATTATTTAAGATTATGGATCAGCCCTTCAAGCCAATGCCTTTGCACCTCTGAGGACGGATCGATGTGACATTTGGTGACCAAGAGTGCATGGTTGATTTTCTCTCTACAAACCCTCTCGCAGCTCAGGACCCCTGGCTCTTCCCAGATGGTCCCGACGAGATTTTTCTCTGTCAGCCCCATGAGCTGCAGGGAGTAGAGTCTGTTACTATGACCTAGGTCAGTGCTAACGGTCTCAGTAAATGCTTCTGAGGATTTCCTCCAAACCAAGCCCTCGGAGTTGGCCATTTATGCCATCCTTGGAACTTCAGCCCTGCCAGAGGCAGCGGCAGGGGCAGAGCCTACAAAACAACATGGTAGTGCGAGAAGACCAGGGGTCAGAAGATCACTGAGCTCCACTCACTTAGCAGAAGTCCTTAGCCAAAAAGTATGCGGCAAGCATGCGCAGAAGGCATGCCACGCTCCTGCTCAAACACCTTCCGTGACTCCCTATTGCTAAGTCTTGAGCTGGCGATAGTCAAGAGTCCCTATTGCTGAACTCTTTAGCTTTCCATTTAGGCTTGTCACAGCCAGGTTCCATTTTATCCCTTGCCTCCTCTGCTCTTCATCCGCACACCTGCTCTCACTATAGCCCGCCTGGGACCACAGCAGCTCCTGGATACGCTCTGACCTTTTATACCTGGCTTCTTGGTTCACTTTTCCTTCTGCCTGGAATACCTTTCCTCTGTTCTTGGCTTATTAATTTCCTTTGCATTCTTCTAGACCTGGTTCATTGTCACTTCCTCCATGAAGCCTCCTCTGACTTTCAACCTAGCTTCCAACTTGGTTAGGAACACCCTCCCACTTAGATCACACGTCCTCTGTAGAGTGGTTTTACACATGTTACAGTTCGCAGGTGTCTACACTGAGATAGGATGCTTGAGGCCAGGGAGCAGGTCTTAGTTACCCTCGTCCCCCCAGCATGCAGCTCAGCGCTTGGCATTTAGCCCGTTAGGGCCACAATGGCGTGAGGCCTGTTTGCTCGCCTTGGTAGGGCAAAGGGTGCTACAGTGGGGGCGTGTGCCAAGGTCTCCGCCGTTGCCTCTGGTTCCATGGCTCTCTGCGGACCAGCTCTTTAGCATGGGCGATGACTGGTGGATTGAGAACAGGACTGTTGTCCTTCTCTTATGAGCGGAGTCAGGAATTGCAGAGTGAGAGGCAACCAGAGGCCTGAGGTCAGGCAGCCCCAGAGAAGCAGGCGAAGAACATCAAGTCTGTGGGGAGGGGCAAGAGCTGGAGTCAGTGGGTGAAATCTTGTATTTCATCAATTCTGCATTTGCTCATATTCCAGTGGCTCTGAAATCACCACAGACGGCATATCCTAGTGGCAGCTTGCTTTTCTTCGTGATACCTAATGGGACGGCACATTTTAGAATTGATGTCTTAGACTTGAAGGACTAGGTTAACTTACCTATTCGCAGAGGTCAGGGATGAGACATGGATGCTGAATGAAGTCAACGCTAGAGTCCGATGTGAACTTCAGCCAGAGGCAGGGCCTGGGCTCCGGTGAGCGAGGGAGGCGTCCGAAAGAGGAAACAGGAAGCAGGGGTGTAGTTTGGCATCTCACTGCAGCTGCATTGCTTTTAGCAGGGGGAGGCTGGGCTTCGCTGTCACCATGAAACCCCAGAGGGGCGATTTTCACCTCCCACGTCTCTCGTCCATCTCCCACACGCGAGTACTCTATCTCCCTTACAAATCTCTTTCCACAGGCGCACTCTGGATGGGGAGATGAAGTAGGAACGTAGATGGAGGGGGGAGGCAGGGGAGCAGAGAGGTAGATGATGGCTCAAATCAGACTCTCACCTGGGTGCCAGGTTCCATTCATTACCTGGGAGCGGTTCAAGAATAGGTGGCTTGCATCTTTAACCCAAACTGATGAAGCCACTGTTCCTCCCCTCGGCGTGAGAATCACTGGCGAGAAAGTATTTCCTAAATATTTAATGCTAATCATGGAGGATGGACTTCAAAATGCAAATTGTATTGTGAATCCCTGACTTGGAGAAATAAAATAATTTACATATAAGTAGCCCTTTCAGTGTGCAAAGCACTTTCTCAGTGTGTGGTTATGTTTGCTTCTCTGAGGTAGGTAGGCACGTTGCTATTATTATGCTCATTTCACGGAGGAGGAGACTCTAGGGCAGGAGGTCAGGCCACCTGGAAAAGAAAATGATGTTCAAGCTGAGTGATGGAGGAGATACTACACTTGGCCACTTGGTCCGAGGAAAGCTAGTGGTGGGTGTTTGGAGACGAGAGGGAGAGGAGAGAGGGAGCCCAGAGTTAGCAGGGACAAGTGGGTAAGAACCAAGGCACGGAGGGCGGTGGGGGGGGAGGGGCGGGCATGGAAGATCGCAGGACTGACCCGCTGGCATGGAGGCCTAGCTTGCTAGGATAACTAGCTCGATCACGGGCATACAGAATGTCCAGGTGGTTTTAGCAGATGGAAAGCCATCTTTAGAATCAGCTGAGGAGACCCGCTTCTTTGAGGGACTGGAGAGGTGGAGCAGAGGGAAGTTAAGATTTTCCCGGAGAATCTGCTTTGGTGAGGAAGATGAAGTCAAGGCCAGAAGCCGAAAGGGTTATCCCAGGATGCTAAACATCGAGGATGTGGCTTTTCCAGGGACTTGGCAGAGAGCAGCGGAGGTGGAGGTGGCTGCAGAGGGGGTCAGAGGAGGGGAGGAACCTCAGAAGCACAGGCAGGGCCTGGGTGAGAGCAGGACCCAGGGGAGGGCGACACAGCAAAGCTCTCCAGGGACTGGGAAGCTGGACCAGGGCGGCACATGGTTGGGCACCCTCGGTACCCGGCGGCCCCTGTTCTTCTCAGGCCCCAGAGTCAGCTCTATGACCTCGCGGCAGAGGAGGAGAGCGCGATTGGGGCGGGCGGCAGAAGGGTTCCTGGGCTGGAGTGTGGTCCCTTTAACTGGGGGACGGCTGTGGCGGGAAGCTGCATGGAGCCCACGAGCTGGGGTCGTGCCCCTGTGTAGAGTGCACAGACTGTTGGTCCCAGGAAGTGGTAGGCAAACCACTAGCTCCTGTCAACCCAGTAGACATGGCTCTCTCGGCGGGGCAGCTCCCAGACCAGGCCTGGGTCCCCAACAACCGTCAGCTGCAGCCGTGCATCCTTGTTCCCCCGCCTTCCTGTCTTGTCTTCTTTTTAACGAATTCTGAATCATAATGAAAATTTTCCTTGGATGTACTGTATGCCTGACAATCAAATCACTACTAAATCAATTCTTTGCAATCAATGTTTTTCTAATGAATTTTGCATTTCTAATGGCAGGACCTGACACTACCTGTTTATTTTGTCTCTTGCCCTTGGCTCCCTCCCCTGCCTCCTTGTTGGAAGCAAATGGCAGAGGAGGCTGAGGGAGCCCAAGTGCCGGGTTCGCGACAATTTCTCTTTCTCAGCCCCTCCTCAGTTTCTCCTCGCCCTTTTCCCCAGCAACTTTCACTGGGAAACTTAATGGGGTGTTTCTGGAGTACTTGGGATGATGTAAATGCCCTGGTAACCAAGTCTGTCAGGAGAAACCTCACCACCCAGCAGGGTTTCCATCTATTCTGCGCTGGACAAGGGAAGCGTGGACAAGGGATGTTGGGGAAATGGTGGGGATGTCGCCCCTCTTTCCCCCAACTCGCACCCTCCTGAGCCCCCCACACCCTCCCAAAGCACACAAGTCGTGTTGGATTAGATGCAAAACCATTTTCCATTTCAGACTTCTGGGGGTTTCTGAGCCACAGAGCGCATCCACTAATAAACATGGCGAGGAGGCAGGAGAACCACTCCCAGACCAGGGCCGGTTCCTAAGGCCCCGATTCCTGAGTGCGCTGAATTATCCGGATGGGCCCAGTGTAATCACAGAGGCCTTAGAAGTGGGAGTAGGAGGAAGAAGAGGCCCGCGTGGTGCCGTGGGGAGAGCACTCAGCCTGCACTGCAGGCTGTCAGCGGGACGAAGGGACAACTGCTCTTATGAAGGCCAGCAAGGACCCCCTTGTTGCTAAGTCTCGTGGCCACTCTTCAGCCTCCATTTTGCCCGACCCGTCAGCAGCCCTTTGATTCCAGTGGTCGCGTCCTCCCCCGTGGGGTCCCACACATGGCGGTGACTTGGTTCTTCCTCCTCTCTCTCTCTGAGGATCCTTTCTAGCCCCTTTAATTTCTCATCTCTTCTCCGAGGCACCCCCTGATATTGGGCTTCCAGGGTGCCCAGGGAGCACTCCTTGGTCCTTTCTCAATATACTCATTCCCTTCGTGATCTTGAGTTATTGGCTATATATTGATAACTCCAATGTTTGCCTCTCTCCTAAACTTGAGACCTGTGTATCCATAGCCTCAATATGCCTCCTCTGACCTGTTTCAACGTACAAAGTCTCCCCCATGTTTGCTTGAATTCTGGTGGACTTCTCAGATTCAACAAGCCCCGAACAGAATTCCCGAACTCCTCTCCCTGCGACCCCACATCTACTCTATCTACGGCCCCTCTCTATTTTAGCTGATGACAACTCCAATATTCTAGGTGCTTAGGACAACTCACCTGCCAGGAAATAATCCACTGTGGGCTCTACTTTATAAAAATCTATGTAATTTGACCACTTTGCACCCTGCCACTGCTCCCATCCTCATTGGGGCCCCCTCCATTCCACATCCGAGTCACTCCAGTAGTCTCTGGTCAGGGTTCCCCGATGCTGCTCTTCCCTACTCTGCTCGCAACATAGAAATCAGAATGATCTGTCTTCAAAGCTAAGAAAGATCATGGCACTCCCTTGCTCAAAACCTTGCAGTGGTTCCCCATTACCATCAGAATTAAAGCAGAGAAGTCCCCACTCTGACCCCAGGCCCCTTAACCTGATATTCTATGACCCTTCACTCTACCTTATGCTGATCTAGCAGCACTGACCTCTTTGCTGCTCCCAGAGTCCTGCCCTGGGGTCTTTGCTGTAGCTGTTCCCTGGTCAGAAACACTCCTTTTCCAGGGATCTGCTGGGCCACACCTCCCTCATTTCCTTCAAGTCTTTTTTTCAAACCTCCCCTCTCAACGAGAGTACACAGATGACTTCCTTAAAATGGTAAAACCTCCCCGCCCCTGCGTATTGATTTATTCTACCATCTTGATTTATTTATTCATAAAACCCCCTCATGTCTGCTGTTTGTTGTTTGCCCCGCCCCTCTCTCCCAGGCAGAAAGCCCTGGAAAAGGAGAATCATTGCCTGTCCTTTGAGGTATGCCCAGCATCTGAATCATGTCCAGGCACGTAGTAATCACTTCGTACTTGTTGAATGAATTGGCCAGAGTGACTCTCTGTGTCTTCTATACAAGTCTTTCCCTTTTATTTTTCTTATTTTTTAATTAATTAACTGATTTGCTTATTTGTTTGCCAGGGGAAGGAGTGACAGGTGACAGCGAGGCCTCACACATAGGGCTGCTCTCGGTATTTTTCCTCCCCCTGGACCGTCATCGTCTGTGATCAGCAGATACACCTGACTCAGGTTCTCTGTCTCCATTCAGAACGTGATGGTCCCTTAGCTGAGTTTTACTACCTCAAAGTTAGGGGGGCAACTTTGGTCATTGAACGGCTTGAAAATCTTATAACTAGGCGTCTGATGGGCCCCTGAACAAAATAGTCATTGTCTCCGCTTTGCTCACAGCTGAATAGGTCTGTGGGACTCCAATGCAAGGCTAGGTCTCTGGTGGGAATCTTCTTGTCGCCACCTGTTTGCACAGGCTGGGAACTCCTCGTAGGCATGGATGCTGCCTTAATCCCCAGCACCTAGCATAGGCCCACATACAGTTGGTTCACAATAAGTGCTTTTTTTTTTTTTTTGGCAAAATAAGAGCTTATTCTTGCATGACTGTATTCTTGGCTGACTCAGTGGACCTGACTAGAGACCTGGTGGGTGGAGGTTGGAAACTTGCAGGACTTTTTGGCTCTCAGGTGGTCAAATCCATTAATCTCCTCTTGAGAGATTTCTTTCCTTCATGTGCTGGGTTCCAGTATGATCCCACTCAGCCCACCTCAGTCCCACGGTATGCCCAGAGACAGTCCTGAAAGGAATAGAGAAAAGACAAGCAAGAGAGTAGAGGTGAGGCTCTGGCCTCCTTCTTCAGGAAGGCAGCTCCCATGTCAGGCCCACCCCAGAGAAACTCCCTTTTGGTTAATTCAGAGTCAAATGATTAGTAATCTAATCTATGAGTGAGGCCCCCACCTGCCAGGCGGGGGTGCGGGCCGATTGCACGGGGTTTGTATGTCAGGCATGGGACCCTTGGGAGCTGTTTTAGAATTTGGCTGAGCCACACCAAGGCTCAGAGGACTTCCAGAACTTGTCTGAGGCCCCATAGCTATGGGCAACAGAGCTAGAACTAAACCCTGCTCCTAAGAGCCCATGGCAGCTGGGCTTCTGGAGGAACAAGTGGGTAGAAGTGTGAGATTCAGGAGTGTAGACCTGGAGTCCTTTCCTCTTCCAGCCGGTAACTGCAAAGGACCCTTCAGCCCCCCGGACAGAGCACGGTAGACCCATGGAGGTGTGTTCTGGAGACCCAGAGAGGCGGTACACATCTTCGACTACACGAAACGATTGCTGTAGAAGTTTCATTTATGCAGTCATAAATTGTCAGGGCTTACAGGGCTCCCAGAAAGTCAAGTTAGTCCATCGTTTCCAGGGTTGTGTTCCATGGGATCCTACTTCCAAAATGTCAATGATCATCCTCTGGAAAAAGACAACTGTAGTTGAAAAAGTTTGAACCTTGAGTTGAACCCAGTAAAAGATCCCATTTCGCTGCAGGACTTTGGGTGTCTTTTTTGGAAATCTGTAAGAAGAGGAAAATATATTTGGCCCCAGATCCTTCCTTGTAGTGCGTAAATGGGTATTAACACTGCACGGGTCAAGGTTTGGGAGAGGAGGCACGAGTCTAGTTAGGAGCAGCACTTGGGCTGGGTGGCCTCGCAGGCTCTCTCTGAGCCCCAGCAGGGAGGTCAGTGGTTTGGGATGGGAGCGGGGTTGTGTCGTGGCATGCTGTTTCCTTCTGAGGAGAAGCAAGGGGCCAGGTCCCCAGGAGTGTGATTGGTACCCCTTTTTAAACATGGCCTGGAGGAGGGCTGGCAGCCCCAGGGAAGGGAGAAGCTAGTCACTGCTCTGTTAGTGAATAAAAGAAAGGGAGCTGAGCCCGTTGGTTTAATGGGAAGACACCTGCTCAGAGATTAGCAGGAGATAAGCCGCTCTGTGGAGCATTGGAGAAGCAGAAGCCCCAGATGACCGAGCCAACGGAAATGGCTCAGGGACCGCCTTTTCTTCTGTTTGTTTTGTTATATTTGTTTTGTCTTGTTTTCCTAATCACAGGCTTCTAGGTCTCCAGGGAGTAAGCAGCTGAGGACTGGGAGGCATCTGAGGCTCTGGGACTCAGCCCCTGGCATTACTGGGGACCTGAGGAGGGAGGGGCTTGCAGGGGGCAGGGAGCCGGGCCTCAGTCCGCCTGGGGGAGCAGGGGAGCAATTCCCCACCCTAGTGGGGTGTGGTGGTGTTTGGTTCTTCCCAGAAGAGCCCTGAGAAAGGGAAAAGAGAATTAGTCTGAATATTCAGCTCCACAAACAATGCCATAAAAATCACATCCATTTGCAGACAGAGGCTCAGGACTAATGTATCCGAACGATGGTGTGCGCTCACAGCATGAACCCCCGATCGATCTTCTCGCCTGGCCAGGAAGCTGTCGTCCTCGGGGTGGGGGGGGACATCAATTCTTAGCTTCTGTCTGGGGAGCAGTCTCCGTCCCCTTTCTTGCTCCCCACCCAGCTCACTGAATCCCCCTCCCCAGTTCCCTTGTCAGAGAGGAGACACTGCAGGCTTTGGGCTGGGAACATGTGGGTGGGGTGCCGGCTGTGCAGTGAAGAGGACAACTGGGGACCACAGACCTGGCTGGAGGTCTCATCTCTTCCACCTCCTGGCTCTGTGACTTTGGATGAGTTGCTCGCCTCTCTTAAGGCTTCCTGTTCTGTAGACTGTAGGGTCCGGCCTGCCTACCTCAGTGGGTTGGTGGGGGAGGTAAGCGGCCCAAGACTCTCAAGTTTCCTGGCAAACTGAGTCTGGACAGGAAGGGACATTTGCCGCCCCCCACACAGATCCTTGTTTTGTAGATACGGGAAAGGAGGCTCAAAGATTTCAAACAACCTGGCTCGAGGTCACCGAGGGAGAAGGGGAGAAGGTGGTCCAGTCATTATTGTGAATTCCAAGCCGAGGCCCGAAGCAGAGTGGGTTCGGAGGCATTTCCGCGGGACCTGGGCTGTAGCCACCTGCTCCCCGGTGCTGGGTTGGCAGTTCGGTCTCGCCTCCCGCTGGTGCTTTCGCTCCGGGGCCCAGGCCAGGCCGAGGCGGCCTTTCTGGTGAAATAATGCTGGCCACTGTGTGCGAGGCAATGGCCCAAGGGGAAAGCGAGCCCTTTCCCTGGACCTCCCGAAATGTCACCCTCGGACCTGGCTGTGAAGCCTCTGTTCCCAGGGGAGCTTGGTGGCTGCTGTAATTAAATTTCATTTCTGTTCCCCCTCTGAGACCCCCCGCCCGCCCAAACTGGGCAGCTGACCTTTTCTGGTGTTCATCCATGGCTTGGGAGGGGTCAAGATCTGAGCCTTCTCTGTGGGGCTCAGGTGCTCACCAGGAAGGCACTCTTCCCTCCCCGGGGATGCCCAGAGCTCCGGGCCTGCCTTCTAGATTCTGCTAGAGTCTGTGTGTCCCGCTGGGAGGGGCGGGGGCCATGGGGCTCTGCCAAGGAGTGTTTGAAGCCTCTTTCTACTGAGTATGAAATCACACTGATGCTCTCTGTATAAAAGGAAAAAAAAAACCCAACTGCTCAGTTCCCCAAAAAGGTAAGGAGGGGGAGATTCCTGGTGTCTCCAAGGGTCTTAGAGTTGAGGGGACCTCACATGGAATCGTGAGCTGAGCAGGCTTTGGCCTGGCACAGAGGTCCTGTCTGCAGCCTCCGGCCTCGTGGATGGTCCCAGCTCACACGCCTCCCCTCCCACATGAGTAACAGGCCTCGTTGTTAGAAGTGCTCGCGCCATTGAAATAAGCCTTCTGGTAACTTCTGCACTTCCGTCCTGGTCTACCTTATGGGTTCGCAGCATAGTCACAGCCGCCATGCACTGAGAGTTTACCTTGTGCCTCTCTCTGTGTGAAGATCTCTGCACGAGTTAACCCATGCCCACAAGCTAAGCACCATCGCATCTGTTATAGATGAAGAGACTGGTGCAAAGCAGTCAAGAAACCTGCCCTGGGTCAGCCGTCAGGCAAATGGCAGAGCTGGGATTTAAACTCAGCCTGGTCTGGCCCCAGAGCCCACCTTTTGAACCCCCTGTACCGCCAGGTAATCTTGATTTCTCTCTCCTCCACGAAATAGCCTGTCTCATGTTTGAAACTGGCTGTCATTTGTATTAGGTGAGACACTCCCGGGGTCCTTACTGGTCCCAGACTCCTCAGTATCCTAGTCACTCTCTTCTGCCCCTTTTAAGATGAACTAGTAAGAGTAGCGCGCAGGGGCCCAGATGGGCTCCCGCAGACCACACTTATAGAGAGGCTAGTGTCTCTCCCCTCGGATTGGGCACCCTTACGATTTCTTTCTCTTCCTGGCCGCTGCACCGCCATATTGAACTTGCCGTCAGCTCAAAGCCCAAGATCTTTTTCTTGTGGATCTCTGCCAAGCCAAGAGCTCCTTTATCTTATACTTGTCTAGTTGATTCTTTGAAACCTAAATGCAGGCCTCGATACTTAACACTCCTAGATTTCATCGGTGTGGTTTTGGCTTGTGTTCTAGTCTTCTGAGATAGTCAGATTCTCTGTCTGCCATGCTATTAATTTCTTTGCATTTTGTCATGTATGGATTAGGTAATCATCCTTTCTCAAACTTCGTCCGTGCCATTGGTAAAAATGTTGAATGAGAGAGAAGATGGGTCTGAATCTCTTTTCTAGAGAGAGAGCTCCTGCTCAGGAAAACCCGTTATCTTGGAAGGGAGACACTGGAATATTTGATTTTGTAATGCCCTATTAATCCACCATTGAATTCCTACTAGGCTTCTGGCAAAGTGGGGCTGGAGGGTGGGCCCCCAGGGAGGTGTTTCCGACTCCATCGTCTGGCAGCTTCCATGCCATCATCGTCGTAACTGACTCACCCCTGCACTCTGTGACTCCTTCTTTGACTGTTTCCTCTAAATTTAGCATGATAGCCCCAAATTCATCGGTAGCCAGGGGAATGCCTGTGTGCATTGCAGGTGTGGAGAGGGCTGGAGATCCGAGTGCAGGGAAGGGATGACAAGCAAGGAAGGCTGACCGTTCCTTTTGGGACGGGAGACCAGGGGTGAGTCAGATGCAGAGCATGTTGGACACATGGCAGGGCAGTCTGGGCCTGCACTTTGGAGGAGTTTTCCAGGAGAGGCTGGCGCACCTCAGAAGAAGGGAGACAACGAGGAAGCTGAGCTGGGCCCAGGGGACGAGGGAGCCCAGGGAAGTCTGGATATTTTCCTGCCCCGCTCAACCTAGAGTTTATCCACGGCTTCATTATTTGATTGGAATGTTGTGAAGTCCCAGGTCCTCAGACACACTTTCGTTTCTAAATATACAGTAAGTTCCTCCAGAAAGAACGAAGACGATTTCTGAATGGCCCAGGCCCCCGCTCCTTCGACGGCTTTTGGCACGCGTGCCTCTGTGTCACATGGGGCAGTCATTACTCCAGGCCCCCGCCGACGTGTCTGGGCCAGGAAGGAAACCGGATGGCAACGCTTTGCAGCAGTTTTGCCTCCTGGCTCCACAACCTCAGCTGGGTGGTAGAGCCCTGTAATTCATGCCAAAGGTTGCTCCTTGCAATTTCTCTTTTCCTCCCCCTTCCCCTGCCTCCCTCCCCCAGTGGGAGAGGAAAAGCAGCTATGCTTATAGAAAGATTGATTAGTTAAGCAAGTCAATTATATCTCTTGCCGAGAGCAACTGTATATTAAGTAATGCAGCAAAAATGATTGTCTGCACAGATCCATTTTGTCGAACAGCTGTTTCAGAGGCCCGGAAAGAGAAGACGAAGGTTAAAATCCCGTAATAGTCTTCACTCCCCATCTCACCCCACCCCATCATGCCTGGCCCTCCAGGGGCTCCATTTATTATGAAATGGAATAAGGTTGGGTAATGAGCATACTGGCGGCCTGCTCCATTTTGCGGGAGAACTCTCCCGCCATGCAGAGGGCCCTTGGGCCTCCATCCATGCTGGCCCTGCTGCCCTCCCGCCATGCGGGAAGCTGGCGAAGCCTGCTCACAAGCTCGCCTCCCTCCGCCCTGCCCAGCCCGGCGGCTCTGACACCGAGGAAGGAGCTCCAGAGGTAGACTCTGGAGATCTGGGTTCAAGTCCAATTATTGAATGTCTGATCTCGGCTAACTCTTTTAACCTTTTGGAGCTTCAATTTTCTCGTTAGGAAAATGAAATAACATTTAAATGAGATAATGGGTATGGATGAAATGTGGGGTCCGTAATTGTATAATGAAATCATTCATTAAGGCCAGGCATTGTGCTAGCCAAGGAGATGGAGAGGGGACGGCTGTGAACCGCTTGCAGTGGCTGGGCAGGGCCACCAGGGGGCTCGGCCAGAAGCGTTAAAAACCCAGGTAATAGATCAGCCTCTTTCTCCTTAACCCCCCAAGCAGTGGGTAGGCGTTGTTTCTACCCAGTCATGCCCCTTCCTCTCCCCTGGGTTCCATGTGCTGTTTTTTAAACATTCAGCCCAAGAGACAGTCCTTAGTGTTTATTTAATCTAGTATCCCTTGCACACAAAGTGTGATTTGCCTGAACCCCCTGTCAGTCCCCCCACTGAAGGCCACGGCATTGGCAGGAAACAGCCACTAGACCCTCAGATGACAAGACTGATGGTGGGTGAGCGGCAGGGAGGCATGTGGGGACTCTTGCTTTGTCCATTCTGGAGTTGTCCACAGGAGGGTTGAGTCTTAGGCCAATGGCCGTCTCCTTCTTCCTCCCTATTTTTGAGAGAGACTCAGTCAAATGGTAAGGTTCGAGTTCCTATGCTAGGTCACACTTTTCATTCTTTTTTTTTTTTTTTAAGGATCTTATTTATTTGAGAGAGATAGAGTGTGTGCGAGGGAGAGCATCAGCAGGAGGAAGGGGCAGAGGGAGAGGGAGAGGCAGAGTCCCCACTGAGCAGGGAGCCCAATGTAGGGCTTGATCCCAGGACCTTGAGATCATGACCTGAGCTGAAGGCAGACGCTTAACCGACTGAGCCACCCAGGCGCCCCCACACCTTTCGTTCTTGTCAGAGGACATCTCTCACCTATGTCCTCCATTTCAAGAGGGTGGACAGATTGGCGTATTCTCCTACCTGCAGCTCTGTCATTGTCTCTTTGTTCCTTGTGCTGGAGGTTTTTGTCCTAAGTTAGGAAAGGAAATGCTTCAGCCTTATGGTTTACATGCCCCTCACGGTGAATGAGTCTCCTGTTCGGGGCGCACGTGTGTGGGAAGAGCCCATGGGGTCACACAGGCTAACCCCGTCTGGAGAAACCGAGGCCCCAAGTGGGACCTGCACGGCTGGGAGAACCCACCTCCTGAGTCCTGACTGTGCTTCCTCCACGGGGCATCCCTGCCTCCCGCCAGAGACTGGGTTTTGAAAAGGAGGGGGCCCAAGCACGCTGGCCGCGTGTGGGCCTGGCCGGGCGAAGGGGGCACGTGCTTTCCCTGCCTCGGGGCATGGCACTGTTTTAAGTGGAGTCGCACTGGTCGCTGGTTTCCACGGCCAGCAGCCCTCCCCGCAGCCAGATGGACCCTCCGTGTCCAGGGCCAGAGCTCCAATCCGGGTCAGGCCCTGGTGGCCGGGGCTCTTCTCAGCCGTTAGGGCTCAGGGACTCCAGCTTCACTGATTTCTGAGCCTTTTCGCAGTTTCATTTTCCAACCCTCGGGCCACATGTGGGCAGTTAGCATAGAAATGGCTGTTTCCCCAGCCTGCTTGCCGGTCCCAGGTCCATAAAGAGGGATCTGTAAGTGCAGGCACAGGGGGTGGGGGTGGTGGCGGGGGCGGTGAGGCTGACCGTGACCCACATGGGCACCCAGCCTTGGAGACTGGGCCCTCGGCCGGCAGAGGCTCTGCCGAGCAACAAGCAAGGTGGGCACCACAGCTCTTTCAGGGACCCCGATGGCCCCGGCTGGCGCTGCTTCTCACAGAGTGCCGGAACCAGAAGGGGCTTTAGCGGTTGGCAAGTCTGGCCCCTGTCTGAAGCTTGAATCTCCTTGCCGGCTCTCCTGCCAAGCCCGACTCTAGTTTTCCACAGAAACAATTCCATGCCGTCCAGTCTAGAGAGGAAGGAAAGCGTGATCCTGGCCTCTCTTTGTCTTTGTATCTTGCCCCAGAGTAGACTCAGGACGAGGCGCTCGTTCAGGTTAGGACCTCATTGAGTCTGGCTATCATATTCAACCTCTGGGCCTTTCTTTCTCTTCTCTTCATCCTAGACCAGGAGAAAAATACCTAATTGACCCAATTAGAGAGATTCTTTCCCTACTACCCAGGATCTTGTCCCTCCAGGCGTCTCCTGAGTGCCTGCAAAGAAGAGAGTCACATACCTTCTGAATCTGCTTTTCCTGATGGGGGTGGGGATGCAGGTCACCTGAGAGAGAGGCCTGGGAGATGAAGAAGACAATCTTTCCTAGCAAGAGGCAAGCGTCCCAGAGAGCCACAGGACCAGACTGTCCGGGAGGAGGTGGGCTCAGGGGCCCTTTGCCTAACGGATGGCAACACGAGCCAAGGAGGGGAAGAGGCCTTCCCAGGGTCCCATGGTGCACGTGTGGTCCTGCACGAACGGCATCTGTCAGGGATATCTATGCCTGAGTGTGGGCACTGCCCCCAAATCACCTTGGAAGTAGGGGGAAAAAGGGAACACGGCCATCCTTTTATTGTCATTCCATGAGATTCCCTGCTCCAGGAGGCTGTATAGCCTCCCGGGACTCAGAGGAAGCCATCGCCTACCATGGGACCCTAGGATGGTGGAAACATCCCCTCTTGCTTTCTGAACCAGAAATACTTCCCCTACCCATGTCCTGGTAGCCAAGATTCCATCATTTGAATGTTACGCCTTTCCTTTAATGTGTTTGTTCTTTACAAGGCAACATAGAAGTGTGAATGAGTTTATCGGAGCCTTTCCTGAGTGCCTTTAGCTGGGGAATGAGTAAACGGCGCTTGGAACGGAGTGGAGAATGAGGGAGACCTGGGACAACAGAAAGATGGGGAAGGGAGAGACAGCAAGTGAACAGGGACAGTCCTCCCGTTGCAATGTTTCCTAGGCCACTGGTCCAGAGCTGGGTGTGCTGGCAGGGCTGAGGTGGGGGGAAGCTGGGTGAATGGAACTGAGGGTATTTTCCAGGGGAGCGTTTCCCCTTACGGCCCGACCGAGCCACCATAGTCGGGATTACTAGAGCAAATGTATTGGCTCCAGTGATTGATTAGCCTTCCCATGTGTGTCCTCCCTGAAGTTGCCACTTTCTCTCCAAGACTCTCTCCCACTTTTACTGTGTGATTGAGTCCCTGGACAGCCCCTGCCCCCTGCATGCTTCTTCTGCGGAGTTTGCCAGAACGGGGGTGATGCCACAGCCAGGCTATGGGAGGAGTGAAGCTGTTGCTCTTTCTCATACTTCTCCTGCCTCTCATGCGGTTGTGTAGTGTAGTTGTGTAACTGTGAGGGGCATGTGTGGGTTCAGGCTGGATTTTAAGGTGTGCATGTGCCCTCTGTATCTGAGGGAATGTCCCCAGATGGGTTGGGTGATGGAATGTCCTGCTACCCCCTCAACTTTGAGCAAAGGACAGCTTCCCTGGGTGTCCTCAGCATCCCAGGTGGTCATTCATGCAGGGCATTTTCTCATCCTCTAACCCAAGTCTCTTGTGCTTCACTCTTGGTCCCCCTGTCGTGTTGCCTTGAGAAAGAGAAGGAGTCCAGGAGCCCTGTAGCAGGAGGAAGAGGAATGTCTTTGAAAATACCGATCCTTCTCAGCTCTAGGGGCAGCTGACCAGGAATTTTTTATTTGGCCTCAATTGTCTCATTGTATTTGGATAAGGGTAATACAACAGAGTTGAAGAGGGAGCTTCTCCAACAACTGGTGGCCAGGAGTGGTGAAGGTTTCCTGAGCCCATGCCATGCCCCGGAGAATCACCGTTCTCGTGTGCACGTGTCAGTCCCCTCTAGCAACAACGGGTAGCAAACGCCTCTGTGAGGTAGTGGTGGAGGCCTGAGGGGAGAGCCCCCAGGTCTGCTCATGGCAGAGATGCTAATAAATTGGCCGCCAGGGGCCCATGGGGATGCCTGGGGATGAGGTCATAGGGTCTGATTTAATTTTTTCTCTGTGATCAACTTGGGAGGAAGAGAGAGAGAGAGAGAGAGAGAGAAGAGGATTGCTGCAAATCCTCACTCCCCCCCCCCCCCCCCAACACAGTATACTATCAGAGAGAACCTGTCACTGGAGCGCGTTCAGTGAAGAGTGACCGAGATGGGGTGGAAGGGAAAAGCCGTGTCTCATAAAGAATGATTGAGGGACACGAAGATGTCGTCTATAGCTTTCATACAGGAGCATGAAAACCATCTCCCAAGGGCTGTTATGAGCAGGACAGTTTGTTCTCCACATTCCTAAGAGTAGAAATGGGATGTGTGTGGAATCCCCAGCAAGATGGCCTTGGGCCAATGGAAGGAAGAGTTTTCTCCAGCTGGAGCTGACCAAGGGGGATGTCGGCTCCCTAGGAAGGTGGCAGGTTCCTGGTCATGGAGAAGGCCATCAAACAGAGACTGGAAAGCTTCTTAACATGGGTGGAGGAGAGAGCTACATTTGGATTTCCTGAGGAGACCACCCCAACTTGAGTTGGAGAGTTGGAAAGATGAGTTTGAAAGATGATTTTTGAATCCCAAGGTTCTCAGTTGCAGGAAGACTTAGTTCACAGATTGTTTAGTTTCCGGGCTGGGCTGGGACTCGTGCCACCTGCCTGGGCCCTGCTCCATAGTATGGGGGAGGTAGCAGATTCCCAAAGGCTCCTGGACAGATGCAGGGTGAGTCTCAGGGGGATGAATGTTTCTCGTGTGTGAGACAGAGCACTGGGGGTAGAATCATAATGGTGGAGGGGTTTAACTGAGTGCGGCTGCCCACAGGGGATTGGAGAATTCCCCCACAACTGCCTCCCCAGCACACATTCTACTGAATTACTCCGGTGCACTTGCTTGCTGGGGTCTGTGAAGCAAGTACATGTTCATGTGAAGTTTAGAGACTATTTATAATGAAAACATTAGCGAAGCCAGAGAGGCTTGATTTCTGATACCCTGGACCCTGCCAAATCCTGGAAGGAGGGCTTTGGACAAATTACTCGTACTCTGAGTGGCTTTCATCTGTCCAATGGGGCTAATAATTTCTATCTCACAGACTGTGCTGGAGGCTAAATTAGATAATACATGGAAGGCACAGTGTTTAGACCTGATAGAATTCAATAAATAGTAGTTCCACCTTCCCTAGGATCTGGGCTTTCTCATCAGTCCGTGTGGCTCTCCCTTCCTGGGTCCCCTTTACAGCGCTATCCCTGATGCTTAGTGCGGCGTGTTCTACATACTAAATCCTTGGCGATGGCTGGACTGGCAGGGACTCATCTGGTGTGAGATGCAGAGCCCGGGGAGCTATTGCTGACCTATGGCCTATCAGAGATGGGCAGCAGACTTGGAGAAGCCCAAGGTCATGGCCTGCCTTCTGCAGTTATGCTGGAAAAGACTGCCCTGTGGTGACCAGTGCGAGGAATCCAGATGCTGGGAGAGAGAAGACAGTGGGAGCAGATGGAAGCTGTCACTGAGGTGCCAAGGGATCAGAACAGAACCCAAAGGCCGTGCACATCAGCCACCGCCATTACTAGGCAGGGCCAAAGTCCCTGTGGCACCTGTGGGCACACACCTGTAGACTGACGACATGCCCCCCTGCTCTAGACCCTCACTTCTGCTGGTACCACAGGTGACGGGCTATTTAGCTGCAGCTCTCCGGAAATTAACTGACTCGTCACGGCACTATGTCCCCTACTGTGCATTGGCAACTTTGGAAGGGTTTAGGTGCCCCAAAACATGGCAGGCAGAGATGAGAGAAATAGAGGTGACCCAGAAAGTCACAGAAAGGATTTTTGGTAACTGTCTCTAGAGCCATTATTTCACTCCTATCATGTTGTTCTTGAGTGGTCACCTTCAGGTGACATCAGGACACATGCCCACATCTGCTCTCTTTGCCCTCAAGAAGTTTTCCCATCCTTTCCTTGAGTGCAGTGTCAGAAGACAGAATAATGGTGACGAGTTTGGGCAAGGCTGAACTCCTGAGGCTGACGTGCTGCTCTGGAGATTTCATAAGCAAGCAGGACACAGGCGACATATGCAGAGTCTGGAACTGCAGAGCTGGGGAGAATCCTTTCTCAGAAAGGACAAGCCCTCTGAGTGGTACTCACGGCCCTCCATTCGCTAATACCCTTTGTATGCTTTGTATTTTAGTGTGTGCTACATACTGGCTGCTGAACTAATATTTTTGATCACAAAAATGAGATAATGCATTTTTTTTTGCACCTGCTGTGGGTAAGGCCCTTGCTAGGCACCATGTTTTGCCTCATTTAGTCCTAACGATAGCTGAGAAGCAGATATCATGATCCCATTCTACAGATGAGGGAATCAGGCTTGAGACACCTCAAGGTCAAACGGTGTGGCTCCAAAACCCATGCTTCTTTGTCACATCATCCTGTCCCCTTCCTTTGAAACTGTAATTAACGCGTGTCCTGTTTTATATATATATCTATATATATATATATATATCTTTTCCCAGATGTTTCACTTTTTCATTTAGCTTTTCTCATTTTGAAGGCTTAGCTCTGCAAGTTCTGCATATAAGAATGTGATTTTTTTTCAGGCACTTTGGTAGCCACTGTCAGGGGGTCCTGTGGTTGGAATCAGTAGGCTTTCAGTGACCTTTGAGAAATATTAGCATACCTTTACACTTTAATTATACTTTAAATATATAAATTATTTAACTTCATTGGAATAGCCAAGTATCATCATTCAAGAAGAATAAGTAGAGACTAGGAAGAGTTTGATAACATTTTTACTAATTCCAGAATTATTGTAAGTTATTGCTTTTCATAGCTCCCATCTTATCTAGAGCTTGAATAGAACAATGGTTTCTCCAGGGCTTTGGATGGATGGTGCTTTGGGGGCATTAGGGAAGCTTATGACTGAGAGCCCAGCCCCTTGGCTGTAATAGTCTTTAGTGGTCACAAGGGGTACTATTTTCTTGCTTCTAGAGATGTGCTTATCCAATGGCAGAGGCACTAGCCACATGTGGCCATTAAGGTCTTGAAATATGGCTACGCTGAATTGGATGTGCCCTAAGTATAAAATATACACTGGATTTCATAGATGTAGTACAAAAAAATAGGAAAAAAATCTTATTAATATTTTTTATGTTATGTGTTAAGATGATATTTTGGAAATATTGGATTTAATAAAAAATATTATTAATTTCATGTTTCCTTTTTTTCTTTTTAAAGTTGGCTGCAAGAAAATTTAACTGTATATGAGGTTCACATTTGGGTTTGCACTATATTTCTATTGGGCAGCATTATTCTAAAGAATGCCTTAGTTTGTTGTCTTTGATCAATCTTCAAGTTTTTCTTTAATATTCTAGGTTGCGCTCAGATTAACATCAAAAGTGAAACATAAATTTTTAGGTAAGAGCCTAATTCTTCTGATTTTTATGAAGAAGCATGGCAGTCTTTTCCCCATTTAGAAAGTCTCTCAGCTGCTTTACTAACTCCTCTTGCCTAGTACCCTTCTCCAAAAGAAAATAAGTTCTTTGACCTGTACTTGCCATTTGTTGAAAATTCAGCTGGTGGTATTTTTATCTATTAACCAAAAGAAGTTACAGGAAAGACTGTAGCATCCTAGAGTGTGAAGGCCAGATGGGTCAAGAAGATAGATTGAAGCGTAGTCATGTCCACCTCAAGGCTGATGGGGCTTTAGGTGAAGAGCAGATGAAAGTCGGGACAAGAGGCAAACAATGTCTAATGTGAGATCTGAGGACCACCATACATAGTGCTCCATGGCTTCTAACTCTGACTGGAGTTCACAGAAGCTGCTGCCTTTCCATCAAACACAATTTAAGACTCCTCTTTCCTTTATCCCACGTCCTCACTAATTCCTGTCCCCAGTACCTTACTTCTAAGCTGAAGGGACAAGAAACTTCTAAGGTAGGTCTTGATTCCCCATGAAAAAAGTCACCTCCTTTTCTCTTTTTAGAGAAGCCTTAGATTAAGGGTCAGTATTGGCGTTCCATCTTCTGAGTCACCATGCGCTCCATTGGGCATGGATCCTCTCTAGGCTGGTGAGGGGTCAGGGTCCCATGAGTGGTCTCCTTTTTTTGGAGCAGTGGTTCTATAAACTGGAATCTTGATCAGGGTGTGAATCCTGGTGGACCTTCAATGTGAGTCTCCATGCTAGACTCTTTATGGAGTTCAACTGCCCTTCATCCAAGTATTGAGAAAATCTTCTCTAATAATTGACCCTCATTCTGGCTCTATACAGATTATGCATAGCTTTTGCTGTGGGTAATATCTGTCATGCACAAGTTTTATGTTTATGAAATAATGTTTGTTTTTCAACTTTTTATTATTCAAACATGGGTGGAAGGAAGAGTATAATGAACCCCTGTGAACCATAATTCAGCCTCAACAATTACCAACATATAGCCATTAAAAAAAAATCTATATGCCCCACTTCTCCCTGCCCCTGCTAGACATCATACTATTTCATATGTAAATGCTTCAATTATGTATTTGCAGGAGATTAGGAATCTTTTCTTCTTTAAACATAACCACAATACCATTTTACCATCTGAAAATTAGAACTTTATTTAAAGCTTTATTATTTTTACTTTTTATGAAAGTAATACATTCTCTCTGAATATATTCAGACAATACAAAAAGGTATAAAGAAGAAAATGAAAATTACTTATGAGTCAATATCCAGACATAATTACTGGTAGCTTTTTGGCATATAGAATTATACATGTTTAGTGCATATTTTTTATATAGGTTTATATATATATAAAATCATGCTTCAAATGATGTTTGCAATCTTATTTTATTTTATTTTTTGTTTGGTAAACATTAAAAAAAATTGAAGCTGAAAATGCATGCAGAGACATGCAGAGACAAATTATAAGTATATAATAGCTCAATAAATTTTCACTGTCATGTAATCTACTACCTTCCAGATCAAGAAACCTGCATCCTAACACCTCTCTCATAGATCTCTTTGTCACTGACCCTGCCAGATATAACCACCGCTCTGACTTCCATTACTATAAAGGAGTGTTACCTGCTTTTGAGTTTTATACAAATAGAATCATATGGCTTTTTTGATTTTTGTGTGTGACTTCTTTTGTTTCACATTTTATTTTCAAGATACATTCATGCTGTTGTATATAGCAGTAGTTTGTCTATTTTCTTTGTTCTGCAGTATTCCACTGTATGATATATCACAATTTATTTATACATTTTACTATGAATGTACACTCCCTCCTTCCCCAACCCCAGTGTATTGCCGTTAGGAATATCTTCTGGTATGCATATGTATGCACTTCTATTAGGTGTATACTTAGGAATAGACTTGTGGTTGTACCAATTTATACTTGTATTGTCAGTCTATGAGTGTTTCATTTGCTCCACATCCTTGCTAATATTTGGTTATTATCCATATAGTGGTAACTTATTGTGGTTTTAATTTACGTTTCCATAATGACTAATGAAATGGAGTGACTTTTCATCTGCTTATTGGACACATAGATATGTTCTTTTGTGAAATATCTGTTCATCTTTTCCCATTTTTCTATTTGATTTTCTGTGGTTTTTCTTATTGATTATAGGAGTGCTTTATGTATCCTAGATATTAATTTTTTTGGTCAAACATATATTGCTAATATCTTATACCATGTGAGTTGCTTTTTCACTCTTTTAAGGTATGATTTGATAAATAGAAGTTTTCCATTTTTTTAAAAAAGGATTTTTTTATTTACTTGAGAGAAAGAGAGCACAAGCAGGGGCAAGGGGCAGAGGGAGAGGGACAAGCAGA
Organism: Nasua narica; assembly: GCA_028533885.1. Classification (NCBI taxonomy): domain Eukaryota; kingdom Metazoa; phylum Chordata; class Mammalia; order Carnivora; family Procyonidae; genus Nasua; species Nasua narica. The sequence continues at coordinate 82,002,565 of CM052815.1, forward strand.
CACCTCTCTGAGTGGGGACCCTGACATGGGGCTCAATCTGATCCCAGTTCCTTGAGATCATGACCTGAGCCAAAGGCAGATGCTTAACCTACTGAGCCACCCAGGTGCCTCAGAAATTCTAAATTTAATGTAGTCTCATTATCAATATTTTCCTTTATGATTAGTACATTTTGTGCCCTGTTTAAGAAATATTTGCCTACTTCAAAGTCATTGATAGGTTCCTCTATGTTCTAGAAGCTTTATTGTTTTATCTTTCACTTTTTTTGTTTTGTTTATATTACATCTAAAACTGATTTTTGTATATGGTATTAGATAGGGATCAAACTTTATTTTCCCATATATGTATCCAATTGGTTGAGCTCTCAAATTTTTAGTTGTTTATGGTGAGAGGATATATTTGGTACCTGTTACTCCAAGTGGATATTGAGTGTATTGTTTCTATATATTTTTAATTAGCTTAATATACTTTTAATCAGTTCAGGCTTATGAAGTACATATTTCAAATCCTCTATAACTTTTATATATTTTTGTATGCTCATTCTTTTTTTTTTAAAGATTTATTTATTTATTTGACAGAGAGAGGGAGAGATTACAAGTAGGCAGAGAGGCAGGTGAGAGAGAAGGGGAAGCAGGCTCCCTGCCAAGCAGAGATCCCGATGTGGGGCTTGATCCCAGGACCCTGAGACCATGACCTGAGCCAAAGGCAGAGGTTTTAACCCACTGAGCCACCCAGACGCCCCTTGTGTGCTCATTCTATCAATCAGTTACTGAGAAAAATGTAAGAAATTCTTTATTTCTCCAAAATTGCTCCAAATTTTGCTTTTTACATTTTGAGGTCATGTTATGAGCTGCATACAAATTTAGAATTTTTATATCTTCCTGATAGATTGATCCTATTGTCATTAGGAAATGTCTTTATCTCTGGCGATTCTTCTTGCCGTCAAGTCTACTTTGTTTGATAAAAGTATAGCTGTACTAGCTTTCTTTTGGTTAGTGTTTTCATAGTATATCTTTGTCTATTCTTTTACTCTTTCTTTGGTCTTATGTATAAGACGCATCACTTATAAGCAACATACAGTTGTTTTATCACAGTTGTTAAAAAGCAATATAAATATTTTCATATTTCTGCATGGTTAAAGTTTTGTAAGTCTTTCTAAGTAAAGAAAATTGACATGCTATAATAATGGAAAATGTCTCTTTTCCCCAGACACATTTGCTTTTCATATTCTAAGGGTGATAAGCCCGGAGCTGTTTTTATCCTTAATAATGGAGTCATCTGCTCTCATTCAAAGGGTAAATAAAAATATTTACCCCAGAGTCAAATACTTGCATTCTAGAGTAGAGATTTTGCCATTTCTCTTCCCTGAAAAAATTTGTTTGCATTAGAGAGATAAAGTTCCTCTCCTTCTCTCAGGAGGGGAGGAAGGCAGCTGTATGACTTTTCCTATATAAACACTCAGATTCATAATTTTGGGATTTCTCTCCTGTTGTGCCAGAACCCTCTTAGCATGTACAGGCCTAACCATCTGGCTCTCATTACACCACCCTTACGGGGAAAGAATTGGGCATGGGGAACCAATGCAGTTATTGCTTTAAGTAATAATAATCTGCCCCAATCAAGAAATCTTACATTTGTTCTCAGAATAATATAAATAAATAATAGGTATTAGAAACTTATCTGACAAATTAAGAACTTGTCTGACAATTTTTGTTTTCAATAGAATTTATTGTATTTATCCTTATGTAATTGCTGATATGTTTGTGCTTAAACACACAATATTTTCTTTTTGTATCTTCTCTTATTTGTAATTCTTTTGTTCTCCTTTATTTTCTCCTTTTGAGTTAATTAGGTATGTTTTATTGTTTCTATTATTGTGTTTGTTGTGTACTCTTATTATTCTTTTTGTGGTTACTCCTGATATAATAGTCACCTTTGATTTACAATGATAAATGGAAAAATCATTATTTTTACTATTTTTATCATTTCTAGTGAGAAGTTATCCATGTTTTATTGTTACTCATTTGAGTAACAATGTTGTTGTTGTTTTTTCTGGCTGCTTTAAATGTTTATCTTAGTTTTGGGTTTTCAACAGTTTTGCTATGATATGCTTAGATAAGCATTTATTCTGCTTGAGGTTCTCTGAAAATCTGTGGCTTAATGTCTTCAGTTTTAGAAAATTCCCAGCCACTATTCTTCAAATACTGTTAATGCTACTTTTTTCCTTGGACTCCAGTTTCATATGTGTTAGATCTTTTCACCATGTCCCATATGTCTCATACCCTTTTCTAGATTTTTAGCTCTTAAAAATATTCTCTCTTGTTGGGGCTCAGTCAGTTGAGTGACTGCCTTCAGCTCAAGTCATGATCCTGGAGGTCAGGATGGAGTCCCGCATTGGGCTCCGAGCCCTGCAGGGAGTCAGCTTTTCCCTCTGACCTTCTCCCCTCTCTCATGCTCTCTCTCACTCTCTCTCTCTCTAATAAATAAATAAAATCTTTAAAAAAAATCTCTTGTTATCAATCTGATTATCGTCTATTGTCTAATCTATTATTCCAACCTATTGTTCCCTTTAGTTTCAACCTATTAGTTCCAATTTATTCTTCCTATTTTTAGTTCTTGAATTTTATTTTGGTTCTTTTTAAAGATTTCAGGTTTTTTTTCTGAAAAATTTTCCTTTTGATCTATTTCCTTGAAGATATTCATCATGGAGACTCTAAAGTCTGTGTCTGAAGACAATATTTGGTTCAGATGTGAATCTGTCCTTATAATCTGATCTTTTGGTTCTTATTCATTTCATTCTCTGTCCTACACAATGCCTAGTCATTTTTTTTTTTTTAATTGAATGCCGGACATTGTAGTCTCTAGATGATATCTTCTTCCAATTAAGATTTGCTTAGACAATTAGAATAGGGAAAGATCATCTGTATTTGAAGCTGGGTTCCAGTTTCAGTGAAGGTTAGTATATTCCCTACTCACTTTTTACTCTTTGGGTTTAGCCCTTCATGGATCCCAGATGAAATCCTGGAATGTTTACCAGGGCTTCTCCGCCTTGGTGATCTTTTGTTTTTATCTCCTTAGCACTGTAAGACTACAGTACTAAAACACCTATTTTTAAAAGTATAATTTCCATTTATTTCTGCCCCCCTCCACCTCCACCAGAGCACAGCTTTTCTTCAGTCCTTAAAGGACCAGCTTTCTTACATGGGCTTTGGCAGGGGCCATGGGGCAGTGCCCTTAGGTCTAAATTGGATGGGAGTGTTCAGGTCTTCCAGGCTTCCTGAGAATGATTCCTGACCGCCTTGCTGTGGATGGCACAATTCACACTTAGTAATGGAGTTTCACGTAGTCATGCAGTTTCACATACAGCTTGGGAAGCATGTAGGTGTCAGAGTATTGCTTGGAAATGTCCCTGACAGCTGTGGTCTGTACTGTTTTGAGTGATGAACTTCATAATGGCCTTGTCCTTGGGCACACATAGGGTACTCTTAGCGCAGCATATGGGCTGCATATGGCCGTGGCTTTTGGGCACCATCATTGTTATTTCTTTTCTTGGTCCACATCGTAATGAAGATCCTGCTAGGAAGGGGGTGCCACACACTCAGTCAGTCCCCCCCTGGCATCTTGGAAGTGAGGACCTGAGAACTCAAAACTCTTTAATTTCCCAGTCTCATAACCACCTTTTGGTTAGGCTTTTTAGCTCCTGGTCTCTTGCTTAGAGATCACAAATGCCTTGTGGGAAATTGGCACTAAATGCTAGTCTCACTTCTTTGATCTTCCCTTCTTTCTAGGATCTCAACCTTTATATCCTGGATGCCTTGGTGGCTCTGAACTCCAATTTATGTCTCTTCAGCCTCATGAGACTGTCAAAAGCTCTGTTAGCTTCACGGTGTCTTAGCTACTACTTTATGCTTGTCTTCTTAGTCTCTGCTTGTCTTCTCAGCCTCCGAGCTCCTGCATATGAATCAGTGAATGCCTCAAGGGAAAGGCAGTCATGAATGTAGGGTGCTTCGCAATTCATTTCCCTTTTTTTTGGGATTTTGGCACAGAAGTCCTGGCTGCCTTGGTAGCTCTCTGATCATTTTTAAAGAGTCATTTTTTGGTGTGTTTTTGTTTTTCTAGAAGTTTTTAATAGGAGAAAATTGTCTGATACAAGCCAGTCTGACATAGACAAGGACAGAAGTCTTGTCACCTGTATCTGTGAAGGACTTTTGTGACCGCTACTTTGTGCTAGACCGGAGATGAAGTAGAAAAGGAATCAAATAAATGTGAAGGAGAAGAGTTACAAAAGGATTAAGTTACTTGACATCCGAAAGGCTCAGCATTGCCACCAAGTCCATCTTGTTCCTCCGGGTAGTAATTAGATGTTGGTCATGTTGCAGGGTTGGAAGGAACCTGGAGGCTATTTTCAGATATCTGAAGGACTCTGCTGTGGCCTTGGCAATGACTGGGGGCAGGAATGGGGGGTGATCAGGGGACCGAGGGCAAGGGTACAACTAGAAGCTGAAGTGGTACAGATTTTGGCTTGATTAAAAGAAATGATTTCTAACAAAGATTGGTTAAGAATGAGGATCTCTAGGGACTAACACCTTCCCCGTCCATGAATGGCCAATCTGGGACGGGGTGCTATAGAAGGATTAAAATACCCGATGTGGGGTGGGCTTGATGGCCTAATCTTTATTATGCCTGATTACAGTAGGTGAGGAACTCAGTAAATGCTGAATGAACATGTGATCTACAAAGTGCCAGCGAATGGTGAGATGACATGATTTCCGAAATGAGGAAATCAGGATGGTATGACACGAAGTGCGTAGGACTAAAACACTTTGTTTCCAGAGCAGTTTAGGAGGGAAGAACAGGGAGAATGCCATAATTTCTATTTCCCCCTCTTATAACCTGAAACTTCACCTAGACATGTAAGTTTTGCTTCAACTTCCCATGCCAAGCCGAGCCTCAGTGTCCAGCATCAGGACCCAGCAGAGGTGTGCATGGACGGAGACAAAGGAGCGCTCCCTGTGGCGGCGGGGACCCCTGCTTCATGCTCTCCTGTGGGCTGCAGGTGCAGGTTTTGCAGAGCCTGGCATCCTGCCCTCCGGAGGCAGTCCTGGTCTGCCCCGGGAACGGTGCCAGCCAGGAGGTCATGTCCTGGCTGGGCTTCTCCTCCCTCCTCTCTGCGACATTTTCTCAGCCTGAGCTGGGGCTGCGGCCCCTCCCTCGCCGGTGGCTGGAACAGGCTACTCAGTGCCCCTAGGTTGGGGAGCTCAAGTTGGGCACCCCCCCATCCCCACGCAGGGCTGAGCCTACTGTTCCGACCATCGAGTCCTGCAAATGGTGCCACTAAATATTTCATTCAGGCTTAACAACTCATTCTGCCTGCCATTATCCTGAGGGCCCCCGCAGCCCCCAGCCCCTTTCTGATTAACAAAGTAGCCGGCCGGGAAGATCTGCAGAAGCCGTCATTGAAGGCTGTGTTAGCGGCTGCTGGGGGCAGGCGGGAGGAGGCGCAGCATTAAGCAGGAAGCATCGATTGCAGCATTAGCTAGCTTTTTACATTCCCAGGCAGACAATGCAAGTACCTTCAATTATCTTCAAAGCAACTGAAGGGAAGGAAATTGGTCTTAGATGTGGTAAATAGACTCCACAAAGTCCGCTGAAGCATGCAAAGATGTGCGCACTGGGGGGACCTGGAGGTCTAGCCGCCAAGCCCGCTCCGTGTTGGTTCAGACTTTGGACAGCCATTGTAGGGGTTCCACTCCTCTGTCCCCCAGTGCCTGGGAGAACACGAGGAAGCTGGGCTCTCAAATGCCAGGGCAGCTGCTGGGAGGTGAGGGGGCGAGACAGCATTGAGCTTGGGATCAGAGAGACTTAGATTTCATTGTAGCTCTACTGATGTGTGGCCTTGGTCAAGTAGCCTAATCTCTTTGAGCCTCCTTTCCCTTATTAGTGAAATGGGACTAATAACATTTATCTTAGAAGGGTTTGATCCTGGCTTCAGGGCCCTGTCCTCTGCATGCTGGCCCTTCTTCCATGTCCTCAAACCGTCTTGTGCTCCTCTCAGTCCCAGGGCTTATCACACTGCTGTGATTGTTAGTTTTTGTGTCTGTCCTTCCCATGGCCTAACCGTCGTTAGCAGGTTTTTAGGGAAGGGTTCATGACACCGTGAAGACGCTGGTGAAAGCCATGGGCCCTCACCCTGTAGAAAATCACGTGAACATAATTTGCCTCTAATTTCCAGGAACTCCTGGAAGCTAGGCTAGAATCCCTATGCCAGTGTTTACACAGTACCTGGCATGCATCGGCATCAGAAAATGCCGTTGACTGCTTGAATCATTTCAGAGACACGTTCCCACCCCTATAATTCTGGAATTCCATTCTATCCAAGAGATAGTCATTTGGTGAGTACTTACTCTGTTGAAGGTCCTAGACTGGGTTTTGTGGAGAATACAAGGACGTAAGTCCTGCCCACAGATGGGGAATCAGACATGAACACATATGTCAGGGACTCTAGGGAGTATGATTTGGCCCATCTGAAAGCTCCCTCACCTACCCAGGCAGAAAATATACATGCGTCAGACAACTCCGGGGAAGGACTTTGTTCCTTTCCCTTGCAACCCTGACCTTGGAGATCCACAAGATAGTCTGCTAGAGACAGATAGAGAAGAGGCAGTAGAGTGCATATGATAGAGACCTGGTGGCAGGTGGGGAAGGTGGTACAGTGAGAAGGCCATTAGCAGCCTGGTCTAGAAGCAATGTCACCACTTGGTGCTGGGGCAGAGAGCTAAGGACCTGGCAGCCAGCACCTGCCTGCTCCTGTCCGGTACCCCTGCTGGGTTAATCCATTCAGCGAGGACATCATTATGCAAAGGCAATTTGCATAACTCTGCCAAGCCTCTGATTGCAGGGCATTCGAGGGCCTGTTGGGGAGAGCTGGCAAGAGAGTATCCCTTTGTCCTCAGACCGAGACGCAGATGCGGTCGGGGATGCTGGGTCCCAGCTCCAGGAGAGCTGGATCCCAGGTTGAGTCAAAGAGAGTGTACTGGGGTTTCCCACAGGCTCATTTCAGGGGAATTAGCCCATTCTCACCCCCCAGCCTGTTGCATTATCTCTGCTCTTAACAACTTCATTTTTAAATAAAACCCCTTGTGGACATATTTAAGGAGTTAAATAAGTGCCCGCGATGGCCCCTGTTGGGGCTGTTTGGATTTGAAAAGAAAATACTGAGATGTAAAGATATCAATATTTAATTGTCTCTTGAAGCCTGGATTTTCAAGCAAGTGGCAGGGAGCCAAGAGTCTTGTGTAGTGTGTGTGTGTGTGTGTGTGTGTGTGTGTGTGTGTGCGCTCACACACACACGCGCAAGCATGCTTACATACATATGTGCATGCGTGTATATGAGGAGTGCATGCGTGTTTGCATTTAATAGAGGATTCTCCGGTAGTATCGTGCATGTTCATTATTTTATTCCATTTTACCTTTGCTCTCCACCAGCCAAGAGATAATAAAGAACAGGGCATGAATTCTGTTTTCGTTCAATTTAATTCAACAAGCAAATGCAGAACTCTTGTCTGGACCCTTTTTGCCTTTAAAGCATTTACTGTTCAGTAAATGGGTAGGTCCTTTACCCAAATCGCCATGCTACCCATTAGACAGACTGGAATAAATTGCCCGAAGATAGGCGATCATTGGAACTGACCTGCAGGGTGGCTGCTATGTCCTCGGAAGGTGGCTTACTGGAGGGGCTCACCCAGCCGGAGCCCATCTTTGTGCGCTCTCAGAACATGACAGATGCTCAATAAATCTGTGTTGAATGGTTGTTGGATTCCTTAAACATTCCCTCTAGCTCTGTGGTCATTTCTGCCCATACTGCCTCTCCCAAATGCTTGGCAGTTTCCAAGAAAAAGATAAATACAACACAGAGGAAGAAAAGAGAACCAGAGTAGTTGATGGCGCCCTGGGAATTGCAGAAAGTTGGAGCGGGAGGGACTGAATCGAGATGTAGAGTCATTCGCCCTACTTTAGAGCACCAACAGTAGGACTTGGATAAGACACTAGGAGAAGCCCCTGGTCTCCCGATGAGGGGAGTTGATGAGGGGCCCACCCCAGGACCCTTTCCGGAAAGGAGAGTTGTGGGGTTCTCAGGGGCAGGGGCAAGATCAAGGTGACCTCTTTATTTCCTCCCATTGTGGGGTCATCTTCTAACATTCCCATCTTGGAAGGGCGCTGAAAAAGACATTGGTCAAGGACCTCCAGGATTTTCATGCAGCATCAATGGGGAACAAAATGGCATGGATAGTAGAAACAGAAAAACCCACTAGTTGGTTAACCATACATTCATTGAGCTGGGGCCCTTTTTAGTTTTTGTCCACACCCCCCACCCCCGGAGGATTCCAGAAACCCCAGGGAGATGTCAGACTGGCTTGGGTTAGAAGAAGTTAGAACAAGGTACCACACTGTATCTGAGTCTGGGTTCCAGACATGAGATAATATAAAGTAAAATGCAATTGAGCTGCTCCCCTCCCTCCCCCTGGCTGCTTTCATGTTCTGGAAATTATGCACAAGGCACGCAGAGATGGGCTCTGGCTGGGTGAGCTCCTCCAGTAAGGCAGTTTCTGAAGACAAAGCAGCCACCCTGCAGGTCATCAGTCTCCCAGCATGCCCAGAGGAGAAGGAAGGAACTGGAGTTTCAGAAATGACATAGGAGAGCAAGAGGCTGCCTACCATAGGATCTTGGACCCTCTTGCTGTGAATATTGAGATGAGAAGGAGGGTAGGGAGAGGTGGCAAGATGGCTCCTCAGAGCCAACTCCAACCCAACTCCACGGAGCACCATAGACAATATGGGAAGAGCAAGCCCTACCCTTGTGCTCCAGAGCATTTCACTCACACAGAGCTGAACAGCGATCCCTGATGTTGGGCAACACGGAGGATTGGAAAAACTGTCAAGAAGACATTCAGGCCATTCCACCTCCTTCAGGGCAAGTCAACACCAAGGCGTCCACCAAGATTTTACAATGTTCCTCAATGGCGTTGATGCTTCATCTTCCAGGGACGCCTGCTTTAGTAAGACCCCTCTTGTTGTGATGCATAAACGATGCTGGTCCCATCTGCAGGGATGAGGAACTATGATTCAGTATCCTTGGATCAGGGGTTCTCAATTCTTGATCTTTGTAGGTCACAGGCTTCTTGGAGAATCTGTTAAAAGCGATGGGTCTTCTTCCACCTCAAAATGCATGTACAGACCCAGATGATTTGTTACAAAATTTCCAGAGCATTTATGGACCCCACAGAACCCATCAACAGATCCCATTAATAAGATAGCTGCCTCAGAAGAACATCTCTGAGCTTTTAGGACAATCTAATAATGTTCTTGAATAGCATCTTGTAGTTTGCAAAGCACATTCGCCATGCATTGTGTTAATTTATCTTCACGGTAACCCCATTGAGGTAGAATTATTATATCATTCATATTCTACAGATAAAGAAACAGAACTTCAAAGGGATTATGTCACTTCCCCATAGCTGATGGAAGGTGAAGTCAAAACTGGAGTAAGTCCTCCGTCCTGTGCTCCTACAAACATTCACCAGGCCATGCTTGTACCTTCCTTTGCGCCTCCTCCACTTTTCACAGCTGTGCTAGCCTAAGTCTTTCTTGTGACTCTTGTGTCTGTGCTGGTTTTAGGAGTTGTGTGATGGGCAGAGACTTGGGGGTCTGGCTCTAAGGCGGGCCAGAAACTCCCTGGGACAGGACAGGAGACCAGGAGGGACACGGATCTTCAGGAGCCAAGACTATTCTCTCAGTTAAAGATTGCACCTGACATTCTGAAAGCATGTTTGTCACTCCTCATGACACCGGAGATGAACCCAGGAGGTGCAGGATTCTAGGACCTGAGGTGATTCACGAGTTCATTTATCCTGCTCTGCCTCCCAGACCCTCAGATTCCTGTCACAGATAATATCTCTCCCATCTCCATACCCTCTGCATTTGTGTGGTCACCAAAGCTATGCCCCAGTGACCTTTTAAGTTTCCTTTGGAAATTAACAGGAGCTCCCCTTGCCTGATTTCTTAAATCTGTAGCCTGGCAGTAGTGACATTAGAACAACTTTCTTTTTAATTCCCTTCTATAGATTTCCAAGGGAGTTTTAATAATACCATTTGCTCAATTCAATTCTAATGAATATGGATTAATTTTCTGCATTATAGCTATTGATCTTTGGCCATTGATCTGAGGATGGAGTGTTACTGGTTATAAATCCATCCATTCTGATTGGGGGCTCCCTGGGGACAGAGATGGGAAGGCAGAAGTAGAGAAAGATAGAAAGAGGGGTAGGTTAGTTCCAGAAGAGTGAGACTGGGGAGATGATTGTGGGGGGCAGAGAAGGAGGGGTAAAGACCCTATGTATCACCTTGTGCTCTATCCAAATAATCCTATTTACTCTCCTCCAGCCACACTCCATGGTTTCCCATTTCTGGGCCTTTGCTTAGGTCATACTTCCTGCCTGTAAAGCCTTCCTTCTTTCTCCCTTCCCAGCTCAAATTCTACCTACATTTTCTTTCTTGCTTTTTATTTTTATTTCTATTTAAGTAGTCTCTACACCAATGGAGGATTTGAACTCATCACCCCAAGATCAATAGTCACATGCTTCTCTGACTGAGCCAGCCAGGTACCTCCTACTTATATTTTCAAACCTAGATCTAATGTCATATTTTTCATGAAGCTTTTTCTGGTTCTCTCCCCGCCTACTGCTAATTGGAATTTCTGTCTTTTATGTTCCCACACTGCTTTATCTCTTAGGGTACCTAACACTTTGTGTTAGGTACACCTCTTAATTTCTGTGCCCACGAAAGCAGGCACACCAACAAAACCCAATCTTGTTTATTACCATGAGCCCAGACTCTAACACAGTGTCGACTCATTTAAATACTTGCTGAATGGATGAGAAGTTTGGGACCACAGAAGTTAGGTAGGAGGCTTATTTAAAAGCTCTTCCTTCTGTTCTTGGTGATCCTCATATAAGGGAGCCCTAAGCTCTACCTGCATTTTCTCCATAACTAGCCTTTCTTTAGTTCCATCCCACCACTCACTGTTTTGTAATAAAATGGAATAGATTAAGGATGAGGTTGTTGCCTTAGTCCATTTGGGCTGTTATATAGAACACCACAGAACAGACGTTTACTTCTCATGGATCTGCAGGCTGGCAAGATCAGGGATCAAGATCAAGATCACCCTGCACCCAAGATCAGGGTGCAGGTATGATTGGGTTCTGGTGAGGGATCTCTTCTGGGCGGCACACTGCCAACTTCTCACTAGCCTCTTTCCTAAGGGTACTGATCCCATTCCTGAGGGTACCGCCTTCCTGACCTAATCACCTCTTAAGGACCCCACCTACTTCCTAATACCAGCACCTTGAGAGATAGGGTTTCAACATATGAATTTGGTGGGGGACATAAACATTCAGTCCATAGAAATTGTCCTATGAGACTTCTCATTCCCATTAGATTAGTAGTACCAAGTTGCCAATCAGGTTATTCTGAAATGTAGTATAGCTTTCTGCTGAAATGAGTTATTGAGTAGTCTTTGCTCTCTTTCTTTAGCTCTGTAGTTACTGAACGGACTTGATGACAATACCCTATGCTCATTAAGGCTCATCTCTCATTTCTCCTTTTATGAAAGTCTCTCTTTTCCACCATTTTCTCTCTTCCAACCTCTTTTCCCATTAGCCTCTACTTTCCCCTTTCTCAAACTTCCACCTCCTTGGTCAACCTTCCACTTTCTGCTGTTAACCTACAATATATAATGACAGTGGTAGTGATAGTGATAATGCGGGGTGGAGGTTGCCTTGTCTGGACAGTGGAGAGATGCAAGTATTGCCCATGGAGGAGAGCAGGTAGGGCAGGCAGAGGAAGGAAGAGCTTCTAAGGATTTGGAGATACTCTTTCCTCAGCAAGAATGTTAAGGTAGGGAGAGGAAATTTGAGGCTGGAAGAACATTCCAGCATGACTTCCAGATGTAGCTCTGGAACAGCTGTTTTCATAGAACTCCTTACCTCAAAATCTTTCCAAGTCTATCCTCTCAACAGCATAAGTAGAGCTCTTTGTGGTTCATTCACAAAGCCTGGACTAACCCATGCCCCTCGTTCCATCTCTCATAACTTACCTTTGGTCCAAAGAGATAATCCTGTCATGATTCCGAGACTAGGTAGGTAACACGGAAGTGGAAGCCACATGATGAATGGGGAGTTCCAGGCAGTCGTGATGTTGCTGGGACATAACACGTAGCAGAGGCCAGATTCAAAGGTGGGGCTTCCACTTGGCCACCTTATTGCAGCGATCCCCCTTGAGAGGTGCTAGTCAGGGTTCAGGCAGAAGACAGAAGCCATCCCAGGTATCTTGAAAATTTTAAATGTAGAAAATTAACATAAAGAACTGTTAGCAACCCGGAAGAATTGCTGACTGAGAACACAAAAGGGAATAGGAGAGTATCACGGAAGAAGCTTTTGCAGGAGGAAGCTACCGCCTCCTAGAACTGGGGGAACATGGGAAAGATGTTAGAATTATTAAAAGCTAGAATCTCGAAAGAGGCAAACATCCTTTCTGAGAAAGGAAGCTGCTTGGCTGGGACTAGTGTTTGAAGGAGGGGCCTTGTGAGGCTTGGGACTTAATCCTTCTAAGAAGGGGGGTCCCGCTGGCCGGAATCAGTGTCCCTGAGGGGGCACAGGGAGGCTGTATTGGAAAAACTTCTAATCTATTCAACTGCTGCCTTGAAACAAATTCCCACAGCTAAGGTCTGACAGAAATAGGAAGCAAGCAGGACACCTTTTTATTTTCCTCTTCCAGCCCTGCAGTCTTCCTCCAGTAGCTTCAGCTGGCTGACTGGGACAGGGAGCCGGGGGCACAGCAGAAATCCTAGTACCACAAAGCACAGTTTAGAAGGAAGGGACCACTTTGGAAAGGCCATCGCTGTGGTTCATTCACAAAGGCTGTTCCAGGTTACTCCATTGAATACTCAGCAACCAAATACTCCTTTCTACACAGATGAGAACTTCCTACAACCATAAAAAAACTGTCCTTTCATCTAACAAGAAGCAGACATCTTTTGCACAAAGGGAGACAAAGCCCTCTCCTTGAGATGAAGAGAAGCAAAATTTCCAGTCATTGTATCCGTCTCTGGGAGACATTCATACTTCCCATCACTACGTCGTGTGGGATACTACTCTCCTCAGAGAGTTTCATCATCTTAGTATTTTCTTCCTTAGAGAGTAAATCGCAAAGTTAATCTTCCCATGATTTGTATAATATAATGAAGGAGGACAGAAAAGGAAATAATATACACACATACATAGAAAGAAGAAAAAATGCATAATTGCTATAGCCCTTGTTTGTGTAGCTGGTCATAAAATACTTATGTGTGTCTAAAATAAATATGAAATTATATGTTATATATGTAAGTTATATATATATAATTATACATTACATATAAAATTAAATATGTCTATATAGACATATGTATATATATTTGTTTGTGTATATAAACCTATGTGTGTGTATATATACAAATGTGTGTGTATATACAAATGTGCGTATATATGTTTTATATATATATAAAATCTTCCTTTGTATATTGTCTGTTCCATGTTTTTGAGTTTTCATTATCCTTATCCAGGATATCCTCTGGTTGGTGTTTTTTATCTGGTAAAGTGGTGGAATGACTCAAATCTTCATTCCTGACGAGTCTGAATCCTTAGAGATTCTGTGTATTTTTTGATTGCTATGATTTTCCATTAATATTTACAATTAGACACAAAAATAGTAAGACATGCCCCTGAGAATCTCCTAGGCTCCAAACATTGTCTTCTCTGCAATTAAATTCCTTGTGGTATTAATCACCCCAGCTAGTAGAGTATTTCCCCTTTTTTTTACCTGCTGCTTCAGTGGTACATGGACCCCAGAAAGCCAGGGCAAGTCTCAACTTGTAAGTCATTGGAACCATTGGTATTTATCCTGGTGGAAGATTTTTCTCCCTTGGAAACCAAGACCTCCAGATCAGCAGAGCTCCAAGTTGCAATGGAAGGAACACAAATTCTGTGAGGTGTTAGGTATCCTAGTGAGAAGAACCACTCTGGCTCCTAGCCCTTGATTCTGAGATCTCTGCATCCCAGGTAAAGAAGAAATAGCAACACGTATTGATCACAAAATCAAAGAATATACCGCATTCTGCAGGACAGTCCCTGTTATTTCAGAAGGCCGTCCCCCGGTGGGAATCACAGCTGAGCTCCCCACAAGTGGCTCGTTCCACCGTTCTTTTGGGCCGGTTGTTTCTGGGTGATGAGGTATGTAACAAGAGGGATTCCACAGGCCTGAGCCTGCTGCCACACTTCTTTTGCTGAGAAATGAATTCCTTGATGAGAAGCAATGTCGCGAGCAACACCATGATGGTGACTAAGGCGTTTTATAAGCCCTCAGATGGTGGTGCTAGCAGAAGCGCTACAAGCAAGGGCAGCAAATCCAAACCCAGATTATGTGTCTGTTTCAGTGAAGGACAACTCTCTGTCCCCTTTGTGTTGGAAAGGGTCCAGTGGAATCCAACTGCCACTGGTTTCCAGTCTCAGTGTTGGTCTCTGCTTTGGGCATTTTAGGTACTCAGCGGGAGTGATAAGTAAGTCAGCTTTCATGAGAGGAAGTGCACGTTGTCAATACCATGAGTAGGCTCTATCCATGCCACCAGGGCCATTTTGTACCTGGGTCCACTGAGCAAGCACTAGTGGGACTGGGGACAAGTCTACTGTCGTCCAAAGAGGGTGAGCATTTATATGGCACAGAGATATCCTCTGAGCTTCACTAGCTTCATAGCTGGCACAAGGACCCCCCCGAAATTTAAGGTCACTGCGTTGATGAAGAAAGCCCTCTCCCAACCTCTGGTTCTAAGATAGTGAGTATTGGTAAAGCCAGGTTCAAGCTCAATAGGTGGGGTCTGTCCACCTAGTCCTCCTTGGGGAAGTATTTTTCCCTCAGAAGCTTTTTGTGGCACTGTCTGACTTTGTCTTTGGCACTTAGCTCTGGCTGCCTTGTGTTATTCTTTACTTGAAAATATATGCTTAAAGCCAAGTTTAAATTAGTCCTCCAGGGTAGCAACCATGGTGTATACGTCTTTATATCACTAGTGGCTCACTTTATATCCTGTGGCTCCTACTCAGTAATAGCACGATGCAGGGGAAAGTTTGCTTTTTAAGAAAAGAAGCCCTAGGTGTGAGGCCTCCTCTTCTGCTTCTCTGTGTCACCCTAGATTAGTCTTAGCACACTCCCTAAGACTCTCGTCACATATTCTGTCCAAACAACATGTTTCTGCTTGATTTTTATTGCTTGCATGCTTTGCCTATGTGGTACCCATCTTAATGAAAGAAGATGCCTTCTTTCCTCCCTAAGAGGAGATACAAATATAATAAGCTAGAGTTCCTTTCAAAGTTGAGGCTGATCACAATCTTGAAAAGATTCAAGGCAAGTGGTTAGTAAGGCCAACAAGTGTCCCTTAGTTGATCCCAAAGTTGTCATTGATATTCATCATCTTGTTCTCTTACCAACCATTGTAGATTTTCCTAGCTTCTGACAGCTCTTGGTAAGGGCACCCAGCCTTTTATCCATGAGGCATCTAAGTCCTCAGTGACCCTCGCTGGGATGTGGTTTCTAGATTTGCATATTAGATATTATCTCTGCACATGAAAGCACCAAGTGACATCCCTCTAAACACCCTAGGGACCAGACGTACCCCTCCCTGCCTTTGTTGTGTAGCAGCAACTCTAACTACCTCTGATGATCAAGGTAAGTTTCCTTGCCATTAAAGTAACACTTCTCTTTGCCTGTTGGTTGACATAAGGAACCTGAAATAGCCAGATGATAGTCATAGTGGTCAGTGGAACCCTTACTATGACCCCTGACAAAAGTCTTTGGGGAACCTGAGTATAATATCGTGGAGTTAGGAAGGACAAATTCTCTATGTGGGTCACTGGAAATGATGGTGAGAGTGTCCAATCCTACTTCTACCCCTTGATTCCCATTTCTATAAATTTTGGCTGTTGGCCTACAACACTGTATATAGGTCATTATTTCAACACATAAAATGTATCTTGGAGGCCAGTATCTCAGTCCACAGGGTACTGACCCTTAGCTGGCACCTTAGCTAGAGTATTAAAGACAAGTCTACTCTTTGATTAGACTGGCTGTTTTGGGGTTACGCGGTACCTGGTTGACCAGTGTATCCCATGATTATGGTCACGTGCCTATTGGTATACCTCCTTTGACATAAAATAGGAGGTTTTTGGATAAAACACCATGGTGTTGGATGGGACACCATGTTGAGAGATTAGCATCCTGTAAGCCCTTGGATGGTGGTGCTATTGGGGGTAGGCAAGGAAAGCAAATTCATATCAAGGACCTCGTAAAGACAAATTGACATCTCCCTAAAGGTGCAAGGGGTCTGATGCAATAGAGGGTCTCCTTGGGAAACTGTCCTATCAGGGGTTCAAGGTTAAATGATGAAGTACAATGTTCCTTATCTGCCTGCTGGGAATATTTACCAGCGAGAAAATTTCCTTTAGTCACTCTTGAGTAGGGTTTTAATGCAACTGCAATTTTTGACTAGTACTAGCATATTGCACTTTTTACAAACCAAACCAACCAGAGGTCTTTTTTTTTTTTTCTTGGTTGGTCATAGGAACTCCTCTACTCCGTGAGGTAATAAGTGTGAGCAGAGACATCAGGGAATAGATGTAAGAGGCATGGGAGTCTGGCTCACCCATTAGTGTAATTTAAATGTATCTTCTGAACCTGCTCTGCTTCAATCCAGAATGTGCCACTTGCGTTGCGTGATGGATTACCGTTCATGGCCACTCCACCTTATAACTTGAGGATGGGGAACCTAGTAATACCCATTCCATAATGGACGTCTGCTTACAGCTCTGATTTTATATGGTTCAGTCTCTATGAGGGCCTAGTAGTGTGTCAGTTGTCTCTCCAGTTGGTTCTTGCAAAAGATTCCACAAAACATCCTTATCCACTATGGATACCTCTCTCTGCCTCTGGTTCATATGGTCTGATTGGCCTGACAACTTGTACCTGCAGCCTAGATATGCTGCAGAGGATGTTCTTGTTGGAAGCCTTCACAGTCACCTGATAATGGACCAAACCAGTATTCTCAAGGGCATCTTATATACCAAATGCATGCCGCTATCTTAGTGGTAGGGGTGTGAGAAGAACTTTGTTTAGAGAAAATGTCTCAACCTGCCCCAGACCACCAGAATCCTAAAAATTCCATTATATGGCAGGATCCTGAATCTTCATGGAATTTCTTATTTGTTGCACTCATTTTTCTTACTAGGCCATCTATAGTGTGGTTTGTGAACTGTTTGTTATTGTTCTGCAATTACATAGATGCCGAGATTGAGAGATAAGACTTTAGAAAATTTTATAGCAAGTTGACATTGCTATGACCTCTAAGTTCATGATTAGTGGATTCATCTTACTCAACCAGGTTAGCCAGTATGGATATTCTTGAACTCACACAAGCCATTTATATGTTATTCGATAGGTAAAGGCTAGTTTGTCAGATGTAATCCCTGTGTGTAAAACCATGGATGTATTTTTTTTATTAAGAGATGATTCAAATTTAAGTGTAATTTTACAGGATAAACAAAGGATTGAAGAATGATTTTGAAAATACAGCATCACTTGCTTCATTTTGAGAAAAATTAAAACCCTGAGCTTGTTCAAAATGATTTTAAAATCTCTTCTTGCATTCCTGACCACATCCCTCTATACAACTGATTTCTCTCTTATATAATTAAATAAATCATAGAAATGGTTTAGATATACTCATTTCTTGCAAGCAGGGTTATCATAAATCCAACCCAATTTATGTAATTTTACAAGCAAGAAGCAAGTATGCTTAAAGGTATTTAATGTAGTGGAATCAATATATTATCATAACCTCTGTTTAGTTATAAATGAAAAATAATAAAACATTGAGTGCGATAGTGATTTTATATTAATAATCTAAGGTACACTTTCAATGAACATGTGTATAGTTTTTGTTATCCTTGTCCCTATGTGTTTTTTTCTGATTATATTTATCAAAATATAATTTTTTATCTATTGAATCTAGTAATTTAAAAGTTGTTTTGTATGTTTCTGTTTTTTACACTTCTGTTTTTTTCACTTTCACTTCACATTTCATTTCACTAGAATTTTCTAGTAATTCATTTTTATTGACTTTATAAAATTGTTAGTCTGTGATGAATTGAAACAAAAAACTGGACCTTCACAGATTGTTTGAAAAGTACTCTTCGAGTATACTTGGTACTTGAACTCGTGGAGTGCAGTCATCAATATAATGGACCACTGTGAAGGTCTGCAGAGCGTCCCAATGAACAAGGTACATTGCACTATGGCAGAGTTATATAGCACTTAGGAAATCTAGTGTCTGTGTACTGATGCCCTCACCATGTAAATGCAAACTAGTTTTAAATCTTTCCTACTGATGGGAAAGAAGGCTTCTGTTAGATCGGTAGCTATATTCCTAACTTGGTTGATCTAATCTTGTAAAGATACTATACCTGCCACATCAGCTGCAAGTGGGGCTAGCACCTGGTTAAGCTCACAGGCCTATACCTTCATCTGTTACAATCAACCAGGTCTTCAGAGGGCGAAGGTAGGTAACGGGAAAGGGATGTGATGTGGACTATCACTCCCACATAGAATTCTCTGATGGTCATGGTAACTTCTGCAATCCCTCCATTGCATTCTTTCTGATATGCTGTCTTGGCCAGAGGTGAGAGTGGGGTGTTTCATGGGCTTCCACTTGACTCTTTTTGCCTACCTTCATAACCTTTACTCCACGGGCCAAGGAGTCAATGTAAGGGTTCTGCCAGGTGCCAAAAAATAACCACAGAATGGCTTGATAGCTCCATAGACTTGCTGTGGATGGGCTTGGGCCCAAATTCCATTTATTATTTGTCCTTCATAAACCTCTGTTCTAATCATAGAGGCTCATGATGCCATTTTGCATTCCTTGATATCGGAGGCAGCTCAAATCCTGTATCTAACAGTCCTTGAGAAGTCAAGGTAGTTCCTTTTCTCTAGGACATAATTATTCTGACAAACGTCCTCATGTCACTTTGGGGAAGGATTGGTGTAGTACATGCCATAAACTTGTAGTGACATTGTAGGATATTTCCACAATATGACAGACATCAATTCATCTGTGAGCTCTGGGTCTGCCCAATCTGACAGTTGGGTGAAGGCCTACACATTTTCATTGTGGCAACTAATGGCAGCTTCTGGCTTGCCTGCTCTTTATTTGATTTTTTTTTTTTTAATTATACAAGCAGCATGATAGCACAGGTAGCTTTCTGTTTCTCCATAATCAATTAGGCAATACCACAGATCCCTGCAGTTCAAGGGATTGCTCATGCCTTGCAAACTATTTTGGTAATTATACCCATCTTGCTGCTGATGGTTACATGCTGCTACTGTCCTATGTCATTTAAAATCCCATGACCTCCAATTCTGTCAGTCAAAGTTCAATCAGAGAAGTTAAACAGGTAGGAGATATATATTGATAGGTTTATTATAAGGAATTGGCATAGATGAATGTGGGGGTTGGCTAGGCAAGTCTGGAATCCAAAGAGGAGGCATCGGGGGTGGGGGGCAGACTGGAACTCTGAGGCATAGTCTGAGTCTATTATCTCTACAGGGAGAGTCTCCTCTTTGCTTAGGGAAGCCTCAGCCCTGCTTTTAAGGCCTTTCAACTGATTACATCAGGCCTACTCAGATTATCTAGGATAATCTTTCTAACTTAAAGTCAACCGATTATGGACTTTAATCATATCTACAAAATATCTTTATACCACCATCTAGATTAGTGTTCTACTGAATAACAGGACTGTAACCTAGCCAAATTAACATGTTAAAAAGACCATCACAGACCACCCCTTGCCAACTTGGTGCGCATACACATTTCCTTAAAACATACATAATATCCAAATAAAGACAATAATAACATCATACGTCTGCTTAACATGATACAACTATCCTGAGAACAGCCACGAAAACACCAACACTTACACCAGAAGAGATTGCAAAGTCCTTGGATAGTGTTCACTCTTCTTTGTTTTGTACCTTAAATACTGCAATATAAAGTTAGCTATTATTAATATATCTGATGTGAGATGATAAGAGACTAAGAGAAGATATTATATATATTTATGTAATAAGTGTAAATATTCACATCTATATTAGAAGCCATAATTATAAATTATAAATGTATTTATTATAAATATTACAAATACATAATATATATGTTTATTTAAACATCATCTACATAAATATATACATATTTTTCATAACAAAATAAGGAAAAAATGCTTGTAACTGTTATAACCCTTGTTTCTTTTTTTTCCCCAAATATGTTTATTTTAATTTTTCAGTGTTACAAGATTGATTGTTCATGCACCACACCCAGTGCTCCATGCAATACGTGCCCTTCTCAATACCCACCACCAGGCTCGCCCAACCCCCCACCTCCTCCCCTCCAAACCACTCAGTTTGTTGCTCAGAGTCCACAGTCTCTCCTAGTTCATTGCCCCCTCCGATTTCCCCCCATCACCCTTCCCTTCCTTCTCACAATGCCCTCCATGATTTTCTTTATACTCCACACGTAACTGAGACCATAAGATAATTGACTCTCTCCGCTTGACTTATTTCACTCTGCATAATCTCTTCTAGTCCTGTTCATGTTGATACAAAAGTTGGGTATTCATCCTTTCTGATGGAGGCATAATATTCCATTGTATAGATGTCCCACATCTTCCTTGTTTCTTAAAGTGGTCACGTG
Organism: Nasua narica; assembly: GCA_028533885.1. Taxonomy (NCBI): domain Eukaryota; kingdom Metazoa; phylum Chordata; class Mammalia; order Carnivora; family Procyonidae; genus Nasua; species Nasua narica. The sequence continues at coordinate 82,023,441 of CM052815.1, forward strand.
GTCATAGAGCTGACATGTATAGCTACCTCCTTGTACCCATTCAACATTCCTTTTGTCCTCAGCAAGCACCTTAGCTGTCTTAGTTCTTTACATGGTAAAGTGACCCAAAACTACATTGCTGAAGGTTTTGGGCCATTAGCAGTCCTGCCTAAATTAAGTTGTTGTAGTTTTCCATTGACTTCAATCACAGCACTTGGTCGTACTAAGAGAAGTCCTAAGAGATCTCTTACATTTCAGACATACTTTTTGTCATCTCTATTGTGTAGTGGCAACCCAGATTTCCCTTAAGAGTAGCTGGGTAGCAGCCATCCAGTTCCGTGGAATTACCATTGTGTTTCTTGATGGAAACATTCTTCTCTTTGGAATTAAGATCTCTAGACAAGACAAGCCTAAAATCATAGGGAGAGGAAGCAAACATTTAGTGGATCTAGCAGATCCACTAAACATCTTTTAGATCCCTAGGGATAATAGTTAATTGACCCATTCCCATTTCCAGGTTTTGATCCCTACCTCCATGAATCCTGCCTATAGGAGAAACAGCATCATATATTGGATGCTGATTTAGAGCAGAGACAACCTTCTGGAGAAACTTGCTTCAGCCCTGCAAGCCATCTAGTGGGCACCATAACTGAATCTTCAAAGGGCCATCCCACTGTTCTATCAAATTGGTTGCTTCAAGATGATGGAGAAGATGGTAACACCAGTGAATTCCATGAGCATAGGCCCCTTATGGCACTTGATTTTCTGTGGCTGTGTAGAATACCATGATAGTAGATAAGACACTTTATAAATCCATGAATGATAGTTTTGTCAGAAGTGTGGGGGGCAGGGAAGATAAATCTTGATCTGAGTGAGGGTCTGTTCTGATAAGAACAAAACGTGCCCCTTCCACGATGAAAGCAGGCCAGTGTAATCAATCTGCCACGAGGCAGGTAGCTGATTATTTTGGTGAATGGGTGTCATATCAAGGACTCGGTGTTGGTCTCTGTTGTTGGCAGATTGAGGCTTCAGTTAGCCTTAGTGAGTGGAAGTCTGTGTTGCTAAGACCTTATATAACCTCTACCTTTGGACAATGACCACTTCATTCGTGAGCCCATTTGATAATGATAGAGAAAGAAACCCATTGATAGCTGCAGAGTGGTCATCTTATCTAACAGATTATTAAAACCATCCTCTGCTGAGGTCACCTTTTGCTGTGAGTGCTACATGATTATCTTCATGTTCTTGCCCAGTTAGAGAGGTCTATTCACATACATCTTTCCCAGATCTCTTTGTTATCAATTTGCTAATTGTATTCCTTCCAGGTCCTTGACCATGTGGCCAAACCACTGGCCATAAACTATGAATTGCTATAGACTTACACATCTGGCCATTTCTACTTCCAGGCAATATGAATAATCAGGTAGAGAGCTCAGAGTTTTGCCCACTGCGAGGTTTTTCTTACCACAGTCCTGGGATGCTCTGGAAAGGACCTATAAGCACTGCACCTGTGCATTTTCAGTTGGTGCTTGTATACCAGGCAAAACCATTTATAAACTAATTGAATTTCTCTTCCTCAGTTAGCTATTAATATGGGACTACCCATGAAGCCACAGGTGCAAGTCTACAGAAAGAAAGTAATGTAGAAGAAGTAGGGACCATGGGCACTTGACCTGCTTCCTTGCAAAACTTACTTGTGCCTTTAGGACCTGCTTGAGCCTTATTTCATATATACCATTTTTATTTCATAATGGGATGCTGGTTTGTATACCCAACTTTACGGCTTGGTGAATCAGACAACACCCAGATCATGATGGCCAGCTCAGGCTGCATACATGTTAGCCTAGTGGCCCATGGTTAGGTGGCCAGTAATAAGCCAAACACGATTTCTTGAAAGGATGGGCGTTGTTCCCAGAAGATGGCAGGGCTTTGCTCCATAACCCTAAGTTCCCTATAGGGGCTCACCAAAGGTTCCAAACACATCTCTAATTTCTACTGATGCTCCAGGCACCTTTGTATCTACTGGATCACGTGGGCCAGCTGGCAGAGCAGCTTGGACAACACCCTGCACTGATTGCAGAGCCTTCTCTTGTTCTGGGTCCTACTAAAAACTAGCAGATTTGGGGGGCACTTCATGGATGGATTGGAGTAGCACACCCAAAGGAGGAATACATTGCCTCCAAAATCCTAAGAGACCGCCTAGGTGTTATGCCATTTTTTTAATGGTAGGAGGGGTCAGATGCAACAACTTCCCTTTCACTTTAGAAAAGATAGATAGACATGCCCCACAGCACTGGACCTCTAGACATTTTACTGAAGTAGAAAGCCTCTGACTTTTTATGTGATTTATTTTCCACCTTCTGACATGTAAATGTCTTAACAGTATGTCTAGAGTATCTACTACTTCCTGCTCACCAGGTCTAGTCAGCATATCATCAATATAATTGACCGTGTAATGTCCCGTGGAAGGGAAAGGTGATCAAATTCTCTGTGGACTCAGTTATGACATCTACCTGGAGAGTTGCTATACCCTCTTAAGAGAAGAACAGTGAAAGTGTATTGCTGGCCTTGCCAGCTAAAGGAAAACTGCTTCTAGTGGGCCTTCTAGCAGGTGCACAGAAAAGCTGTCGGCAGCTCAATAGCTGTTTACCAGGTACCAGGGGATATATTAATTTGCCCAATCAACAAAACTGCATATGGAACGGCAGTTGCAATTGGAGCCACCACCTGACTAAGTTTATGATAATCCAGAGTCATTCTCAAAAATCCATCTGTGTTCTGCATAGGTAAGTTAAATGGGGATGTAGTGGGAACCACAATATCTACATTTTTCAAGTTCCTAGTGGTAGCATTAATCTCTGCATTTCTTCCAGGAATCCTGTATTACTTTTGGTTTACTATTTCTATAAATAAAGGCAGTACCAGTGGCTTCTGCTTAACCTTTCTCACCATAATAGCTCTCTCTACACAAGACAGGGGCCAATGTGGGGCTTCTGCTAGTTGCCGAGTATGTATTCCAGTTATGCATTACAGTGGTAGGAAAACAATCACAGGATGGGTGGTTAAGGGTCCGTTGATCCCACTGAGAGGCATCTGGACTAGAACTCCATTGATTATCTGACCTCCATAAGCTCCTACTCTGACTGGTGGACCACAGGGACATTTTTGGTCTCTAGGAAATACCATCAATTGAGAGCCACTGTCTAGCAGCCTTGAAAGATGTGATTATTTCTCTTCCCCTCCCAAGCACAGTTACCCTGGTAAATCACTGTAGATTCCTTTAGTGAAGGGTAGGATAAGATAAGAAGTATAGGATTTTTGACAATGTATCAGGGTCCTTCCTTCAGTGGATCCAGGCTTCCTTTCATTCAAAGGGTTCCAAGTCTGTAAACTGGTTCAAGTCTCGGTGTTGACTGTGGGACTATGATCATGTTTTTGTCTCTTATACTTCTGTTCATGAGACCTAGAACTCTTCTGCTTATATAGTAAGAATTGAGTAGAATGAACATCTGTTTATTTCCTGGGGCCACTATGATCAACTAGCCAATACCATGGGTCTCGGAGATTCAGACTGTTCTGATTACTGCTTTGTCAGTGTGCTATTCATTATAGTAACCACATACCCCTGTTCTTTGGCAATTTAGTGGCACCATTTGGGCCCTGCTACCTGGTATCCTACTATCCCCATGCATTTATAGATCTTAGTTCAATGGTAGCGGGTTCTCACTGTGATTTCCTACCTACAGGAGAAGAGTGACTAATGAACTCTTTAATGATGCTGGCACTTCTCTCCTTGTTGGTTTGCATCCCCCTTGGGAATTTCCCATGTATAATCTGAAACTGGCTCCCATATATAGAGAATAAGGGGAAACTGAAGGAAGAGGCAGACCACTCCAGATTGGTAGGTGGAAGGTTTAATAAGCAAGGGAACTTGCATATGAAGCTGGTCTTGGGTGGCTACAAGATACGTGGATCTCCACATTTGTCCCCTACATCTTAGAAGTTTATATAGAGGCCTTAACTGGATTCGTTCATGTATACCATTCACATCGTCTCAACATCACATCAGTATCTCAAGGCTATGTCCTTGGATCAGCCTCTAGGAGCAGGAAAGCATGTGTTACCCACATCCCAAGGATAGAGGAGGGAGTATAGAGCCTCTCATTGACTGGGTCCAACTCATGGGTCAGCCAATGGTTCATTTCTTCTTCACAATCTCCTCCAATACCCATAAATATATTTTTCATAGTGATGGGAAAATGTGTCCTCTAGACCCTCCTGGGGCAGGTGAGTATGTCTCACATGATAAATTCATTTTACTATTCCAATCTCCCTAAGTCTTTGAATACCTTACTCTACTGTATTACTGAGGCATCAGGCAAAAATTGGCAAACCTCCTTGGGAAGGGAAAGAATTGCTACTTCTGCAAAGAAGACTTAGCAGAATTTAGGGATTCTCAACTTCATCAGCATCTTTTCCTATGTTGTCCTCAATCCAATTTTGGGGTCTTGTTTCTTCTCAGTCTATGCCCTAACTTTAGCAGAAGACCCCCTACATGGTTGGGAATACAAGTTTTTGTAGTAATTCAGTAGTTCAGGTATCTCACAGGACACCACCGTGGGCTCGATTTTCAGAAATCTCAGCACTGAGGCTAGGAGGTAAGGGTTTCTTTCAGGGAAGAGAGAAGATTTCAGGATTGTATTCTAAGCTCAAGGGGAACTTTGGAGAGGGTTAGGTAGGGTAGTGACATGTATTGATTGATAAGTAAAGAAAATTTCTTTAGCTCCTGTGTTAAAGAGGACTTGCAGGGGAAAATGAAGAGATTATTATAGTATTCCCATAAGATGACAGTGGCTTGGAGCAGAGTTGTAGCAGTAGAGATGAAAATCGGTGGGTCAATGTAGATTATACTTTGAAGGTAAAGTCAACAGGAATTGCTGATAGGGGCCGTGGGGGTAACAGAATGAAACAAAGGTGTCATTTAGGTATTTAGCTTGAGCAACTGGGTGGTGACAGTTATATGATAGTTACAGGTTTGGGGGTGGGGGATCAATAATTAATAATAGCTAATCAATAATTGATGGTGAGAAATCTTGTAGACATTATTGTGTGGATGTCAAGTAGGCAGTTGAATTCTGCCCCTCATTCATCAACTCACTCCAAGTAGGGTTCTATTCTTATATAGTCCGTAATCAGATTTCACCAAATTATCCCCAGAATGTCCTTTAGAGCAATTTTTTTTTCTGATATAGGACTCAATCCAGAATCACATATTGCATTCAGTTTTGAGATCACTTCTGTTTCTTTAATCTGAAACAGTTTTTCTGCCTTTCTCTATTTTTCATGACCTTGACAGTTTTGAAGAGTGCGGGCCAGTTGTTAGGCAAAATGTCCCTCCGTTTGGATTTGCATGACAGTTTCTTCATGGTTAATTTCAGATTAAAAATTTTTGGCAGGAATACTACATAAATTACTTTGCAACCTTTTCAGTACATCAGCCTGGGAGGCACACAGTATCATTTTGTCCCACTCTTGGTTTTGTTTACTGTGATCACTTTGTTAAGTGTTGCCTTCCAAACTTCTCTAAGTTTATCATTTCCCTCTTTGTAATTAATAAGTAAACCATGGGGAGATATTTTGAGATTGTAAATATCCTAGTCTTCACCAAATTTTCACTCCATAATTTTAGCATCCATTGACAATTCTTGCCTGAATCAATTATTATTTTGATATTTGCAAAACAGTGATTTTAACTGAATAAATCCTTCTTTATCTATTAGTTGCCATTCAACTGAAAGGAATAGCTCCTAGACAAAATTGAAGTGACATGTGTCTCTCTTACTTGACAATGAACTTCCTGAGAACAGGCACTGTTTACTTAACTTGAACACCAATGCTGTATGCATAGTAGATGCTCAATAAATATGCATTGAAATAAAATGTGCTAAAATCACCCTTCAAATGAGGACGATATGAAAAATACCTGCCTCAAAGATTTCTGTGGGGCCCAAATGAGATTTTGTACCCCAGGGAGCTTTGTAACCTGCACCAGGCTTGGCAGATGGTGTGATCCTCATTAGGGGCTCAAACCACGCCTGTCTCAGGGTGCACTGTAGTGGAGTCCATGGCTCCTCACTCCAGAAGGAAGGGAAGTTAGTGGGATGATTATGAAAATCAATGTTTAAGGAAGTGGATGTAGCAGCTGGTTCTCCCCAGAGCCTTTACCCTCTTCTCTCTCCTTTGAATTCTTGGCTCTTTGATTTCTTCAAGGAGGGGCTGGGTGGGTGCTATTGCTTTGTTGGTTCCTTCTTCTCCCTCCCCTCCCTCTCCCTTCTGCTATACCACTCTGCCTGTCTCTCCCGCTCTCTCTTTTCTAGAAAAGCAGAAACTTTCCTGCAGCTGTCAGGCTTCTTTCCCTGAAGAATATCTCTAATCGCCCCGCCTGATTGGGTCTCGTTAGCAGGCTGGTGGCATTGATTGTACTCAATCAGCATCCTCCTGCCCAGCTGGGAAAATGTCCCATTTATTCCTCCATTTTATCTACTCTTCCTTCTACAACTATTTTACAGTTTTTCTGGGATTAAAAAAAAAAAAAAGCAAGCTCAAAGACCAAAATTTTCTGCTGTCCCTGGTTGTGGGATCTTTTCTGATTTTACTTTGCATAAAGCTTTTCTGCTATGTCTATCCCAAGGAATTTCTGAGAGTCCTCAGCGATATCTCTGGAGATAGTCACACTCTCCTCCCCAACCTTCACTTACCAACAATAACAACGAACATAACGAGAGCAGGCATTTACTTACACATACAATTGACAAGATGTATTTGCATAGATGAGCTCATTGGTGCCTTGTAACAATCCTGTAGTACAGATAGTATCACCACCCCCATCATCCCTATTTTGTGGATGAGAAAACTGAGGTCTGGGAAAGTTAGGGGACTTGCCTAGATCATATATCAGAGAGACTGGGACTCAAACCAGGTAAATGGTTATGAAGTGTGGTCCTATTCCAATCCTATAAGCCCAACGCTTGGTCCTGGAACTGGCAGCTTCACCCTGGGGCAGAAGGCGTTTTGATTTTGGAAAAGCCGGGGTGGCATCATATTCCCTGGCACAGCTGACAGAGATCCCTCTGCCCACGGGTGAACTAAGCAGCCTCTTGGGAGCCCCGATGGACCCCGCAATCCTAACCTCTCTCTTGCTGACCTGACACAATGGGGAGACTCCCATCTGTCTCACTCCCTTGACTTAAGGGACCTGGAGAAATGTACTCCAAGATAGGTTAGTTCGACCCTGGTTGGAGAGAGGGAAAGAAGAGCAGAAGGTTCAGGTCGTGATGGGAAATCCCTCGAGCAGGTCAGACCCAGACGGAGCACAGGGGACCTCAAGAGGCCTTTCTTGCCTGGCCCCTGGTACAGACAGCAGCCTTGTGCACTTTGACAAGGCACCAGAGATGGCATCTCAAGATCTGGGGTCGACTCCCAGGTTTCCTACCTCGTGGTTGTGTCACCTCAGGCAAAGCACTTACAGTATTTGCCTCAAATTGAAGTAGTAAGGGGATTGAGAGAGTGGAAGTCAAAGACCATCTTAATTCCCAAAGAAAGATGGTATATAAATGTGAGAAATGCAAGAGACACAAGATTCAGGGTGTAGACCGTGTACCATGTCAGAGTTCTAAGTGTTCCATGGTAATGTGAAAAACTGCAGAATTCCTATGAAGACTGAAAAGAAAAACGCGAGCACTTTAGTATGATTCAGCTACTCATGCTTTAATCTAGACATTTCTACACAGATGGCAAACTGCTTGCGCTCATACACCAACTCTTTTACCCGCGTTCATGCTTGCAGTGCTTTGGATAATTCGGATCTCTCTTGCTTTTCTTCGGTGGTCTGATGTTTGGTTTACAGCTGGTCATGGCTTCTTTATTGGTCACTATGATTCAAAATAATGTCAAAACAAATAATTTTTTCCTCCCCCCTCCCCCGTAAAACTTTTATGTCCCACACGCCTGTGACATTACAGAAAGTAGGACTTGTTCCTACCTCCTGCCAGCTGTGAGCATTTAGCTATGCTATTGGTAACTTGCCTCAGTTTCCTCATTAGTAAGATAGACTGATAATGCATCTCATGAGGTTGTTAGGAGACTTTAGAGGATCTACTGGGTGTAAAAGTCTTCTTTAAAAATAAAAAGCACTATAAGACTTAGGGGATTATTTGTACTTCTCCTATGCATTTCCTTGCATTCCATGTTTTCTGTTTGTCTTCTCACTCTCACTTACCTGTAAGTAGTTAGGGGGGCGGGGAGCCTATCTTATTAATGTCCTCAGTGGATCGCATATTGTCTGGAACAGAGAAGGTGCTTAATGCATATTGTGTGGATGCATGGATGGGTGATGAATGGATGGGTGGGTGGGTGCTTGAGGATTAGAAGAGATTCTTGAACTGGCAAGGGGGTACAGGATTCATCGAACAACAATTACAGTTATAATTGACCCCCTTTAGCCCTCACTACCATCTGGGAGGTAGGTATCGTTATTGCCATTTTACAAATGAGGAAGCTGAAGCTCTGAAAAGCTCAGACTAGTAAATAGCAGAGCCGGGATTCCAGCCAGATTCATTTCCAGACTTCGGACCTCTTTCCTGAAGGCAGAGAAGGACAAAGGATTGCAGAAGAGAAGAATTTCCTATACCAACACCCATCTGAATCTCTCATACATTCAGGTCCTTCCAAATTATGTGAACCAATGCATTGACTGTTCTGTGTCTGCTCATTTTTTTTTAAAGATTTTATTTATTCATTTAACAGAGAGAGAACACAAGCAGGCAGAGAGGCAGACAGAGGCAGAGAGAGGAGCAGGCTTCCTGCTGAGCAAGGAGCCCGATGTGGGACTCGATCCCAGGACACTGGGACCATGACGTGAGCCAAAGGCAGTTGCTTAACCAACTGAGCCACCCAGGCGTCCCTGTGTCTGCTCATTTGATTTGGGATTCTGTCACTTGCAACCACAGGACCTCGATCAGTGTACCCCCTCTTATCCATTTCCCCATAGCGTGCTCCTTATACTTTATTCTAGCGTCAGTGTCTCTGCCTGATAGTGCAATTATTTATTCATGTCTTTCTCTCCACCAGATGGATCCCCCAGAAGGTATGGGCCATATCTAATTCCTTTTTGAGCGCCATCTATGTGGCAGGCTCTTTGCTGGCTACCAGTGGCCTGACACATAGGCAATGTTCAATAAGCATGTGTATGTGTGTGTGTTTTAATAATAGTAACGCACGACTCTTCTATATTGGGGATTTCCCCTGATTTCCTCTGGCACTTACTAAGCAGCTACTATGAGCCAGATCCCCACTGGGGGATCGTACAGAGGTAGCCCACGATCTGTTTCATGTCTCAGAGTCTCTCGGAATAGGTCACATCTCACGATCTACCACCATCCTGTCCACTCTCTTCCTTTGGAGACAATAGAGAGTCCCCCTCAGCCGCTCAGCAAACACAAAGTCAGAATATGATGAAAATAGTTTGAATCTTTGTTTTAAAACCTTGTTAAATTTTCTGTTTAAAAATGTTTTGTTCACATAGTGATAGGAGATCTTTTAGAATCAGTTCTGAAGAGCAGCCTTCCCCCGGCAGTCAGTATTCAAAGCAGTTTGGAGAGAGGGCTGGTTGCTAGGGGCAACACGAACTTCTGAGGGGGAAGCTCCGTGTGTAGATATAAAACCAAAGCCCTGGGGACCCTGTAGGAGTGGGGTCCTCTCACCGAGGGGCCGCGGAATGGGAAGTGGCTGAGGAGCTTCTGGACCATGCTCCTCAGAGCAAAGGAGGAGCTCTGCAAAGGAGACCCTTGCAGGGGGTAGGGGGGTGAGCCCTTAACCCAAGCACACAGGTGGCAGATTTCTTCCTTCTGACAAGGCCACTAGACATCAGAAAGGCCTCGAGCGGCCACAGTCGCCTTCCCGTGAAGCCCTATTCCATGGAAGGAGACAGTCCAGGTTGGAGCCAGGTTGGAGGCGCTGCCTCTCTGATTACAGGTTTTTATGGTCTTTATTAGAGCCACACTTTCTCCCACCTCTATCGCCTGGCATCCCTCCGTCTGTTTTCCTCTGCTGTAGGTTTTTTTTTTTTTTAATATTTTATTTATTTATTTATTTGAGAGAGAGAGAGAGAGAGAATGAGAGAGAGGAAGAGGTCAGATGGAGAAGCAGACTCCCCGCTGAGGAGGGAGCCCAATGCAGGACTCGATCCAGGAACTCCAGGATCATGACCTGAGCCGAAGGCAGTTGCTTAACAACTGAGCCACCCAGGTGCCCCTAGGGGTGCTTGGGTGGCTCAGTCAGTTAAGTGTCTGATGCTTTTTTTTTTTTTTCGCTGCTGTAGTTTTGTCCTTTCAAGAATTTCATGTGAATGGGCCGCCTTTTGAGATGAGCTGCTTCTGCTCAGCACAGAGTCCCGGTGTTCATCCCGGTGTTGCTCGCTGCATGGATCGGTTCCTTTCCACCGCCGAGTAACCCTCCGTGAGACGCGCGGCCCGTCCGTCCTCAGTGTTTGCGGACGCCATATGTGTACAGTCGCCTACTTGCTCCAGTCGGTGGCCCCTGAGCTGACACCCTCCTGGCGCTCTAGTGGTTACTCCCAGACACACGCGGAGCCGTGAAAAGTTGGAGTCGCTCGATGTGCCCGTTACCGGCTGACACCCTGCCTTCCTGTTTCGGCGCTCACGCTGGAAACACGCGTCCTTTCCATGGCCTAGTTCGTGCCATTTTCTTCTGCATTTTTGGGTGCTTTTCGTTGGTGATTCTGCTGTTTCAGATGGCCCCGAGCATCGCGCCTCATCGCTGTCCGCGGTTCCCTGAGCAAGGAGGCCGGGACGTGCCTTATAGAGAAAGTACACGTGATCCATAAGCTTTGCTAAGGCAAGAGTTAGGGCGCGATCAGCCATGAATTCAATGTTAATGAATCGGCACTATGTATGCAATAAGTTGCCTTTAAACACAAACACGTATAAAACAAGGTTATGGATTGAACAGTTGATGAAAATGTTGCGACCAGGGGCTCACAAAACCTAACCCTGTATTCCCCCTGGAGACAAAGGTCCGGCAATTGCTAATTCTGTGTTCGGAGCAGCTTTCCAGGACACAACTCCTGTGAATCATGAGAATTGGCCACAGTGACGGTATTTATGAAACTGAGCTCTGGGCTAGTTCAGGTGGGTCTCAGAACCCTGTTCCTGACCTCGCGCTGCTTGTCATCAGGTTGCGTTGGGAGCTCTTTCATAGCTGTGTCGCTCAGGGAAATTTTATTTTAGTTAGTTTATTTTACTTAGTTTCGTTTTTGGAAGGAGGGAAGCTGAGGGTCTAAGGTACCTGCGTGTAAGAGAATCTCTTCTGTGCAGCTCAAAGAGAAGAACGAGCTGGTTTCTCGGGAGGACGAAGAAGTAGAGCTGGGCGGAGAGGACCAGCAGGACCTTGGAGGCGCCTGTCTGCCCCAGCCCCTCTCCTGGATGCCAGTGATCTCAGGAGCGTTTCTGAATCTGGGAAATGCTTGGTGCACCTGAGTTTTTGTGGCCCTTCGAGGGAGGTCCTAGGCTTTGTGCCCCAGGGGGTGCAGAGCAGGATGGAGGTAGTGCTTGGGAGGAGGAAAGACATCGGGGACCAGGAATTAAGTAGCTGTGGGGAACTCATGGAAATCGGAGGCGGCTCTGGATTCCCACAGGCTGAGAACTGGCAATCTTGGCTAAGTTTACCTGTATTTGGGGAGTGGGTAGTCCTCAGCCAACATCTGGCCCGCACCTAAACCAGTGGTCCATCACTAGGGGAGCTATATTACCCACCGCTGGCACCTGGGGGACAAATTTCGGGATTATCAGAGTCAGACGTGGATGGGAGTGGTCTGGGGGGCGGGGGGTGCAATCTCTCACTTTATCCCAGATCGGGACTGAAAGTAAAGGCCCTTTCCTCTCTGTCTCCATAATAATCCTAATGGCAGTACATTATATCTAGCACGAAACTCACGTTTCAGTGTGCAAGGATGTTTTGTATACCTTATTTCCACGAGTCTTTACCTTCTCTTTCTGACATAGATGGCTTTTAAATTTACGCAGATTACCAGTATCAAGGCGATCGGCAGTCAGTAGTGAATAGCGCCTGCGGCACTAACTCTGGGACCACCCCTGTGTTACCCAGGAAAGGACACTGAAGTGCAAATGGCATTTTGAAAGGGAAGATTTTGAGTCCACTCTAGTTTCCGTATCTCATTCACCGCTGAGAGCGACAAGCCTTCTTGCCCGCAGGCTGGAGGCTGATGTGCGGTACTCTTACCCGAGTCGGGAATTCCGCATCCTCTTGTACCATCTCCCCAACCTCGTGAGATAACTGTGACGTCTAGTACTCTTACTACTGTAATTACAGAGATACGTGACAGTTGTCATTGGAGCAACAAGGGGTAACCCTTGTTATCCTTGGGGTAACCTTGGGGGTTGTCCCTACAACCCCTGCAGGGACCGAGATCAAGTTAGAAGATACACTTTCACCTCACGCGCCAGGTTTTCTAGGCTTTTTTTTTTTTTTTAAACCTCTTGCAAGTTACAAGTTCTAGTTCACCAGTCAGAAAAGGTTTCCAGAATCCCCTACCATGCACCCCGCAGACACGGAAAGAGACCCTTTCTCCCAGCACTTGCATCTTGCAAATCCTGGGAGGTGTGCAGGGAGAGGAAAGGCGTCTGATGAGGCAGAGGCCGAGGAGGGCTGACCCTGTCCTCTGACTCCGAGAACTGGGGGGCGGTGGGCCCTGGGCGGGGGAGGCCCATGTGGAGGGAGCTCAGTGGGTGTATCTCTTGGCTTCTCTCGCTCTCTTTCCTCCCTCTGCCCCAGGAAAAGGGAGCGGACTTAACCACTCGGTGAACTGGGGAGAATCCACGGAGCAGGCCCGCTCAGCTCCTTCTGGTGTCACTCCTCTATTAAAGCTCGGATGGGTTGGCAAGAGCCCAAGCTGCCTTCCGCCCACGGCTGACACTCATCACACTGGGCCCCCTGTCACCTCCCCGTGCAGAGCCCGCCAGGCCTCGGGGTTCCGGGAGGACCCTCTCCTGGACCCTTTCACTCGGGCGGATCTACCGCCTTAGTCTTTGTAGGAACACAGGTGATATTCCTGTCTCCCATCTGCCACCATTTGTCTTTTTTTCTTAGAACACGGAGGGAAGGAGGGGGCATACGTGTTGGCGTTGTCCCCCAGCAGAAGGGACACGGCAAAGGATTCTTCTCTTCCACCCACTAGGACTGCCCCTCTTTTCTGTCCCTGGCTCTAAACTCACCTCTCCTAAGCATTGTCTCTGGATTAGTTGCTAATTTCGGAGCCACGGAGCTAATGTGGGTAGTCTGGAAGGATCTGCTGAAAGACCTGAGGGGTGGTTGGTCTGGCTCCCTGGAGAGAGCGGAAAGGGTGGGGGACTTCCACTCGGAGGACCTGGTGTGGAGGTCTCGGGGAGGGGTCTCGACCTCTCGACCTGGTGTCGAGACTCCCGGGGAGGAAGGAGTCTCGACCTCTCTGAGCGTGTGTCCTCGCTGGCAAAATGGAGCTAACTCATTCCTACCCCTCCGGGTTGTGGTGAGGACCGACAGAGAGGGTGCAGGATGGGGTCTTATCGATTTTAAAGGCCCTGCAAATATCCAGGCACAGAATCCAGGTTTTCCGGGGCGGGGAGATTAAAAGGGCCCCGGCATGGGGAAGCTGAGGGCTTTTTCAGGACTCAGAGGAATGGGGTTAAAGAGCAGGAAATCCTAAAGGAAGTACTTCAGACTGTGGGTTTTGGACCTGCCCAAACTGCAGGGCCTGGAGCGAGGCCCCTGGAGACGTGTCCACAGACGGGCCCCCTCTCAGCCTCTGCCAGATGTGGGCCTGCAGGGGGCGGGTGGGGTATGGCGCCCAGGCCCGTAGAAGGAAGGCATTGAGAGGGAAGTCAGAGAAGGCTGTGCCCCCTCAGGCTGCAGCAACACTCGCTCCTGAACCCCGGGACCCTGTTGTCGGGCCTCAGGGGACCTTTCCCCTTGAGACCTCACCCCAGCAGAAGTTAGAATAGGTCTAAAACCTATGATCCCACCTACTTCCTTGTCACATGACTCCCTCCCTCCCAGCCCCTCCTTCAAGTCTGTAGGAACTGATGTGAAACCCTGTGTTCCCCAAGACCAACCCTATCCCCCAGCCAATCAGCCCCCCTTCCCCCACTTCTTCCTTGTGACCCTGAGGATCTTATAAAGACCCGGAAATGACCTTCTTTATGGAGATGGGTGATGACAGCAAAACCACTCCTCCTTTCTGGGCCTCAGTTTCTCTTTCCTTTAAGTGGAAACAATATACTCTCATATAACCTTTGGTGCTTTGGTTCACTGGTATCACTATCAGAAAGTTTTTGTGCCTGGTCTGCCCTGGGCATTGCAGCTTCCAACTCCCCTGGAGTGTGTGTGTGTGTGTGTGTGTGTGTACACACAGGTTTTGCTCACATCAAACAAACTCGTTATATGAACACCTGGGTTTACACTAATGATAAATTAGGGGGTGATTATGAATCCTTTACGAAAGGATTCATGTTAGGCTTCCCCTAGTGCGTTCGTTTATAATGGGATTCAATTTATACCATATTCAGCCACCATCTATTGTGTGAAGGGAGACCCTCTCTGCATAAACAAGAACTTGTGTAGGCAGTATTTTGAGCATTATGGAAGGAAAGAATTAGAGACACTGAAGAGGTTTTTTACTGTGGATACAATGAGTAATACTAGTGCCTGGGAACAAAGGTGACTGTGGAGGGCAGTGTCTGTGGCCTCCCTCCAGAACACTTCGGAACCCCCAGGGCCGGGCAAGAAGTCCAGCCCCCTGCTCACGGGTCTGACCTGGGACAACCGGGGACCCTCATGGGGGCTTAAAGTGGCCGGGGCCTGGGAGCTGGGAGCTCAGGCTTCGGTATCAGGTGTCACAAAGGAGCGATGAAGAGGGCGGGGTTACTTGGTTTATCTTTCTTGACATCATTAGGTTTGGGGTGCCTGAGCTGAGGCCATTTGGGGAGACCCGTAAGGAGGATGGAGGCCCCAGGATAGCACAGGGTCCTGGCCAAGGCTTAGCACTTGTCCCCGCGCCCCAAGCCCTTTCCCCAGGATCATGGGCGGGGCCCACCTCTGAGTTCTCCTGGTCCGTGTCTTGTCTCTTGCAGCGATTTGCTGAGCCAGCCGAGCGGAGGACGAGCTCCTGTTTTGAGACTCCGCAGGAGGTGAGCTGCATCCTCTCTCTTCAGCATCTTTTCCAGTCCATCCCCCAGCTCTCCAGATTCATCACCGCTAGTGGAAGACAAGGAATTCCAGGTTCTAAAGCCACACAGTATCAGGCAGGCGATGGGAGAGCTTCACAGGTTGGTGGTCAGCGGAGTGATTCGGTTACAGCCGAGTTCCACAAGGATCGTCTGAAGTGGGCTGCGTGGGCGTGGGCCAGGCAGGGCTGCTGGAAGGCCCCTGAGTGGCTGAGGTTTTGGGGGTGAGAAGGTGGCATATGGAATGAGTGTGAGACCCAGTGAAGGGGACCCACCTGGCAGGTGACTAGAGTGAGGGGCCGGGCCGGGCCTTCAGATGATAAAGACTAGCCCTGACCCTTTGTGTCTTCGAGAAAAGCATCCCCATCGCCTTCGCTTGGCTTCGAAACTCACTGGGCTCTTCCTTCATTCTTGGGCATGCACCTGAGCCCTGGTCTTTTCTGAGCCGGGCCCAAGCAGGAGTCTGACTCCCCTCACTGGATCATGACTCCCACTGATATCTGAGACCCGGGGCCGAAAATGCCCGAGTCCACCCTGGGGTTCTCTGGGGCGTCTGCCTTTCCACCCAGATCACAGCTCCTGCCTGGCCTCACGGGCCCCGAGGAGGGCTAGACAGCTGGTTCAGATCTGGGGACCCTCGGCACTGAGACCCACACCCCCACACTGGGCATCTTCAAAGGAATCTTCGATGTCGCTGACCAAGTCACCAGGGGCTGGGAGGGAGCCTGGAGCTTTATTAACTAATCTCGGGCACTTGAGTAATTTATTATGTTTAAGCTGGTGCCATCAAGTCTCTCAGCGGTGCCCGCATGCGCTGGGAAATAAATTAAAGGCTGTCCAGAGATACTTGGATCATCTGTGTGATTGCCGGGCTGGTGAGATGGAGGTTTAAGGCTCTCTCTTCTTGCAAATTGGAAATTAGGAATTAATAAGACAGCAGGCCCAAGAGCTGTGGTAGTGGTTACTTGGCTGCAGGGCTGGGACTGGGGGAGGGAGGGGTGGGAGGCCAGGAAGGGGCCTTAACAGGCTGGGCCGAGGGGCCCTTGGTTGGCTTGTGCCAGCCGTGACTCTTCTCTCCTGAGAAAGGTTAATCGGGGAGCGGAGGGAGCCATTGTCTGGGGGCCAGGTGACCTTCTTGTGGCCCCAGCCTGGCTCCTGGCCTGCTGGGTGTAGTGGGGCAGGCCCTGCCTCTTCTGGACTTCCGCCTCTCATCTTCCACAGGAGGAGGTTGGACCCAGAGCTGATGGATCCATTAGGTACAAGAAAAAAGTTTTAATTTCTTTTAAAGTCAGAAGAAAAACAATTAACTTTTCGGTTGAAGAAAATGCTTTAATCTATAGTATAAGTATATTTCATAATTTTTAGTATGAATGTTTTCGTGGGTAGGAAGGAGCCCATGGAGCTCCCCATGCAGCCTGGGGGGGACAAGCTGACCCCTAAGGCCCCTCCTGCCTGGACAGCGTGGGCTTCCAGAACCGCCCGTGGCTCCAGTCTCTCAGTCTATCTGGGCTCTAGCTGGTGAGCTCCTGAGAGTGGGGACTGCATCCAGCCACACCTGTCGTCCCTGCTCTGGCAGCAGGAGCTTCGGGTCCATGGAAAGAACCACCGTCTGTCTGAGGGGTGGCCGGGGGCGGAGCCAGGCGTGGGGTCCAGGCTAGCGGTCTTTCTGCCCCCCTCACTGCAGGCAGGGAAGAGACATGGGAGCTGGTCTCCAAGCCTGAACTACCTTCTCTCACGAGTCCCTCCCCTCAGACCTTGCCCCTGGGCCCCTGCCTCAGTCCTTGAACCCGACCTCACCACTGCCTTCTGCTTTTCTGCCCCTGCGAACTCTTTCAGAAGGGAGCAGCACAGGCTTCGGCGGTTGGTGCTGGGGGGCCAGTGGGCACTAGCTGGGGGCCCCAAAGTGGACCGGAACCCCCTCAAGAGCCCTGGCCTGTAGTTGGGTGGCCTCACCACCAGGTGGCAGGCTTGCTCTACACAGATGCCTTGGCCAGAGCATTTGCCTGGCAACGGCTGGAGGTGTCAGAGGGTGCCAAGTCAGCCTGCGGCAGGGGGGTTGTTGAGGCCAGCATGGGCAGCTTCAGAAGCAGGGCTGAGGCCTCTCAACTTGGCACTGGGCTCCCCCTGAGATCCTGGCTCCAAGGGCACCTTGGTCTCCCTGAAAGAGGCTCCAGGTTGATGTCAAGTATCTGACCAGAGAGTGCCCCCTGGAGTCGGGAGGGCTGAGTTGCCTCCCTTCGGATCTGTGTATGTGTAAGGGGGATGGTTGGGTGGGGAGGACCGAAATGGGCCCAGTGTCTTCAGAGGCCTTCCAAGGCCCCGGGTTCTGGAGAGAAAGAACCATCCCCCTACTTACACTATCCCTGCTCTGCGCAGGGAGGCCCGAGTGGCCCTCCACCCCTGCCCACCCCTCTGACCAGCCAGGCCCAGAGCCCTGCCCCTCCAGCACACTTGCCTCGCCCTGGGGGTTCCTGGGAGCCAGAGGTCAGAGCACACTTGAGCCCAGGCCCTCTTTCCACCAGGAGGGAACAGGATAAGATTCAAGCCCTGGTCTAGGGAGCACCAAGGGGAGACAATGAGACTGAGGGACCAAAAGGAGAGGTGGTCCCCCGGCAGCAGGGAAAGGGATGCGGGCCTAGCCTTACTAGGGAGATGGGCGGGGGCTCCAGGTCCAAGGAAGGAAGTGGGAGGGCTTCGCCTGGCGCTGCTTTGCGGTAGGCAGGACAGGTTTTCCCTGGGCCTGGCATCCTCCTGGGACTCCTGAGCAGCGTCCAGATTGCTCTGTGCCGCCCACAGCCAGGCCCCAGCCCCGCCCAGCTACCGACTCATCCTCCTCTCAGTGGCATCTCTTGCTGCCATTCAGGTCCCAGGGCCCAGAAATAAATGCTGGACATCTCTCCCCTGTCTCATTCACCTTGCCTGCGCTCCCTCTTGCTTGGGCTGGTTCCTGGCCCTGCCTCCAGCCCTTACCCCGCAATCCTGGTGGGACAGGATGGGTCAACGGGGCCTGGACAGAGAGTCCGTTGTGGTGGGGCACAGGTGTCCCCCGCTCTCTCACGCTTACAGTTCACAGGGATGAGTCCGAGCCAGAGCCTGAAAGAGACCAGGGGGAGGACAACAGAGGCAGAGACAGGAAGCCGGGAAGCAGGTAGACCGTGGCCAACAGAGAAAAGATGCTGGGGGATTACAGGGAAAGACAGGAGGGAGGAGAAGCCGAGGAGCAGGAGGGGAGAGAGAAATCGAAAGAGAAAGGAAGAAGGGACAGAAGAGAAGAACCAAAAGAAATAAAAAGAAGGATGGAAATGAGAGACACTGCAAACCAAGCAAGGAGGAAAACAAAAGGAAAAAAGGGAAGACACCCAAAATATCAAAAAGGATAAATACATAGATATACACGTGTGTGCACATGCACACGGCCGTGCAACACGCGCGTTGCTTCTGGTCACTGTCCTGGCCACAGGCTGATCCTCCTTCCGCGTCTCCACCCCTGTGACCTGCCCTGGGCTGCAGAGAAGGGCGTGGTCTCCAGGTAGAGCTCTCCCCTCTCCTGGAGACCCTCCACTTGGGCTAGACGCACCAAGGGGGCCAAAGTCCTTATGCCTCACACTTGTCACCCAAAATTGGATCAAACCGCCTCTCTCTCTTCCTCTCTCCCTCCTAGTTTCCTTAGTAACTGACAGTTCCCCAGTGAATTCCAGACCCCGGGTGACAGACTGCTGTCACCGTCAGAGAAGCGCAGGCTCTCCACCGCCCCTCCCCCCACCCCACATGGATTCACAGACTCGGGCGGGGGTGTGAGGACGCCTGGGTAGGCTCACGGGTAATTAAAACATGTACCATTTATTCCATAGCAGGGAGCAGAACTTTAATTACTCACTCTGAGGGTGAGGGCGTGAGTGAGGAGGTGGCCAGTGGGGGAATTGCGGGGGGAGACCGGGGACGTGTCTGCTTTTCTTCTTTCTTTTCCCTTCGCCCAACTTGGATGGGAGAGGCGGGAGGTGAGTCCCAGGAAGCGAGGGGGTGTTCCGTGTGTGGGGAGGGGAAGCAGAGGCTGAAACCCGATTGTGTTCATTAAGGCAACACAAAACTGGGAGCCGTAATAATAATTAAATTAATTATAAAAGCAATTTGCTTTTGAAAATTTGATTTGACAGCTTACTAGTGGCTGCGTTGATCTAGCGGCTCTGACTTAAAAATAGTCCGAACAAAACACCGGCCAGGAGACCCATCAGCTAATTTTAATTAGATGCCAGGATCGGTAAACAAAATTCCGCACCACCCTTTCATTGTGGCTGACTTCGATTTAAGGAGATGTCGGGATTGATTTTGGGAAAGGCAGGGGAAGGGAAAGGGGCCTTTCGGAGAGGGATGGAGGCTCTGGGGGGTCCAAGCAGGGGCCTTCCCTGGGGTTGCTCCCTTCATCCCCACCCATCCGGGAACATTTGCTCAAAGGCCCTTCAGGGGTTCCTCACCGACTCAGAGAGTGACTTGCTGTGTGGCCTTGGCAGAAGGCAGAAATGGCTGCTGTGTGACCGTGTGTGTAGGGGTGTGTGTGTGTGTGTGTGTGTGTGTGTGTGTGTGTGTGTGTGTTGGAGGGGGACATCAGACTGACTGCATTCACGGAGCTGGGAGAAACTGCCAACAAGAAGAGAGAAGACGTACAGTGTTGGCCTCACTCTCTCCCCCCTACCTGGGTTCTAGAAAGCCTGAGGTCTGAGGGAGCTGAATTCTGCATATGTTGTCGAGGAGATTTGATGATCGAGGAAGAAGGGCTGGATTCCGGCAGGGAGAGGCTGCTGCGTCCTGGGGATCTAGGGTCTCCAGGCCCCACTGTGACTGACCCCTGACCTCCCCTGGCCCCGGTCTCGTCTCTGCAGAAGTGCTCACATCCCTCGTCTCAAGAGTGGTTCCTGCCTTGGTCAGCACTGGCCTCATGGTGTGTCGCGAAGGGAGTCCCCCGCTGCTCTCCGCTGGGGCGGGGCTTGACTCGTCCTTGGGTCCCCTGCCGGGCCAGTGCCTGGCGTGAAATGGCATTCAGGAAGCCACTGGAACAGAGCATCAGTGGTGCCCTAATGACCTTTTCTAGCTAGCAGCTGACGACCCACCTCCCTCTGTCTCTCTCCCCTAAACCCAGTATTGCCGCTCCCCATTCATTCCCCTCTGGTCCTCTGCAGGTGAGCTGCTGCCACGGTCCCCCTGAGATCGCTCTCTTAAAGGTCACTGAGCATCTCCCCCACTTTACGCACGGCCCCCTCCCTACGCCGTTCCCTCGTTCCCTGCAGCACCTGCATGGTTGACGACCCCAGGGCGGCTGTCCGTGGGGCCCACCCCACACGCAGACCACCCTCGGGTCACTTTCAGGGTGACACCACTTGCTTCGCTGGACACATCTGGGCCGAGGGGCGCTGACCCAGGCTCCGGTGGGGTAGATACAGCCGGAGGGGGTGGGGTGGTGGGGGTGGAGCAGATTTTGACCCCAAGTTCAATGCACAGTACCGTCTTTCGTATTCCCCACCTTGCCTTTTCCCTGCTGCTCTGGCCCCATTTTTCTGACCACCCAACAGGCATCTCCACGTGTGCTATTTCAGAACCAGTGTCTGAAAGAAGATTTCCCACCTTCTCCTGCCCACCCCCGCCCCCGCCCCCTCTCCCGACAGCCCTATTTCTGGGAGGGTCACCACGCCTTTCCCACCACCTCAGGTTTTCCCTATGCCTCGGTGTCATCTGGGACGGCTCCCTCTTCTGGTTTTCCAGGTTGCAATCAGTCTTGGAGTCCAGTGGCTTTTTCCTTTAAACCCCCCTCCTCTGTGTTCCCTGGCCATCCACTGTGCCTCTCTCCTGGGCCCCCCGGCCCAACCTGTCCTGCTCCTGGCCAAGTGTGGTCCTCGCCCTCTGGACCGTCTCCTGGGTGGCATGTTGACAGCAAGAGGCAGGCTGCCCACACCAGCCCGGCAAGAAGCCGGGAGCCTGGAGCCCGGAGAGGAGGAAACGCAACTGAGAAGCTTTAATAGCCCAGGTGTAGGCAGCGTGCCGGGCAGGGCGGAGTCCCCAGGGAGGAGGCTTCTGGTGTGGGGATGAGGAGAGCGGGGACCTGCAGGGGGTGAGCGGGTGAGTGGGGGAAAGAAAAGAGAAAGGAACACACAAGAAGGCAAGGCATGGAGTCATTTTCTCTGGAGCAAAAAGCGGGACTTGTTGTCTGACAAGAAGCTTTGACAATTAATCTCGTAACACTGAAAAAATAAAAGTATTTGGGGGAAAAAAACCCAAGCATTCCCCAAGCCCAGATTTGACCTAAAATAAATAAATAAAAATAAACCACCATTTTGCGTGCGCGCACACACACACACACACACACACACACTCATACTCACACACACACAGAATCTGACATTGAGAAGGGGCCTGAGAGTTCGGGCTGTGCTCCTATCAGAGGAGGGAGAGGGGGGCTGATGGTGCGAGACGGGCCCCACGGTGTGGCTGCAGCTGCCACCCGGGGTGTCCCAGCTCCGGGCAGAAAATGTGGCATGGGAGTGTGTTTGTGTGCGAGAGAGTGTGTATGTGTGTGAGGGCAGCTGTGAACGTGTGAGTGTGTGTGCATATGTACGTGTCAAAGCACATGTGAATGTGTGACTGTGGGAGTGTGTGATGGCGTATTTGTATGAGTGTGTGTCTGTAAGTGTGTGAGCACACGTGTGTGAGTGCATCTGTGAAGGTGTATGTGTGTGAGCACATGTGTGAGTGTGTCTGTGAATGTGTGAGGGTGCATATGTGAGTGCGTGAGTATGGATGTAGAAGACTGCATGTATGAATTGTGCACATGTGGGGATGCATGTAAGTGTGCGAGTGTGTATATAAATGTGTATGTTTGGATGGGTGAGTGTGTATGTGTGGACATGTGTGTGTGCATGTGCGTGTAAATGCAGGAGAGTGTGTGCATGTGTGAGTGTGCATACGTGTGTGAGTTGTGTAAATGCGCAGGAGAGTTGTGTATGTGTGATTGTGCATCTGTGAGTGTGTAAATGCGCAGGAGCGTGTGAGTGTGCACGCACATGTGACTGTGAATGTGAGAGTTCGTAAGTGTGTGCACACGTGCACCTGAGTTGTGTGTGCATGTGTGTGTCAGAGTGTGAGTGCATGTGTAGTGTGTGGGGTGAGAAGGTGAGGGAGAGAAGCTGGACAGTTCCGACCTCACTGATGATGAGCTATATGACTTTGGACAATTACTTAATTTCTCTGAGCCTCAGTTGCATCATTTATGAAACGAAGATAATTATAGCCAAAAATTGTTGTGGATCAAAAGAAAGAATATGTGTGAAACCCCGAGCTGGGCTCCCAGACTTACCCCGTGCTTAAGGGGTGTTACATTGTGAGTGTTATTCATGCCAACTCTTCCTGACATCTACATTTTTCACTCCTGCTGTCTCCTCCCTAAGCGGCCGAGCGTGGCGTGGCCGAGCTGGAGGGCCTTCCGGTGGCTCTGGTCCAACCTCCTCGCTTCACGGATGGGGCCACAGCTCCCCGGTTACGCGGGAGGCCAGCCTGGGGCTTCCCTGCAGTGGGTTCAGACCTGAGACTGGAACCGGGCCTCGGGACTCCCATGCCAGGGCTTTCTGGGCCCACTGGGTCTCAGAGTTTTGAGATCAGGTTAGCATAGGTAGGGACCAATGAAGCAGAGCATGCAGTAAGGACCAGCGTGTGGGGCAGGAGCCGTGGGGTCTCCTCCTCCTCCTGGTGCCCGCATCCTGGCATCGTCTGGGCAGGCTCTGCCTGGAGGGGTGAGATTCATCACAGAGCGTGGGGAGGTGCTTATAGTTCTGGCTGAAAATCCTTCGCACATCTCTGGTGATGCCTGTGAGGGGAGAGAAGAGTGCAAATTTGCCTCTCCCTTGAACTCCCTCCATGCTCCGATTCCACCGGCACAAAAACGTCATCCACCCCGACCCTGCCCCATCTCTGGCAGGAGAGAGAAGCAAGGGCTGGGCTCAGCCTGAGACAGGCCAGTACCTGGGCCCTGGCAGAGGGCGAATCCTGGTTGCGCCTTGCGGTGTGATCTTGGACGAGGCACTTGACCTGTCTGGATCACACATCCCTCACACGTGAAATGGGATCAGAAAACGTCTACTAGTCCAGGATTCCAAAGCCAGCTAATCCCCTTGCTCAGAACCCTCTCCGCCGTCTGTGGGCGGAGTAACACTGAGGACAAGAGGACAGGGGTCAAAAAGCTCTATGTTCATTCCTCTGCAGAGAGCTAGGTTAATGAGTGATGGTGGATATGTCGGGGAGAAATGGAGAGCCAAAGTTGGAAGGAAGGGCAAGGCCAGGGAAGAAACCCGTGGCCCCTTAGCCCGACTGATGCAGGTGGTCATGGGGGGTCCGAGGTGAGTGGAGAGTAGTGCTCTCTAACCACTTGGCCCCTTGGCGATCTACATTTACCTAGAGCTTACTATATGCCAGACACTATGCTAGTTTTTTACATACTTTATTTTATCTGAAATTGCATATCCCCCAACACATATAGATTTTTGTTTTTTAAATTCACCAAGTGTATTGTTTTGTGGCTTGCTTTTTTACTGAATGTGTCTAGGAAATCTTGCATGGGAATGTCAGTTTCTCCACTTCACTCGTTTTAATGGACCTGCAGGATCCCAGAATATGTCTGTACCATGGGTGCTTTCATGACTCCGTCATTCACGGATATTTACGAGCTTCCATTTTTTGTTATTATTATAAACAATGATGAATTGAACATCCTTATGCATTTGACTTTTTGCCAAGGAATGAAGGGTTTTGCAGTATAATCCTTTGAATGAAACTCTGGATCAAAAAGGAGGTGCATTTCTTAGCTTGTGAGATCCTAGCACATTTGCCCTGAGCTTAGATGTTGGGGTTTGAATGGGGGTTTAGTTCTGCCTGAATTAGGAGGCTGAAATTGGCTGAGCTCTGCCCTTGGGTTAGAGGACCCGTGGGTGAAAAGCAATCGGGAGGAGGCAAAGGGAGCTCATGGCCACCACCAGCATGGTCAAGGGTACTCCAGCCAAGGGACCTGGGGGGGCGGCAACCCCAGGTACTCAAACCCTCCAAAGCCTCAAAGCCCTACTAACCAAGGCCCATGGAGCCAAAAGGAGCCTCTTTGCTGGAGGAGCTTTTGATAACGGCATCTGGAAGGCAACCTAAAGCCAAAGGATAATCCACAATTAGTTTTGTCTTTGTTTGGAATTTATAAAATGATTAGATTTTCAAAAGAGATTGACCTACCCTTAGATGCTTGAATTTGACGGAGATTAAAAGGGCTTATTTGCATCCCCTGAGCGCATCCCCGAAGTAGTAGTCCCGAGCCCTGCTGGGGCGGGGGGAGGGTGGTGGTGTTGACCAGCCCCACGGGGCTGACCGCAGCAGGTGCCGTGGGGGCGGAGACTTGTTTGTGTTTACGGCTCTACCTCCGGGGCCTGGAACAGAGCCTGGCACCCGCAGTGGGTGCTCATTGCATATTTAGTGAATATATACAAAGCCTTTGGGGGGAACAGAAAGCAACTGGGAACCCAGACTCTTGACTCAGACACAGACCTCACAGACTAGCTGTGCGATTTGGAACAGTTTTGGAGTTTTCTGTCTAAATTTCCGTTGTCACATGTGTAAAACAGGAATAGTAATATTTCTTAATCCGGCCAACCTCATAGGATTGTTATGATAAGGGAAATTATTAATACCATTCATTATTCTAATGACAATAAAAACTTTGCAGGTTTTCCTTCTTAAATCCTTTCTAACATCTCTCCCAGCTCATCTCACTTCGCTTGAACATTGTAACTGTCCTCGAATGTTCCCCATATTGTACTTTCTTCTTCCGTCTGCTGGGCACCGAGTTCAGAGCGTTGTCCCTGTCAGAGCTGTGGGGGGTGTGAAGCCATGGGCCGGCTGGTGGGTGAGGGAGCATGGCCGCCTTCCCCATCTGCTTTCTGCAGGAGGTCCCGTGTTCCTCCACCCACATGTCCTTGGGCCTCCTGTCCCGCTCCTTCGTGAGTTCCCCTTGCTCTGATCTTAGCCTGCCTGGGGCCTTCTTCGGGCTGAGCATCTCCAGCGTTGAGTCTGCCCCTTCCGTGGTAAGCCCCGATTCTGCTTCTGTTTCCACCCCTGGGCGCTAGAGACCCATGGTTCATCAATCCGCAGAATCCGTGAATTCATTCTAGAAGGCAGGGAGGAGAGAGTCACCATGACTGAGCACCTCTGGTGTGGCGGCCACTGGACTAGGAGGGTTCGCTGGTGGCCGTGACCTGATTTGCCGTCCGAGGTGGAAACGTGACAAAGAAGGGCAGGTCTCTAAAAGTCCAGGTCACAAAGCCAAGGTTACACTGCTAGGTGGTGTCAGAGCCAAGAGTGTGACCGGCTGTTCTGGGGTGCAGGGGTTTGCCCCCCTTTCCGCCTTGGCTGTCTTACTCTGGCAGCCCATCATCCAGCGCTACGCGTGGCCCTGGAAGAAGAGAGGCTGAAATCTTATATAATTACCCAAATCATGGCTCCTAAATGGTCTCTGATTACAGCACTAAAGCCCCTTTCTGCAGTGCCGCCCCGGTTCTCCTGAACAGAGCTGTGGCCACTTGGTGCGGGATTTTTTTCTTTTAAAGGGAAAGAGATGGCTTATCCGCATGCAAAGTAGGTCAGAACCTTAGCAAAGATCTTTTCAAACACTTGGCTTTTTTGAAGTCCTGCTACGAAACTCCTTTTGTTTCTCCTGCCTTTGCCTCTTTCCTCCCACCCTGCTCCTTTTCCAAAAGGCTCAACGACATCAAATGGCTCGAGCCGCCAGCGACAGCCAGCGCTGCACACGATAGGCTCAATTAGAAACGATGCCCGGCCTGGCCCAGCTGGGCCGAGAGTGCCCACTGCCTGGGTCCAGCGCCTCCCACACTCCGGCTGCCCGCACAACGTCGCGGGCTCCTGGCCGATCCGCTGGAAAACCGTGTGCCCTTGTCCTCGGTCCCACCAGCTCAGGCGAGGCGTGGGTGGACTGGGATTGCACCCAGGCCTGGGGCCATTGGCTGGAGTTTGTGGCGCTCATTATTAATCCAAACTTGCAGAAGGGTTTTGCTCCAGCGGGAAATCAATTCAGCTGGAACAGTGCGGTGCTTTGCCTAATGGCCTGCTGTCGTGGGGGTTATTTCTCTCCCATTTGCTCTTGCTTTTCCAGTCCCCCAGGCCCACCCTCACCCATGGTAGGTAAGAGTCAGCGAGAGTTGCGGAGGCATTGAGGGTGTTTTCAGCAGGCTGATGTTTACAAAGGGGGCCTCACCCAATACCCCCTGAGAGCCTCACCCCACTCATGTGGGGCAGGTGGGATGAGGAGGCACTTTTGGCCCCAATTCACAGGGAAGAAAGCCAGGCTTCCAGAGCTGAATGAGATGCCTGCTGGCCCTGAACATTGCAGGGACTGATGGCTCAGGAGGCTGGACCCCACATGCGCTGACTCTGGGATTCTTTTCCTCAAACCTCAGTGACTTTGAAAAGAAACAGAGGGGCATGTGTGTGTGTGTGTGCATGCGTGCATGCGTGCACATGTGTGCCAGATAAAAGAATAGTGAGCAAGATGAATTTGCTCCTTGCACGGCTATCGATGGTACCTTCGGGAATTCAGTGGGATTTCCACCCAAGAAGCACGTCCCTGCACCTATATTCTGTCTCCTCTGGGCCTGGCAGAGGAACCTCCCCATTCTGCTGTCCCTGTCCCCTCTCTCCTGTCACTCTCAGTCTGGATCCAAAGGAGAAGTAATTTCCTAGGAGGACTGGTGTCTTCAGAGGTCCTTAGAAGGGCCATTGCTATGGGCACCGCAGGGGAAGGGTTGGGGGGCAGGCTTAGGGTCGTTTCTGTCATTCAGTGTGTAGTTACTTAGGGCCTGCCATCTGCCAGGATGCTTCTGGGTCCTGAGAACAAAACAGACAAACCCCCAGCCTTCGTGGACTCTGCCCTCCAGGGAGGGACACAGAGAGCACACTGTGTGAATGAGTAAACAGAGGTGGTGGTAAGAGCTAAGACAAAGCAGATCAGGGAAGAGAGGCAGGGAGTGTTGGAGCGGCTGCAGTTTTAGGGAGGGTAACCAAGAAAGCTCACTGAGAACATAATGTTGAAATATGGGCCCAGGGGAGTGAGGTCTGAAGACATCTGAGACAAGTGTTCCGCCCAGAGGAAAGAGCAGGTGCAAAGGCCCTGAGGCCCAAGGGCACTGCTGTGTTTGAGGCGTGAAAAGGGGGTGCTGCACCTAGATCAGAGCAAGTAAGAGGCAATGCCCCAAGGGATTTCAGAAAGGGGGTGGGCTGGAGGGGTGTGTGTACAGATCCTATAGCACTTTGGCTTTTATCATGAGTGACAGGGGAGCCATTGCAAGCTCTGGGTACAAAGCTGTCGTGATCTGTGCTCTCCTCCCCCGGCCTCCCAGTTTACTGCTTTTTGCTTAGGAGCTACGAGGGGCTGGGCTAGACTGGAAGGGAAGTTGGGTCCCTTTTTCTCCAGGACAAGGCAGAGAAAGAGGAAAAGTGTTCGGATTGGCCAAGGAGACTTTGCCCACTGGGTGTTCCTGGGGCTTTTGGAAGACAGCAATGCTGGTCCCTTTGCCACTCCAAGGCTTCCGGCCATTCGGGGACCGGACAGCCCCAGGCTGGGCCCCATCTCTCCCAAGATGTTCCAGCGCACGTACATCCCTGTGCAGCCCTTCTCTTCATTTTCTCACCCTTCGGGGTGTCCGGCTTCCATCCTTCCTGTGGGCTAATGGCTGTGAGATGAGGTATTGCACGCAGCAGAGAAGCCAGCCGTGTGGGCAGGTCTGAAGATGCTGGAGTTCTCACCTCTCCTGCCTGCTCCCTCTTGGTGCTGCCTCTCCCCCTCCCCTCTTCTCACCCCTTTGCAGAAGAGAACGACAATGCATGTGTGAAGATTGCTTGCTGGCTGGAGATGCTCCCATTCTCCTCCCTTCCCTACGCACGAGCAACCATCTTCCTTTCCACATCCTGCCCCCCGCCCTGTCTCAGGGTATCCTGGCACCCCCATCCCCTCTCTCCTGTTTCCCTCTCCACCATTCAGAGGCTATCCTGGCCCTCCATACACAGTCGGGATTCCCTGGGCTGCTAAAGTGGGGAGGAGCGGCATCAGGAGGCTCAATCCATGACGCACCTGTTGGGTGGGGAGGACGGCAAAAGCCTCCCAGTGGACCCAATTTGCATTGTTTCCCCCAATATAAAGGATTCCAGTCTTGGAGGCAATTATAAAGGTTGTTTGTGTTTCAGAACTCCAAAGCAAGTGAGCCCATAGGTATCAACTTACATTCACACCCATGGCTCTGAGCTTGCCTCTCCATTTGGGTAGGAGAAAGGGAACCACCCTAAGTTTCCTGTTGGTCCCTCCATCCCCTTGTAGGGATGAACATCCCACTGTAGACCTCCGGGCCCAGCCTTCCCCCTTCTTCTTTTAGGAGAAGGCCATCCACCATGGAAGGGTCGGCCCAGTAGCTTCCTTCCAGGCTAGGGTGGGGTTTATTTGTCTGTGCAAATTGCCTCTTCTTTTTGAGAGAGAACAACAAGAAGAGAGAAAATGAAACACTTTTGCCACCTCCTCATTAGCTCGGAGTCCCAGGTGAGCAAGGGAACTCACAGCTCCTTTTGTGTGGCTGGCGGCCTGGAGCGTCTCCATGGTGATGCCTTGAAGCTTCTCGGAGCTGGGGACCAGCCCTCTCAGCAGCATCCCCGAGCTGCCAGCATCAGGGAGAGGCAGGGAAGAGGGGCCTGTAGAACCAAGGGAGGACTGGGTTGGGCTGGTCTGGGTGCTGGCCATGGATTCTTGCCTCTCTGCCTCTTCAAGGCCAGCGCCAGCTTGGAACCTGACATCCAATCTAAGATCACACCCATAGCGTGGGACACTCGTGGTCTTCTAGAACCTGGCTTCGTGCTCCCTATCCAGGTTCGTCTCCTATCGGTCCTCTACACAGGCCAGCTACTTGAGCCTGGCCTGGTCTCTTCACTCCCCACTGAAAGAGCATTTACCTCTGCTTCTGAGCCTTTGTTCAAGCTGTGCTTCTTGTCGGGGACCTTTCCCTCCCTTAGTATTTCTTTGACTTGGTTCCAGAGCCATCTTCTCTGAGAAGCCTTCTTTTTTTTTTTTGAGATGCCTTCCTTGATTACGACCTGAACCCTTGGGACTATCCCCCTCTTCTAAATCCACATACCCACTGCCTCTCTGGGTCTGGTTTTCTCTCGGGAACACATAATGGCTTGTGTTATTCATTGGCTTGTGCGTGAGGGGCAGGTGGCACAGTGAGGAAGGCAGGGACTCAGTGTCTGTTATTCCTGGACTTGAATCGTGGCTCTGCCAGGTTGGCTAATTTGCTCTCCTAAGATGAGTGTCCCTTATTAGTCATCTCAGAGAACTTGAGCCTCAGTTTCTCCACCTGCAAAGTGAGAATCCCAGAAATTCCCTGCAAACTTGTGGGGATGACATAAATTATCGTAGGGGCACCTGGGCGGCTCTGTCAGTTAAGCATCCGGCTTGATTTCGGCTCAGGTCCTGGTCTCAGGGTCGTGGGATCGAGCCCCGTGTTGGGCTCTGTGCTCACTGGGGCATCTCCTCGTCCCCGCCTCCTCTGCTCCTCCCCCCGCTCATGCTCTCTCTCAAATAAATAAATTAATTAAATTCAATTTAAAAATAAATTACTGTATAGTAGTTTTACTTAGGTGAAGGTGAAAGTGGCAATACAGGGTCTGGTGAGCAGCGGGTACAGCCCCTGCCCACTGCCTCCCTCCCCATCACTCGTTTGGATGCTACAATTTGCTCCCCCAGCACCCTGGATTGTCCCCTTGTAGTCCTTTGCGCATGCACATAATTAAGGACTAAGTCGTTGTACTGATGTAGTCAGTGTTTCTTTGGGGGCATTGCCGGCAATGGGCTTGGTGTGAGATGCCCATCTCTGTCTCCCTGCGCTCAGCTCAGAACCTGGGCAGGAGGAGCTCAAGGAACGTTTGCAGACTGACCGTCTGAACACAGATTAGGCCCTTCCACCCCAGACCATTGGTTCCGAGAATGCAGGCTCTGGTTTTTTTTGTTTGTTTGTTTTGCTTTGTTTTGTTTTTTGTTTTTAACTGCTTTGAATCTCCACGGAGCCTTGAATATAGTCGATGTTCTCTAAGTGGCTCTGGAGAGAACAGTCTTTGGCGGAACATTTTGCCATTGAGGAGCGAGTGACCACAGGAAGTCTCTCCTGGGTGATGCTAGGAACTGAAGAGGGGCCCCCCCTCTGTAGGACGACTTAGTGGGGAGATCTATGGTTTGGAGGCAGAGGGGTAGACCAAACAAATCCCTCAGTGTTGCTTCTAATCCTGGAGTTTATGGTCCACAGAAGCCAGAAGCACTTTGTTCCAGCACCCACGAGCCAGAGAGACCACGCCCTTGGGGCCAGATGGAGGAGATGGGACCTTTTTCTCTGGAAGAGCTGGGCTAGTAGGCCGACTGGCTAGCGTTAATTCCCATGGGCGTCGCTGAAGTTGGGACAAACTCAATTTTAAGTTAAGTGGAAATATTTTTATTTGAGTTAATGTACATTGGATCTGGTAAACACACAGAGTATATTACCACGCACTCTGGAAATGTGCAGTCCGATCAGCAAACAGATTAGTTTTAAGTGAAAAGACACTGGCAGGCGCTTAAATTCATTGACTTGTTGAGAACGTCTAGATTTGGATACAAATGCACTGGAACGCTACAGCAGTTTGGTGTCTCAGCCCATCCGCACGGAGAAGCTATTGATTTTAGTTGATATGCATTGATTCCCAGAAAACAGGACGGCTTTTGAAAATGAACTTCCAGTAATTTCAGGGAGAAGCTGGCGCGTTCGTCTCCACGCGAGGCTGACTTGTTTTGTTAAACGTGTCCTCACGCAGACAAATATCTTCGTGTGAATTAAAATGCATTGATTCTTGGAGGGAAATGATGGTCTCTGTTAAAAGCTTTTTTGGAGATGTTAGCAACCCTTCCTCCCTGCCTTCTGCTCTCCCCAAAACGGTGGCAGTTTTCAGAGCCCATCTGAAGTTGGAGGTGGTGGCGGGTGGGTGGGGGAAGGAGGGGGGACGCCCAGCACGGCCAGTCCCCCACAGCCCGCGAGCAGGAAGCTGCTCCTCTCCAGGGAAAGGCACAGCGCGTGGGCTCAGTGGTGTTGATCTCCGAGCCAGACCCAGACAGGGGCGCAGGTGGGAGCTGAGGGGAGGGGCGCAGAGCTTCCATTGATAAGGAAAACAATGACCAAGAGGAGGGGCCTCGGGGGTCAGGGGGGGATGCAGAGTTGAGGGTGCACGGGTAGTTTTGGTCTCATGGTCAATGGCCTCTCTGCGTGGGAACGGGAAACGAAGGATGATAATCACCAAAACGACGCAGGAGTGAGTTATCTCACTTTCTTACCTTCTGAACGAGCTGGACATGAACCAGAGGTGTAATTTAGGCATTTCTCACCCTCATTAATGAATAGCTCCCATGGGGTGTGCAGACAGCAGGGCTAGAAAAATGATTCCAGGAGCCAGGAAGGAAGCAATTGGCCCGGAACTTATTTTTCATGTGCTGAGACTCCCTGGATCTTCCTGGATCAGAGCCACTTGGGACAAGTTTGAGGATTGCTCGTGGACTTAACTCCTCTGCAGCCATCCCTAGCTCCTGCTCAGCCCCCCAACCACACCCTGGGTGGGGGACTAAAGCCACCTGGGGGAGAGTATTTGTTGGCCGTTGGTGGGCTAGAAAGTGCTGACCAGTTGTCCAGGAAACACTGCCTATGGGAGCTAAACCTTCTCCAAGAATGACAGAAGGGACGAATGCTAAGAAAGACCTTGGAGGGATGGCCAACTGTGAAGCCACCTCTCTTCACCTCTGGCTGCAGTTATTATAAATCAAGGGTCATAGGTCCACATCCACTTACCCCCGACAGTAGGTTCTGCCCCCGCCCCACCCTTCACTTTCTCCTACTCCTCTTCACTCTCTTCCAGTTGTCCCTACTCTGCTTTGGAAAGGGGATTGCCTAGCCTGGGAAGCATAGAATCAAAGCACTGGAAGGGATTTTATGACTCTGTCAGTCCGACCCCCATCTGGCGCTTTGTCCTTTGCCTCTGCAATAACCTTTGCCAAAAATAGTATTGCTTTGAATGCCGCTGACTGTGGACTGCATATCACTTCCCACGTGTCTTTTTCAAATAGTTCCAGCCAATGCCAAGTTCCCCCTGCCCCTAGCCCACCAACACCAACACCAACACCAACACCAACACCAACACCAACACCAAACTTAAATGAGCCTGCCTCAGCCTGGCGGCTCTGGTTCTGTTCTCTGGGGTAGCACCCAGGTGGTCCTATTCTTCTCCTGTTTGTAGACATTTGGCGATAGTTGCTATGTCCCCCCTGAGGCTTCCTTTCTCCAGGCAAAACTCCCTAGGTTCCTCAGCTGTGTCTAATATGGCGTGGTTTCAGGTCCCTCCACCATTTGTAGGAGCAGCCACCTAATTTATGTGAGCCCCCAGTGCAAAATGAAAATGCAGGGCCCTGTGTTGAAAATTATTAGAAATTTCAAGATGACATTGGGACCCTTCTGAGTGACTGTACAGGTCTCACACCCATAAGGCAGTCCTGACCGGAGAGGACCTCTTTTTCCAGATCTCAGTGCGCAGTGTCCTTCTAAGTGATGTTCTAGGGTTGACCTGTCTAGAAGTGGAGTGATAGACACATTTTTTCTAGAGATATCCATTAGCGTTAGCGAAGCAATTGACAATCGCATTGACTTTACTGGCAGTCAGAGCGTACAGGTGAGTCATGCTGAGCATAACATCCGCTCTGAAGTCGGGGGTTCGATTCATAGCTGCAGGGGCTGAGCCACCTGTCTCACTTTGGGGCAGTTGCAAGAATCCATAGCGGTGAACTTTGCTTTGCTCGTAGGATCCATCCCAGGGCTTAACCACATTATTTTCTTTAGGCCATTTTTCACTTGTTCAATCCATAGAGAAACATTTACCAAGTGCCCGCCATGTGCTAAGACAGCAATAGGAATTGGAAAACACCCTTGAATAAAACCTGCCCTTGACCTTAAGAAGCTTCAGTGTAGAAAAGACATTTAAACAATGATTACATGAAAATGCACTAATTCCTACAGATAGGGATATACTGCAGGAGTGGAAAGGATGGGAAGTCATGGAATGCTCCAAAGAAGTAGGATTTGAGATGACTCTTGAAGGATGACCAGAGTTTGGTGCATGGGAAAGGAAGGTATGAAAGCCGGCTTACCATGGCCTGCTTTCCTCCCCAGAAACTCCCGCCTCATTTCTTTTGGCCGTTCTTCTAGGGCAGCACTAAGGACCTTGGCCCTGGTGGCTCCCTGCAGAAATCCGCAGCCTGTTCCATCTCTGGGGCTTTTCAGGCAGACCCCAGGCCTTGATGAGAAGACACTGCTGAAGTTTTTGCTGCAGTTTTAATTTCTTGACATCATCTGGGTGCGTTGGGAAAAATGAGATCTAATAATGAATGATTACAACTCTCAAGTTAAGTCTAGTTGGTTGACTAATCAATTTGGTTAAGTGAAAATCCATAGCAAATGAGTCGACCGCAGTATGACATTTCTCCATCCAATTTAAATTAAAATCACCAACCATAATAATTTCACAATTACTCAGGGAGGGCACACTGGAGACTTGACCCCCGGAGCAGAGAAATTGCAAATGCCGCAGAGGATGGGCTAAGAGTGGGGTGATGAGGAAGTCACTTGAGCTGAACTCTGCTTGAACTGCTCAGCCTCGTCAGCTCGTGGGGGTGGTGGGGCCGCAAAGGATGCTGAGCGCCTGTTTTATATTCTTGGGTGCAGCCCCGCGTCTCCTCCCCCGGGGAGGCAGGAGTTTCCAGCCTCCTGGCTAGAGAGCCCACAGGGAGCTCCTTCAACAGGAGAGCAGGTTTTCTCTTCTCCAGGTAACAGGATAAGGAGAGAGGTGGATGTTATCTTTGCATGTTAAATCCCCAAATTTAGACTATGAATTCCTGGACAGTGGATGCCATGTCTGTTTATCTTGAGTGGAGAGTGCTAAGTGGGTGTAATAGCCAATTAATAGGTTTTTGATAATGAGGGCGAGGATGATAGAGTAAAGGAAAGGATTAGATTTTATCTAATATGATAAATGTTTATTTGCTGAATGTCCTCTTTATACCAGGCACGGTATTGGGCACTAGGAAGTGAGAGATGGCTTAAACATATAGCACTGCCTTCCAGGAGCTTCTAGCCTCTTGTGTAGCTTGAGAGAGAAGCACTTAATATAAGTCCAAATGTCATTAATGTTTAGTAAAGAACTTGAAAGATAAGAATGTTTTGGATTGGATGTGAGGGCGATCTGGCTGCGACATCTGTCACCCCATTGATCGCCAGGGTTGATTCGGCTGATCTGACTGGCTAGGCAGGTGTTCCCTTCCTCCCTCACCGCTCCACGTGCATCCCTCCTGAAACTGCGCGCTCGGTTGAAGAGGATGACCTTCCCCGATAGAGGAGAGGACCGTTCCTCGGTCAAGGGTATACGAGTAGCTGCGCTCCCCTGCTAGAACCTCCAAACAAGCTCTCAAGGTCCATTTGTAGGAGAACGTAGGGTAGTCAAGCTTCCAAGACTCCAGACACATCCAGATGAGGCGCTGCACGTGGCAGTCTGCCTTTCTTTAAAATAAATAAATAAATAAAAATAATGTTTTGGATCAGGGAATTTCATGCAAACATTGGGTCTGCTGGTTCCCCCATCTGTAAAAGGCATTTATTTAGTAAGAGTATTAGCTCACAAAGTGGTCAAATGAAGGAGGTGTCTGGTACTGCGGGGTGGTCCCTCAGCCATTTTTCTCTCCTTCTACAGCCAGTTGCACACATGGCTGCCTGGTTCAAGACTACATTTCCCAGGCTCCCTTGTGTGTGTGGTCACATGACTGAGGTAAAGCCACTGGAATGCAAGTTCATGTAGCTTCTAGGAAGTGCCCTTAAAGGGAGGGATCAGGTTCTCATCTTCCCCCTGTTTCCTGCTTCCTTATTTCGGGCAGGAATTCAGGTGGAGAGACTGGAGCTGGAACAGTAGTCATCTTGGAATAGAAAGTGACTTTGGAAGTGGAGGCCATGCAGGCAGAGCAACAAGATAGAAGGAGCCTGGGTTCTGAATGCTGTGATGTGCACACTAGCCCTCAGTGCTGAACTTGGAAGCGAAAATAAACATTTGTCTTAAACCACTTTTAGTTTGGAGAAACTGTCTCTCCGGGCTAAGCCCAATTCTAATTAATTTAAGTGAATTGTTTCATATAAGGCACTTAGAATAGTGCTTAGCATATAATAAAGGCTCAAGGACTGGTGGCTCCTATTGGTATTTTTCGTTCTTGCTCTGAGACAGAAAACAAAGACTGCCCACTGAGCCACAGGGCGCCTGCCTTATTTCTCCATGGGGACTCTTGGCTGAGACTCTCACCCTTCTGTGGCATGGTCAAGGCTCAGCTCTGCAGCCGCTGCTCCTCCCATAGTCCACTCTTCTTATACTCTCAGCTTACCGCCCTGACTTAAATCCCACTGTCACCAGCTCAGCCATTACTTACAGAGAGAAGCAGCAGCGGCCCAGGAGAAGTATGGGCAGAGAGTCAGGTCCTGTGGATCAATTTGTAATTTTTCTTGTGGCGGCAAGAGGAGCACGAGCGATGTACGCACTAAATCCCTGGCATGGCAGCAGCATGGCAGCCTGTCTTGGCTTGAATTATTTATCTTTGTGTGGGACTGGGGCTTCGGAAGGAGGGGGAGCACCAGGTGGATGCAAGTGCTCTCCAGCTTAGGCCATGATGGGGAGCGGGGGCAGGGGCAGGCTGGCGATGCTGTTGGTCCTGGACACCTTGCTATAAGAGACGGCAGAGCAGGGGTCTGTGTGGGCGGGCTGAGATGCTTTCAGATTCTGGGCAGGCAAGGGTTGGAAAGTCACCCCTTTGCATTGCTGGGAACCACAGTAGAAAAATGGTGAAGTTATTAGCTCAGAAGGAACAGCTGGCTCTTCGCCTGTTGTTGAGTGTGTACACTGAGAAAGTGCAAGCACGCATTCCATTCCCTAGAGGGGAAGGAGAAGGCAATGTGGAGGCTTTCCTGGCTGCAGGGGGAGGCATTATGGTTATTAGGAGTGTCACTTACCTCAAGGGAGGAGTTTGATAGACATTACTAGTGCTCACCAATATTTCCAAATCTCTTCCCTTTCTTGTTTGTGTGGAGGAATTAATATTGTGGGGCTGGTTCCGGCTAATGGAGTGTAGCCAGAAGTGACGTGTGAGCGTGTAAGAGTTGGCATGCGTTTTTCTCCATGTTTCTCTCTCTCTCTTTAGAAAATCCTGAGATGGTGATGTCACAGTCTCTTGGAACAGCAGCCTGGGTCCCTGAACGACGGTGTGGAGCAGAGCCCCAGGCCCAACAGCATTGGGTATGGAGATGAGTGAAAGTAAATTGCTTGTCTTAAGTGACTGAGATTTTGGAATTCATGGTAATTGCAACACAGTCTAATTGATCCTGATGAGTGTTGCCAAAATCAAAGGGGTGGATAGGTTCTTTTATTTCTGGCAGGAGGCCAAGGTTAGCAAACCAGGAATTGGAACCTCGTTGGGCCACCAGATCTTTGTGCATGCAGCTGGGGCTGAGAAAAAGCCAATTATGAATACTCATACATAGAACTAGGGATGGGTGAGGGGACGCCCAGGTGGCTCAGTAGGTTGGGCCTCTGCCTTCAGCTCAGGTCATGATCCCAGGGTCCTGGGATGGAACTTAGCAGGGAGTCTTCTGTGCCCTCTCCCTCTGCCCCCCTCAACTGTCTCTCTCAAATACATACATAAATAAAATCTTAAAAAAAATAATGGCAGGGCCAGTTGATGAGACCTGACAATGAACCTGGGATAGACGCCATTGTCACTTCTGACATTCTGCTGCAGTACAGGTCACAGGGGCAGATCCCATACCAGATCAATTCCAGAACCTTCCCCAGACCTTATGGATGGAATTGTGTCTCCTTTCCCCCAAATTCATATGTTACAGTCCTAAACCCCAGCGTGACTGTATTTGGAGTTAGGACCTTGAGGGAATTAATTAGTGATACATGACATCGTAAGGGTGGAGCCCTAATCCAGTGAGGCTGATGACCTCTTAAGAAGGGGAAGAGAGGGGCGCCTGGGTGGCTCAGTTGGTTAAGCGACTGCCTTTGGCTCAGGTCATGATCCCGGAGTCCCGGGATTGAGCCCCATATCGGACTCCCGGCTCTGCGGGAAGTCTGCTTCTCCCTCTGACCTTCTCCCCTCTCATTCTCAGTCTCTCTCTCTCTAATAAATAAATAAAAAAAAAAAAAAAAGAAGGGGAAGAGAGACCAAAGATCTCTCTGTCTCTATGTGCAGGCAGAGAAAATCTATATGAGGATGCAGCGAGAAGGCAGCCATCTGCAAGCCAGGAAGAGAGCTCTTCTCAGAAACCAACGCTGATGGCCCCTTGAACTTGGACTTCCAGCCTCCAGAACAGTAAGAAAACAGATCTCATTGTTTCTTAGGCCACCCAGGCTGGGGTATTTTGTTATGGCGGCCTGAGCTGACTATTACAGACCTTGACCTAGGACTTGTTCCCTGATGCTCTCTTCTCCACTCACCCCCAGGCTTTCCTGGGGCTAACTTTATATATGGCGTCAGATATTTTAAGATGGAGAGGAAAGAGAAGAGAGGGGAATAATGCAAATATGAATACCACTTTATGCTTCTAACAACATGCTTTTCTTTCCCATGTATTACACTAGACTTCAAGGATAGCCCTGTAAAATAGGGATAATTATCCTAGGCTTCCTAATTTTATTCATTTGCTCAGCAACATTCTTGGACCACCTACTATGTGTTAGAGCATGATGCTGAATTTTAGGGTGCAGAGTTGAAGAGGCAACAACTCCTGCTCTCAAGTAGCTGAGTAAATTGAGGCCCCTAGGATAAGCTGCTGGTTCAGCGAGAAGAGGCTAGTAAGGACTCAATCCTGGATTTTAGCTTTGTGCTTGGGCTCTTGGGAGAGAGAAGCAAAGTGGAGAATTTTCTGTAAGAGATGCTGGCGGAGGCTTGCATCCCAGCAAAGGGTGTTTCTTCCTTGTCCCTGGGAAGCCAAGGGCCAGCATCACACCTAGGCAGTGTGTTAAGCTATTGGTCACCTGCATCCCAGCCAGCCCCCACCTTCTTCTTTGCTGGCAGAACCTTTACTTTGTCTACATCTCTTGTACCCACACACCTCAGGGAAAGCCGGCTTCTCCCAGTCCCAAGGGTGAATCATATAGGCAGCAAGCAATCAATCACACTGGATCTATTCTTCTTGCAGTTCTAACTAGTGAAACACAATAGAGCCTGCAGGGATTCTTGGATTTCTCACCCTAAAATGAACACAAAAGAGGGGCATTCTGTTTTTTTGAGAGATATTACTTTGTGAGTATATGATGCTAGGAGCTGCTGCAGCCACTTTATGACCATGAGGAGACAGGCTGAAGCACAGTTGCTAACAGGCTGAGCATGGCAGAGCAGAGGGAGGGAAAGAACTGGTTCTTGATATTGATTGACTGAATTAACGGGGCTTCTTCTTATATCCAATAAGAAATATTCTCACTGTTTAAGCTCTTTTGGGTTGGGCATTCTGTTACTTGCAGCCAGAAGCTTCCCAACGTACATAGGCAGAAACAATCAACCAGCAGGTGTATACTGAGGTCCCGTTGACTCAGTGTGCAACTTTGGGCAGGTCTTATAACCTTTCTGGACCCCAGTTTTCTCCTCTGTAAAATAAGGGTCCTTTCTAGATCTACCTCTTCAAATTACACACTGTGCTCAGCACTGGGATATGTACCCTAGGTGGGTGGGGAAGGTGTAAAGAAGGATGAGAAGTGCCCATTGGTAGCAGAGAGAAGCCATCTCTGATGGGGCTGGCAGAGGGGAGAGGAAGGTGGGAGGTCTCTCTCCTTGCTGTCTAAAGGAAGGAATATGTGTGTGAGAGGATTGCTGAGGAAGGTGTCTGGGTTACACACTGTCCCTTCAGCCATGCAGGGATCCCTCCTCTAACTTTCCTCTGACTGGTATCAGCCAGCGCACGGGTTGCTCCCTGCCTTGGGTGCCTGGCACCACTCACTCGGCTGGATCAGCTCTTCCTGCAGGGGTGGGGGAATGGCAGATCTTGCTGGAGTTTGCTAAAGCCCGAGAGGAGAGGGGGCATAGGAGTCGGTGGTAGGCCCTGTTTCCTGCCCAGTCTCAGAACCACCTGAGTCAGAACTGCCAGGATCCCCGGGAAGAGCAGATATGGCTTCCACGTAAGACCTAATGAATCGGTTTGGCTTTGTGCCTCTGTGCCTCACTGTCACTTGTCACCTTCACACTGATGCTGGAAGGCGAGTGCTTCTAGTGGCTGCGTTTTACAGAAGAGGAAACCGAGGCTCGGCAAGGTGCGCTGTCTTGACCAAGGTCACACAGCTGGTAAGCGATGGAGCTGGGACCCACGTTTAGGTTTGCCCGATGTCCTTCTCTGTCCTGGCTTGGGCTGCGAGCGAGGCCTCGGGCCACCGGGGCCAGCTAACTTCTCTAGCTTGCTCACCTGCCCCGGTCCCATGCTCGAGCGGCTCCAGGGCCCCCAGACTCTCGTGCCTCTGCAGGGGCGCTTTTCCTGGGGGCCTCTTTCTGTGCAGTCACACTTCTGGGCTCCTCCAGCATCAGCCACAGACTCCCTTGGCTTCTAGATCTCTTAGGACGGGGGCCCTCCTTCTTCTCTCCTCCTCCTCGCCCATGCCAAACAAAATAGAACCTAACAAACAAAATCTCTTTTCATTATACTTATAGGTCTTGATATCCATTTACTTTCACTCACTAGTCATCAACTATGATTGCGCACTTATTATGTGCAGATCTTGTTAAGTGCTAGAGACGTCAGGAGTGCACCTAAATGGGTACGGTGCCGGCCCATACAGAGTTATGGTCAAGTGCACTTCGCACATTGAATCCCGCTCTCCTTCCTGCTCTGTACGTGTCAGCCCCTGCGTGCTGGGCTGCCGGTGAAGTGTGCAGGACAATGCCAACCTTTAGCAGGTGCTGCGTGGAATAAATAAATTAATGAAATGGGGTAAAGGGTCACGGAGGGCAAGGTGAGTACAAGAGGCACATTTCAAGGAGGTCAGGCGGCCTGCCTTCTGTTGCTGCATCCTCAGAAGATGCTAAGTTGTCTAATAAATGGTTTTCCAGCCCAGGGCCCCGGAGAGGGCAGCTGACGTGCCTGAAGGCCTGAGGCCAGCCCCGAGCCCAAGCCCATGGTGGGAGGATACATTATGAATGCAAGGTGTAGGAAATAGAAATTATTAAACTCGCAGATCGGGACAGAAACGCCTTTGTGCGGCTGCAGAGTTGGGAAATGGCGCTAAAGCCATGCATTGCAAATCAGCCGGCACTCCGCAGAGAGGGGCTTTTATTCTCCAGCCCTTGACGTTCCTCCGGCAGCTTTCACGTGCAGCCCAGGAGGCCCTTCTGGGAGGAGAGAGAGGCCGGTAATTTGTGGCTGATCGGCAGACTGTCCAGAGCCAGTGAAGGTATTTGTTTTCTTGCTGAAGTGCTCACGAACCCAAATCTCCTCTCCTCTGTTTTATCCCTCTTTCTGTTCTGATGATCCCCCTACTTCTTCTCCATGATGGAGAGAAACGGAACTGGGACTGCCTTCCCTGATTCACAGGGCTTAGTGTGGATGCCAGGGGGATCGGGCTCCCATCAGGGCCATGCGTGACGATAGAGGACGTTCCAGGCATCCGGTTTGCTTTGGCACAATCTGCATAGATTTACTGTGCCGCTTTGGTACCTTTGAGAGCTCGGTGTTTACACCTCCACGAATCCATCCCGTGTGTCTGAAATGTATTATATTGTTTGGATAGGTGACTTGTCCAAGGTCACAAGGTCCCAGAGTTGTAAATCATGGCACTGGGATTTGAAGTGGGATTTCAAAGTCTACAGTCTTAGGTTTCTTGAGTGTCCCCAGTGACACTTTTGTATTCTTGGCACCCCTTCTGATTAAAGATGCCCTCTCTGGCAACTGGGGACTCTTTTTCTGGGTTCTCTAACTGGTCAATCCTAAGTCACAGAGCCATTTTGAAATCCTAACAGAAGTGTCTGATTTGGAAATGGAGTGGACTTTTTTTTTTCTATTTAAATTCCAGTTAGTTAACATACAATGCAATATTAATTTCAGGTGTACAATTTAGTGATTCAACACTTCCATACAAGACCTGGTACTCATCACAAGTGCCCTCCTTCATTCCCATCCCCTGTTTCCCCCCACCACCTCCCTTCTGGGACCATACATTTGCTCTCTATATAAGAGTCAGTTTCTTGGTTTGCCTCTCTCTCTCTTTTTCCTTTTGCTCATTTTTTTTGTTTCTTAAATTCCACATAGGAAGGAAATCGTATGGCATTTGTCTTTCTCTGACTGATTTATTTTCATTATTATTGCTTTCACTTATTATTGCTTAATATTATTCATTATTATTGCTCACCATACTACTATCTAACTCCGTCCATGTCATTGTAAATGGCAGGATTTCATTCTTTTTATGGCTGAGTAATATTCCATTGTATATATATAGACCACATTTCCTTATCCATTCATCAATCAGTGGACATTTGGGCTGTTTCCATGAGTTGGTTATTGTAGATAATGCTGCTATAGACATCAAGTGCATATATTCCTTTGAACGAGTGTTTTTGTATCCTTTGGTGTAAATACCTAGTAGTGTAATTGCTGGGTCGTAGAGTAGCTCTATTTTTAACTTTTTGAGGAAGCTCCATACTGTTTTCCAGAGTGGCTGCACCAGTTTGCATTCCCACCAACATTGCACGAGGGCTCCCCTTTCTCTCTCTATCCTTGCTGACACCTGTTCTTTCTTGTGTTGTTGATTTTAACCATTCTGACAGGTAGGAGGTGGTATCTCTTTGTAGTTTTGATTTGTATGAAACTGAATGGACTTTTGAAACTATGTAATTTATTCCCTTTCCCTTCTGCACCCATTTTACAGATCATGAAGCTTAGACCCAGAGGCTTAGGGACTGGCCCAAGGCCATAGCCAACTCTAATGGCAGGTTGAGGACAAGAACCTGTACCTTTGCTTCCTATTCTGCATTGTGTCCACTTCATCTTCAGTATCAATTAGGACTAGGTTTGGTTGTGAGTAACATACCCTCCAAAACAATGACCTCACACCCTGATATAAAGTAAATCAGAAACAAGCAAATCAGCTGTAAAAGACATCAGAAGAAGGTATGGCTCCATAGTGTTAGGGACCAAGACTCTGTCTTGCCACTTTGCTGTGTGTGGTTTTCTTCCCGAGGTCACCTCGTGGTCCTGGATGGCTCCTGGAGCTCCAGCCATCACATCCAGCTCCTTTTAGAAGATTTTCTGGAAGTTTCACACAACACTTCTTTCTCACTGGCTAGAGTTTAATCTGTGGCCATACTAATTCAATGGGAGGCTGAAAGACATCATCTTTTAGCTGGCTGCCTAGTTAAAAGTCAGCACTTGGGTTCTGTTACTAAAAAACAGGAGGGAGCAGCTCCTGGGAAGCAAGGAGCACCTTTGGGACTGCCTCTTCATCTCTAAACTGAATGCCAACACCATCTTCCCCGTCTGTAGCTCCAGGAATTTCCAGGCAGGAGGGAAGCTGAACCAGCAGATATTGACTAGCAGAAAAACACAATTGTTTGTTTGTTTTTCCTTCCCCTTTCAGATAAAGGCGTTGCCATTTAGCTCTGCAAGAGTTTGCATCATGGGACTTTTTCATGTAATGCCACCTAGCATAGCTTTTTGGTACGCGTCTATTTTGGTCCATGCCGAAGATGACTCTGGTATAGCTCTGGTGCCTTCCTGGATTCTGTAAGACGTGAGGGCAGAGGCTTGGTTGACAGAGGAAGATGTCCTGGATGTGAGTGTGTCAGTGCGTGCTTGCCTCTTTCTAGAAGGGGAGGGCAGCCTCCGCCCCCGTGCATCTGGTACCGTTCCAGTCCTGTCTGAAGCTGAAAGCGTGTGAAACATTGATTGTGCTCATGTGCCGACTCTTCCAGTAACAAGGAGCCGAGGCTGCTTCTTTGAAAGCCTAGCGGCAGGTAGGGGCTCTGAGTGAGAGACACGGAGTACGAAGCAGCCTCGAGATGGGCGAATTCAACCACCTGCTTTTACAGACAAAAAACCCGGGGCCCAGAGATGTTACAGGTTTGCCCAAACTTTACAGAGGTGGGACGAGGATCCATCTTCTGACTCCTAAGCTAAGTCTTTTTTTCTTTTCTCCTGTACCTGTTGTCTCTCTGAAATAGATAGAATTTACATTGTTCTCTAGCCATTTTGTGGGTGACACTATAATCTTCCCAACAAAGGACCCCGAACCTCTCTTATATTTGAAGCCCCATGCGAGCCCTTGGTGTAGGGAGGGCACGCTCTTCCCCTAAAGAAACTGCGGTCTAGAGGGGGCTGCAGGTGTTCCCACAGCTAGCTGCCAGGGCAGAGGGAAGCCCCGAGGGTCACTCGGACATCTAAGTGCTGATCGCGGTGTAAAGGCTGGTTGATTTGGTTGGGGTGGGGATTGTGGCAGGGGTCTCAGAAGAAGGGAGAGCTTGTAGGAAGAGGTGACCGAGGTCAGGTGAAGGGCACAGACAGAGCCCGAAAGTCACAAGGCTAGCTATGACCTCCCTGCCCTGGGCATGATTGCTGGAATTTGGAAGGCTCAGTAGTAGGACCTGAAGAGAGTAGCCCCGAAGGGCCTCCTCTGCCTCCAGGGGACAGTTCCAGTCCCACTGACTTGCTGGGTACTCTCCTTGGTCCTGTTTGGCCATTAAAATGCCTGAAAGGGGCCCAGGCACAACTTGGTCTCAGCAAGACTGGGTGAGTCAGAGTCTCTAGGAGGGGCACTCGAGGGGGTCTCTTGGTGATGCTGATGTACAAGAGGGCATTTTAGAGGAAGTGGCCGGAGGAGGTATAGGGCAGCATCAGCTGAACTCCACAGTGGAACCTCCAAAAGGAGGAGCCCAGGCGGGAGAAGCAAGCCAGCAGGGCCGGGTTATGCTGGGCTCGCTCTTCACCGTGCAGACGAGGAGACAGAGACCCAGAGCAGTGGGAGCTTTCCTGAGCCTGGCCCACTGTGGTTCGTGCCCCGACCCCTCGCAGCCCGGCCCAGAGCCCCGCTCATCCAGCACGCCCCTCCCTCTGCCCGATGCTCAGCCGCCACAAAGCCTTTACCCAGCAAGCGAGGAGAAAAAGAGTCTTTGTGGCTGTGGGCGACTCTCTTCATTTGTGTGCAGGGGGAGGTCGGGCTATTTCCAAGAGTGTTAATTAGGAAGTTGCCTGGTTCTCCTTTTAGCTTGTCTTTCTTCTTGCTTCTGAGACGGGCAGACAGGGCTGGGGTTTCCGAGAAGAGTGCCTGGTTGTGTTGGTAGTAGGGGTGGAGGTCGGTGCTCTCCACCCGTGTTTGCAGGCCGGGATGGGGCAGGGGCAGTGCTGCACACGCGACGGGGCAGGGGTGGGCGGGACAGACTAAGGAGGACTGCTGCCGCCGGGCGCTAGCTGAACAGAGCACAGGATGCCCCAGGGTAAAAGGGACAGCCAGCAA
The DNA here is from genome assembly GCA_028533885.1 of Nasua narica. Classification (NCBI taxonomy): domain Eukaryota; kingdom Metazoa; phylum Chordata; class Mammalia; order Carnivora; family Procyonidae; genus Nasua; species Nasua narica. The sequence goes on from CM052815.1 coordinate 82,068,374, forward strand.
CTGCTGTCTGTTTGCAGTTGGTTTCTTGGCGGCGGTGAAACACATTGTTTGTTCATTGTCTTCCCTTGGGGGCAGCGGAGTCCAGACTCGTCCTGTTTCCCTTCTTACACACTCCCACGAGCCCCATATCCTCCTTGGAAATCCTTTTTTCCATATATCTGCAATAATTTGTTCACTGTCTGTTTCTTCTGACAAACGGGGGTCTCCTTGAGGGTCTGGCTTGTTCCCCGTGTATCCCCAGCTCCTCGCACCGAGCCCGGCCAGCAGCAGGCCTTTCATGAGCATCTGTAGATGGTGCCGTGGGCTCACCGCCGGGAGAAACACTCAGCTGGGCCTTCGGGAGGTGGGTTCTTGCCTGATTCGTCTCTGATGCTCTATGGGATCGCGATCAAGTCGCTGTCTCTCTGAGCCTTGTGTTTCGCCAACAACAACAATAAATAAAGCTAAATTACAAAGAGCATCACAATCTGTTTCTCAATATCTGAATCTTATCAGATGAGACATTTAACAGAGTTTTGGGGGGCCCGATTCTAGTTCTAGGTCTGCTACTTCCTGATACTGCCTCAAGGGAGGTAGTGAGGGTCAGTCCGAAGAGTGGGTGCAAGGGACTTGGAGAAACCATGACCGGCCACACACTCAGATGGTTTTATTTATGCAAGAGATGGCCCCCATTTCTTTTAACTAAGGACAGAGCAAAAAGTCTATTCGAGAGAGATTTGAGACATCAACCAGAACTCACCCAGGTCCGTCTGTGCTAACTGGGGGTGAAGAAGGAGATGGTACAACGGAAAGGAAACAGGGTGTCTAACTTATTAGGGGGCTAGATCAGAGCTGGTCTGACTTGGATGAAGGGTCTGGGTTACACCCCTTGGGCACATTTTGTCTCTCATCAGGGCCAATGGCTGGATGAGTCTGGGGACAGATTTCGGCTCCTTTGCCGATTTCCCTGATGCTGCAGGTAATGGTGTTTGTGGGGCTGTAGATTTGCAGTGCGCCCCCGCTGAAGCCCTTGTCTGGGGAGAGGCTCCGGCAGGATCCGGGAGCTTTGGGGAAAAGCCTGCGAGGCTGGCAGCTTGCTTTGCCCCTTCCCGTGGGGCCCCCAGGTCCTCACCGGCAGAGGGACCAAGGACCCAGGTGTCCCCTCCAGGCCTGCCGGGCCCCCCCTCCCTCTGCCAGTTTGGGGCTTATCCCTCTTGGCTCCTGTGTGCCTCGGGAGGGACCCAGCCCGAATCATCTCGGCTCCAAGAGAGAAAAGGAAGAACATCTGTTAACACAAATGCTTTTCTAATTTCTTTTTAAATCTCACTCAGCATCTGCGTTAAACAAGGCTGATCGGCTTGTACAATATTTAATTTTGGAACCATTTCTAAAGGCACTTGTAAGAGGGGAGCAATGGGGAGAGCAACAGCCTCCTAAATCTTTAATAGCATGCCGGTTAGGCGCTTCCGCCAGGCTCCGTCCTAATCACACGGAGGAGAATAAGCAGAGACAGAATTTCTTAATAACAAATACCTTTGCAGCACCTCATTAAATCACTGCATTTCAGAGACACAGCAGGGCACTTGGGTGAATAAATAGTGCAATCTCCCAGTCTGAAGGATTTTCACATCTGACTTATTTCTCTCGCATGTGATCAGTTCTTTCTCTCTCTCTCTTTCTCTCTCTCTCTCCCCCTCTCTCTCTTAAAAATTTCCACAAATGATTTTAGCTGATGAGTTCAATTAACGAAGACATTAGAGCAAAGTTGAAAAGCATCTCTTTCCTCTCTCCCTTTCCCGATCCTTGCTCTCCGCGCAGCACCCCCCTCCCCACCCCCCAGCGCCCTCCAACCATAGAGCCGGATTTTGTGTGTTTTTGCAGTTTAACAAATAGCACTGCCAAATGAGAGAGGAGAGAGGGAGGGGAGGTGGGGAGGGCGAGGCTGGCTGATGGGAAAACAAAGCATTCCCTGGCTGGTGTTTATGACGATGGTGATAAACGGAGCCTGGGAGGGAGAGGCAGGCAGGCCCGGGGCTCGGAGGTGCATCCGGGCTCCTGACCACCTGTGGATGTGGGTCCCCGTCCACGGGCCACACCCAGTCTCCAGTGGGACTTGCGACAGGATCAGGCAACTGAGGAAAGCCATCCGTTTTCAGCTGCTCTTCGGTGTGACTGTGCCCGACTGTCTGCCAGGCCCTGTACTAGATGCTAGAGAGTTAATACTGTCATGAAAAATATGAGCCAAAGCGGCTCTTCCCACATCCTCTCTTCCTACAGTAGAGTCAGTCAATCCATTGATCGATACATCAAGATTTTAACAAAGAGGTCATGAACGGGCAGTCCAGGGACTAGCTCAAAAGCAGTTTTTGTTTGTCCTAAATACTGTTGGTTGCTTCTTTTTAAAAATAGAATCAGTTGCTCCGGTGCAGTGTTTTTAGAACTGTGATTTATGACCCCTTCGCGGGCCTCGAAATTGGTTTAGAAAGGATCCCAAGTTGCCTATTCTTACATTTTGATTTTGGGAAAAATCTATCTCTAAGTAAGTCCCTAAGTGGTATATTTTCTGAATCTTTCAATGCGTGGGGGATATTTTCTCTTACTTTCATAAATAAACATTGCTCTAGGAATGAAATGGAGGGGAGGGGGGAGGACAGGGTACGATAGAATGGAATAGACTGGAGAAGAAATAAGGGGAGGGGTGAGAACTGTCGGCTCGCACGGCGCACGGTCAGGTGACCGCTCTCGCGAGTCGGTGCTGTTTCTGTGCCGGTCTGGGATCTACACCGCGCCTCGCACCGTGGATCCCAGACAGCAAAGCTGGGAGCCTCCGCTCCCACAGGAATGCCCAATACTCAACATACATTCAGAGCTTCCCCTGATGTGCTCCTTGTGCTGGTGGAGAGGGAGGGCCCCGCACACTGACTGCCCCGCTTGTCCCCAGCTTCCGTGCGACACACGCTTTCCACGCGTCCTCCGTGGTGGAGACCAGCGGCGGCCGCTGACGCGGACACCAGTGGCCAGCGGCGTCGGCGTCCTAAGCAAACGTCCCTGTGGTCTGGAGCTGGCAGGCTCTCTCTCCCTTGGATCCTGCCTATTTTCCAGTTTTTGTTTCTTAGCTTCTCAATTCTGTGAGCTCATCAAGCCACTTCTAATAAAGGCTGATTGCCTGCACACGTCGGCCAGAGCTGGCTTCAATGCTTGCAAGCAAGAACCCAGCCATACTTAGAAATTAGGAGATTACACATAAAAGGTTGAGTTTTTAATTTCTGTCGGGGGGGGCGGGGGAAAGAAAAGGAAGGAAGTGGAAAGGGAAGATCTGGTTTTAGGTCTGTGTTTCCGTCGTGTTGGCCTGGAGATGGTACGTTAGTCTCCAGTGGCTGCTGAAACAAATCACCACAAATCAGGGGGCTTAATACAACACAAACTTAGTCCGTCACAGCGTTGGAGGCCAGGAGTCTACAATCCAGCAGGCAGCGCTTCCTCCGGGGTTCAAGGAGAGACTCTGTTCCTTGCCTTTTCCAGCTGCTGGTGGCTTCCTGGTTATTCCCAGTCATTCCCGGTCATCCAGTTTACCTCTGTCTTCCCATCACGTCCACAAGTTTTCATAAACAAGTCCAAAACTTTCCACAAGTTTTCCCTGTGGGTCTGTGTCATCATTCTTGTAAGGACATTTGTGATGGCATTTAAGACCCGCACTGATCATCCAGGATGATCTTTTTATCTTGGGATCCTTAACTTTACTTCTGCAAAGACCCTGCTTCCCCCCCAATAAGGGCACACCCAGAGGTTCTGGGGATTATGAGTGGATGCATGTTTTGGGGGGCACTGTTTGGCCCACTCTAGGCGGAACTCCACACTGTCACCCAGATAGCTCTGTTCATTCCCATAACCGCTCGGGGGCCTGCCGGGACGTGAGGTTTTGACCCCTGAATTAACAAATGTGTGCCCCCTGCCCAGGCACAGTGAGGAGATGCAGAAAAGCAAGGCGTGCTTTCTGCCCTCAGTAACCTGTCTCCCTGAGCACGGGTGTCCAGAGAAGTCTGGGGGCAGTGACAAGGGCTTCGTGGGGCTGCTGGGCTTTGTAGAGGTCTTGAGGGATCTGGATGAGTAGAAGCGGGTGGAGACTCACAGTCTCCTAGCATGACGTGCTCCAAGTGCTGGGGAGACGGCGGAGAACAGCACCAAGTCTGTGCTATCATGGAACACAAGGAACAAAGGCGTACGAACGTCAGACACTAGAGATGTGCTTGAGAATGCGGGTGTGAATACTGAGGGAAAGGGGGTGTTGCTATTTTCCTAGGGTGGCCTGGGAAGCCCTCTCCGACAAAGTGACATTTGAATAGAGTCCTAAAAGAAGGGAGGGTGGGCGTCACATATATAGTTCTAGGAACAGCAATCCAAGCAGGAGGACGAGGATGGGCAAAGGCCCTGGGGCAGCTGCTTGCTTGGTATGTTCTGGGAGAGGCAAGAAGGCTGATGGGGTGGCTGAAAAGGATCCAGCAGGTGAGTGGTGGGAGATGAAGACCAGGAGGGGGCTGCGGTCATGGGCGGGACTTTTCAAGAGCTGAGGATCAAGGGAACATTCCTTAACAAATCTTTCCAGCAAGGCATCATGAGCACAGATGAGAAGGAAAAAAAAAAAAAAATCTTCAATTTTACTGACCTCTAACTGGAGTTAGCATTTCCTTTGATTACAGACGTAGGCCCCATCCATAGCACGGAATCCGTAGTAATTCTGGCAGTACGTTGGACTTTGTCACCCATGGAAATCACAGATATTTTTACATCATATTACAGTTATTACACTTAATCTTGAAATATTGTTTTCTCTCGGCACTACTTCAAAATCGTGTAATTAGACCCGCCACTAGAACTTATTATTTACTGCATTAATAAAAAGCTCATATATTACTATATCGCAAATTAGTTTTTAAAAAATATTTTTATAACGGCACTTCAATGTAATTTACTTCCTATGTAATCCTATGTATTTTATTTTACGCATTTAAAGACGTGATTCTGGGAAGAGGTCCAAAGGCTTCACCAGGCTGCCTAGGGGGGGCCCACGTGCATGTAAAGGTGAAGGACCTCTGTCCTCACGCCTTTCAGATGTAGCCCTGGCTTTACCCTTTGGCCCCATTGCTGGCCACCCCTGCCCCCCTGTCCCCGTGACTCTATACTTCATCCGCACTGAGCTACAGACAGTTTCTCCAGATGTTGTGCTCTCCCTTCCTGCGAGCCTTTGCAGATGCTGCTCCTTCTGCTTTGAACACTCCTGCCCTTTGCCAAGTCTCGCTGGTCCTTCGAGGCTCTGCTTTGCCGGCACTTTCTGCAGGACGCCCTCCTTGATTCCCCCCGCTGCAGTGGGAGTGTCAGGATGCTCGGGCGGACTGTTTCCTGCTCTGTTCTCCCCTGGACCACCTGCTCCCGGAAGGCAAGGGCTCGGGGCAGCTGCCTGAAGCCTCCCCCCACCCCCCGGCCCCCCGTGCTTAGCCCTGGGCCTGGTGCACAATCCGCACAGAGTATCTATGGATTCCGAGAAAGAATTGTCTTCCTGACTTCTGAGACCATCTTGTGATGTCTTGGGTGTTTGCTGCTGTAAATGAAGAAAGAGGAGGAGGAGGGGTTAGTCCGTGAAGGAGAGCAGCTGGAGAAAAGGGCTTGGAGATTTGGGGACAGTCCAGACCCCGCAAGGAGCAAGGGCGCTGGGGTTGGGGGGCAGGCTGCAAGGGGAGGCTGCAGGGTCAGGGCCTGACGCGGCTGGCGGTGAGAGGAGGCCAGACCTGTGGTCCCTCTTCCCGTCCCGGGGGGAAGACTTTGGTTGCAGTTCTGACCATCACACCTCAATCTCTTTGCTGAACTTGGAATTCCTAGCTCTTTTCTGCCTTTACCACGTGACCCATGTCTTGTTTCTTCAAGCAGCGTAGGGATCCCATCTTGGTTTAGTAAAAAAGTCAAATGAGATAGACTTGACTTTCCTCTCATTAGCTGCGTGACCTTGAGCAAGTTTCTAAGGCCCCGAGAGCATGTAGGTTCCCCACTTGACTCATGCTCCTGGCAAGCCCCCGTCCTGGGTGGCACCTGATTTATTTTTACCCTCCCTGATTTTGCTCATCTTGTGCCCTCTGCTCATGAGTTGGCCCCGCTCTCAAGGCCCCCAGGCCAGCATTCTGTTGGTGGAAACCATAGCCATCTTTCCAGGCCCAGATTGAGTGCCACTTTCTTTTGGGAAGTCTGTGACGCCGTGTGGCAGCAGGCATGTTATTCAACCCTTCTGGCCTCGGTGTCCTCCCTGACCTATAGGGAATCGCCGTGAGGGTCAAGTGAGCCAACATATATGCATGGAGGCTTGCACACAGTAGGCGCCTACTGCAAGCTGGCTTCCTTCCTTATGTTCAAAGCAGGTATCTATGTGCACGGAGGCTCTGCCCTTGTTTCAGTTAACACGGATGGGCACCTAATCCCCTCTGTAAGATGTTCTGTCCCCAGGCACGTGCACTTTTACTCTCTAGCATGCCTTCCTCTGGCTGTGTCCCACGCAGATCTCCTCGATAAATCTTTCAGCGCCTCCTTCATAAACAATGAAGCTGCAGCCCTGGGTCGTATCCACATCAAAGGGCTGCTCTGGGAGCTGGATGGAGTTCTCTTCCGAGGTAGCTAAGGGGCCTCTCCATTTGTCTGTGCCTTTGGGGCAAGGCTTGGGGCTTTACCTGGGCTGTTTGGGCAGAGAGTAAATGCCACCCAGTGGGATTTTTAAACGCTGGTCTGCAAGAGTGGTTGGGAAGGAGGCCTGGCGTTTCCAGAGGGCCCTTTTGGATAGGCCCTGGGTGGATCCTTGCGCTTCTCTATTCTGTGTGGTGGGTATTATTTGCCCCCATTTTACAGACTAGGAAACTGAGGCCTGCAGAGATTAAGGAATCTTCTCCAAGTTATCCCGTTTGTGAGTGTCACAGCCAGGAATCAAATTTTTTGTTGGTCTGCCTTCAAAGCCTAAATCCTTGCCCTTGTGCCCCTCTTTCGGGGCACCCCCGCCCCCCAGCGCTGGTAAACAAGGCTAGGTTGCTGGATCCTCATGGCTCATCCTGGGTAAACTCACGAAGATGTCGCAGGGCTGTTCCAACCTGCAGAGCAAACAAAGCCCGGGGGTTCTGTGAAGGCTACTGTCTTCAGCGGCCAAGAGTGGGGAGAGCGTCTAGATTCCCAACCTTGTGACCCAGGGTCCAGAGAACCTACCAGGGGTGTCGTGGCTCCCGGAGCCTGGGATGCTAAGTGGGCCAGCAAAGTAATGACATCACCGGCGCACATGAGCCCTGGCCAAGCTGCCCCGGCTGGCTGGGAGCCCACAAAGCCTGGGACGCTGCCCGCATGCTCTGGGAGGGGACGCTGACACACGGGCTAGAAGAGGCCTCGGACACAGTTAACTGGACTTCTGATTACTGGTTCTTCTCAGTGGGCCCACTCACTTTCCCGACTTCTCCACCCTCCTACCTCCCCTTCTTCTGTCTTCTCATTCTGTTCTCTCCTAGAACCTCTACAGCGCCCCCTTGTCCATTATCATCCCAGGACCACAGTTTGAGATGGGGCCATATATAGTCAAGAGCATGGACTCTGGAGCCAGACCCCCGGCTGACTGCAACCCCACTTACTTGCCCTGTGATACCACCCTGTGCCTCAGTGTCTCCATCTGTCCAGTGGCGATAATGATGGTGTCAGCCTCATCGTCTCTCCCTTGTGCCCTTGCGCGTGCACCCTGTGGTCCAGCCCCCCTGGACTCTGCCTGGCTGAGCCTTTGATCGGCCTGTGCCCTTCTGGCGTGCCCTCCCTTGGCCGGCATCCTTCTCCTCCTCTCCGGGAAAGTTCAGTGCTCGTGTCTCCCAGGAAATTCTGCCTGCGCCCCGAGCCTGGTCTGTGAGCACCACAGCATCCTGTGAGACACAGCATTCCTTTTCCTGGTCCCATATTTGAACTTGAATATGTGCCCTTGATACAGCAGGTGCCCAATACGTGTCCAACCAAAACCAGGGGCCCTTACAATTTACCTCTTCTGCATAAGTGCCTCTCAATGACAATTGTTCCTAATTCTTTATCATGTTTTGGCAGAGAGAGCTCACTTCCATAGACAGTATCTAACTCATCCTTATAGCATCTCTGGGAAGGAAGTTATTAGCCCATTTTACAGATGGGGAAGTGAGTTTCAGAGACATTTCGTATGTTGCTCAAGGTCACATGGCTACTAGGGGATGGGCCAAGACTTCTGACTCTGAATCCCTGTCTCCTTCCCCGTCCAGCCTCTTCCGTTGTTTAGATCTGGACACGGCGAGCACGCTCTTGCTCTCGATACTGATGGGGAGGTTCATGCGGAGGAGAGAGGGTTCTTTCCTACAAGGAGCTTGAGTGAAACAACGCTGCCCAGAAAGCAGACGTGGCACGTGGGTCCCCCACCACTGGGCAGTGGTTCGGAGCCCCACGGATGTAGGCTTAGAGCCCACGCACTGTGCCTCATTTGCCCGTGTGTGAGATGGTTTGCTACCACATGCCTGGTGCAGTCATGGTGAGGGACAGATGGCCCGTCTGTAAGGCCTCTAGCACGGGGCCTGGCGCACCAGCGAGCCCAGTAAATAGCAGCTCATAATAATAGTCAACAGTGAGGATTTACTTTGCCCCAGGGACTGTATTATTTCCATGCTTGTCTCCTATCTTCCTCCCTACAGCCCCTTGCAGTAGGGTTACTCCCTCTCTGCCCCCTTTCTGATGGAGGAGGGAGCTGAGCCTCAACATGGTAACGAGTTGCGAAATGCCACATCGTTTTTTTTTGTTTGTTTGTTTGTTTTTAATTTTTTTTTTAAAGATTTTATTTATTCATTTAACAGAGAGAGAACACAAGCAGGCAGAGAGGCAGGCAGAAGCAGAGAGAGGAGCAGGCTCCCTGCGGAGCAAGGAGCCCGATGTGGGACTCGATCCCAAGACGCCGGGATCATGACCTGAGCCAAAGGCAGTTGCCCAACCAACTGCGCCACCCAGGCGTCCCTGCCACATCGTTTTTAAACAAGGCCGCCAGTGCAGGGCTGTGCCTGTTTGCTCATGGAGGCATCCCTGGCTTCTATGCCTGGATACAGGGCCCACAGTTACAGGCTATAGATGGAAATTATATTATATGATTGTGGTGCCAGCAACCAAATCTGGAGGATGGTTTTGACAAGCTTAGCCTGCCAACGTGGGGTCGGAAGTTTGAGCTTGGGAATGTGTTGCTAGGGCTGCGATATGGATGCGGTGGGGGGAGGCTGGGGCTGGGCTGTGGCCACTGCAGGACCCCAGAACGGGGAAAGGAGAAGCCCCTTTTCTTCCCTAGGCACCGGCTGGAGGCAGAGCCCTGGGCCGCTGGGCCTGCGGGGCCCACGAGGACGCCCTGACGGATGGACTCTGACAGAGTGCTCTCGTGGGGCCCGGCACTGGCCCTCCAACCACCAGCCTGCGGGGGCCTGAGTCCGCCCGAGCTGCTGGCCGCAGGCAAAGACAGACACTTGGCGTGAACAATGCCTCCTCCCTGGGGGCTCCTATCTCCCTGGACATCCTCTGAAAGAGACGACCGTGTGGGGCAGAAAACCTGCAAGGCCGGACTGCCCAGGGCGGCCCTACCAGGGACAACCCTGGCCGGTCCTGCTCAATCCCGCCCGGGGCAGGAGGCCTCCGTGGGCTCCTTCCCTTCCCCAGCGCAGGAGCGGTGAGGAGACCATCAGAGGTGACGTTGCTTGGTGGTCTGGATAGAAAACTAAAGATGTGGAAGGCCGTTCTGCTTCCGGGTCCATGTCCTCAACACTGACCCCCCCTCGTAAAACAATGGCCCACTTCTTTCAAGGATTTGGTAAAGTCTAGCCTTGAAGGGGCCTCAGAGTCGCCCGAAGGACCCTCGGTGTGACTTTGAAACAGTGCGGTTTCTAGGGCACATTTCCGTGGGCTTGGCCAGCAGAGGCTGGGTGAAGACAGCTTCGGGGGCATCGCCTGTGCCGGGATGTGAGGCTCGGTGAGTGGAGAGGGGCTGAAACTTCAGCCCCGACTCATCCCCTTGGGAAGGTCACATCCACAGCCTGGTTCACAAGGGATCTGATAGCAATGAGGTTTCGGCAACCACCAGCCTGCCCTCCCGCCCACCTTGTAGCCATGTTGGTTCCTGTGGTGGTTCTTTACTGTCTCGGAGCCTTTTGTGCTGGCAGCTCTCTCTCCCCGGAACTTTCTTTCTCTTCTGACCAGGGTAACTGCCGCTTATCCTATTGATCTCAGTGTAAACGTTACCTCCTAGGGCAGCCCTCCCTGAGGTTGGAATAAGACCCCATTGTACGCTCTTGCAACAAATTGCGTGCAGTTGTCGTTAATTACTTGTGTGTGTGCCCTCCCCGTCCCGCTTCTGGCGTGGAAGCGACATGAGGGCTAGGACGATTTTGTTTACTGTAGTATTTTCTGCCGCATCGGCCGCAGTGCCTGACACATAATGGGCACCCAATAAATCAGTATTGGTTGTGTGCCTGAAAGGCCTTTCCCGGGTTTACTGACCCTCTAGCAAGCTTGGGGCGAGGTTTGGCCACAGCGCTTTCCAAAGGTCAAGTGCCCGCCATGGCGAAACGGCTCGTCCGGGCACCTGGGATCGGATGCAGCTCTCTGTCCCTCCTGTCTGCCCTGAAGGGCCCACACGTTCAGACTCCAACCGGCGACCCGTAAATTCACTCCTCTTTCCCATGATTCTTTGCCCTTTGCTTGCTCACCAGTGTCCTGGGGAAGGAGGTTCCGGCTCTCTGTGCACGGAGCTCAGGAAAACACAGCATCGGCACCACCTTATCTTTTATTTTTAACCAGCAATTGATCTTGCTTCCAGCAGACTTCTTTTCTGTGTGGGGCCTGGAGGCCAGTGCTAATTTGCACGCCTCCTCTGCCCCTGGGAGCCGAGTGTCCTGAGATACAGACCCTCCCTGACCCCTTCTTATTTCCCTCTCCGACATACAAAGTCAGAACGGAGGTGTTGATTGCAAAAAGCAGAGTCCCAAGTGAGTGAGAAGAAAGGACCTCAGAAGCAAGAGAGTAGAGAGATGGGGACTGCCTCCGTCGGAGGCGAGGGCCAGGCCCAAGATCCCAGCTGTTCTCCCTGTGATCTAGGCCTGGCTGTGGAGCGACATCCAGCTCTCGTCCCTTCTTCTAAATGTGCCGCAGGCTCTGCTTATACTGTATTTTTTTAAATTTACTCTTTCAACTAACGTTTATTGAGCATGTACTTAGGGAAGTGCATGGTTCTAGAAGCTTCGATTGGGGCGGGTTGACAAATGGGCTTCCAAGATGTTAGTCAGCCGTTGCCTTGCTTCAGAGTCACAATTTGGGGCGAGAAAAAAGATTTCAAGATAAGTATCTATGATTGATGTGGGGAGAGGAGAGGTAGTTAATGTGCCTAGAGACTTCTCAGGGAAGGCTTCGTGGAGCTTGTCGTTTGCACGGTGTCTCTGCAAGCCGAGACCTTGTCGGGATAGGCACGTTCCAGGGAGAGGGAACGGCACTTGGGAAGGTACGGAGGTCAGAAGGTGGACAATGAACTTGAGAAAGAGCGTCCCGACTGTGACTAGAACCTAGAGCTCCTGACAGCACGAGGTGAAGGATGAGGTGGGGAGGACAGGTGCCTCTGCCAGTTTGAAAAGCTCAGGATCACATCCGAATCTCTGTCTGCTGCCTACCTCACTAAATGGACTGGAAGGGCCTTGAGCGGAGGCACTTCTGAAGGGAGGCTGTGGCTGTGGCCCTGCCTCCCAGCTCCAGGCCCGGGGCCTGCGTAGCGGCCGAAGGAGGAGTCCGAGGCTGGCCGGGCTGGGAGGCACGGCCACCTGCAGCCAGAGCGGATCCTCCCACGTGAGGTTCGAAAGGAAGCATCTTGCAGCTCCGTCCAATTACAGGGTAAGTGAGCAGGCCTCCCTCTTGGTTAATTGCTATGTGCCGTTACTGCCAGCAAAGACAGATGACTCACAGAGGGTATCCCATATAGGCCTGCCAGTAATTGTCTTTATGACTTCATGGGCCTTTTATGGCCCCCGCTGGGAAAGGTGTTTTATTTTTCTTCTTTTAATTCTCCATTTTCAGTCGGTAAATAATCAACTTCCCGGGAGCAGGAGGACTGTCACGTCAAGTTCAGGAT
>CM052815.1:82081018-82160647 GCA_028533885.1 Nasua narica
CTCTGCCATCGTCTGAGGATCTCAGTGGAAGCAACTCAGGCTTCAATCTTTCAGCAGCAATCATTTGGAATACCAAGAAAAAATAAATAAAAATAAAAACCGAACCCGGAGTTCTGCCTTTTAGCTCAAAGTCCTTAGCTGAGGGGCGTGGGGAAGGAGATAGATGGACTGAAACTTCCACTGCCAAATGATCCACCCGGACAAGTCACTATTAACTGTACAGGGGCTCGTGGTAAACACAGTGTAGACTGGGGTTAGCCTCTGTAGCTTGCTTTGATGATTGCTTTTGGTTTTACAAAAGTGGCCTGAGTCGAGGAAAAGAGACTCAAGATGAAAATCTCCTCAATTCTTAAATATATAGGTATAGTCTAATGTAGACTGCTTTCTAATATGGTAAATATTCCAATGTAGACTATAGGATCAGGTAGTCCCAGAGCCGAAAGGGCCTTCTAGAATGTTCTCCCTGCCTCCAAGCTAGGAAACCAACTGTCTCCTGGGAAGAATGAGAGTGTGGGTACTTTTCTGCAGAGCAGGGGCCTCCCACACAGGGACAATGAAATGCTTTTCCTACGTCAGAGGGAGTTGCTGGCAGATGGGGCGCTGTAGAAGAAAGCGGCTCTAGGGCTAGTATGTCTGGGTCACCTCACACAAATAAATTCACCTCTTTGAGGCTCAGTTTCCTAACAAGTTAGCGGTTTCAGGCTGTGTAGTCTCCCCTTCCAGTTCTTACATTCTATATCCTAAACAAAAGGGAACATTTCCAAGATGGAATTAAACACACACACACACACACACACACACACACACACACACATACACACAAATTGACAAATAGGGAAAGCTTTCAAAAATCTCATTCAAATTATTGCTGGGTTTGTCAGTGAGATTTGTTTCTTTGCATGTGCTAATTGGTCTTGGCATTAATTAATCTGATTTCATTATATTCTCTTTAATTTGTCAAGATATCATTTCGTTATTGGGTGACAGAACACTTTGGAGGATTGTTAGAATTGGAATCTATTTTCCCCCCTTTTAAAGTTCCTGGAGAAAAGTCGTTATCAATTAAGTTAATTTGCATACACATTAGGTTAATCGTTTTAGTTTAGCCAAATTTGTGGAAATTTACATAGCAAATTGACCCTCCACATTTCACTTAAACATATGTAGCACGCGGAGCAGTGCATTTTGAGTTGCTAATGAAACTGGGGTTATTTTACACGCTTCTTTTAGTAAAAGAGGTCCAATTAGACCAAGTAATTTTTTATTTCATCCGTAATTGCAAAACAAATAAGCTTCTTGGCATTTTTTTTTTCTAGCGGCAGCATCACTCGGACAGGGACGTTAATAGGGAAGTCATGTTTTCCTAATTAAGCCCGGTTTGATTCCTGCTCACTGTTCCGGCATCAGCCCTCTGCAGTCTTCTTGTAGGTGCTCTTCTGCCTGAGTTGCTAAGCCTCCTGGTATACCTATTAATAGAAGACTCCCCCGCATGGAGCCAACTGAATTAAAAAATGTAACTGGGAAGGCAGGGTGGGAATTTTGACAGATTTGTTTTTAAATTTTTTTTTTTTTTTTTTTATGCCAGGGAAGAGAAAGTTGAATGCAGAAAGGGGTCTCGGTTCTCTCCATCAGGGGAAGAAAAGAGAGAAAAATAGCTTTTGTTCTCCCCCAGAAAAGAAGTTGGCATAACACATTGGTGGTGTTTCAAAAGTGACTCCAGGGGCTAGCTTGTTCAATGTTGGAAAATTGGCTGCCGTCCCCCCTTCCAGGACTGTGGAGCGGTAGGGAGCTTACAGTAGTGTGGGATAGTTGCAAAAAATAAAAAAATAAAAGAGATAAAAGTGAGATCTGGAATCTGAGGTTTTGCTGAAGGGACAGGGAGAGGAATTCTGGCGTCCGTCCCGGAGGGAGTGGGAGTCAGAGGTGAGGGCTGTGCCGGGCGGGGGCGATGCTGGCGTAAGCAGACAAGCTGAGCTCCCACTCTCTCTTCTGACCCGACGCCGAGGATACAGAAGCACTTGACCTGCCGTCCTATGCTTGACTTTTGTTCTTCTAGCACAGGGTTTTCTGAACTGTAGAGAGAAGACTAGAGTGGACAGTGGGTAAGATTTGGGCAGATGGAATCCAATCGGGGTGCCGCACCTTCAGCCCGGAGTCAGCAGACGTGGGTCCTGGTCCTGGCTGAAGGTGGCAGACAGGGGTCACAGGGCTCCGTTCCCCTCGGTGGCCCCGTCCTTTGCCACGTGACACTGCGGCCCTTCCCATGAAGAAGAGGAGTCTGTCTCCTTCCTCCTTGAGTCTGGGCTGTCCCGTGACTGGCTTGGGCCGACAGAATGCAGCAGACGTGTTGGCGTGCCTGTTCCAAGCCTAGTTCTCAAAAGGCTCGCCTGCCTCTGCTCACTCTCGGGAACGCTGCTGCCCCCCGGGCCAGCCTGCCGCACGAGATGGGGAGGGACACGTGGTCCAGGGGTCCCCCTCACCCAGTTGACATTCCGTGCCCAGAAGCAGGGCTGTCTAGCTGACCTGTCAGGGGTCCCCCATTGCAGGAGGCTTACCAGCTGGGCCCAGCCTAAACTTCCAGTCCGCAGAGCTGTGAGCTAAAGCCGTGATTATTGTGTTTAGGCACTGCGTTTTGGGGTGATGTGTTAAGAAGTGATAACCGGTACATTCACCAGTCATGTGTCCTTGGGAGAATTCCTCTTCATGTCTGAGCTTCCAGCCTCCCAAATCTATAAACCCTGAGGAGCCCTAAATTTCTTTCCAGCTCTATAAAGCACTCAAATGCCACCTCGCTCGAGCTGAGGCAGCTGAGGCAGCCTGGCATCTCTCCAGAGAGGGGTCCAGTTAGGGTACCCTGGGCTGTGCTGGGCACTGGTGTGCCGGGGGGACATCGTTCATGGGTCCTCTCTAGACGAGAAGAGGATGTGATGTGTATATGTGGGAAGGAGAATGTTGGCTATCTTGGGCCAAAGAACAGGAGCAGGAAGCGGTATTGGGGCTCTGGGACGTGATGTGGTGATGAGGTCTTGTGTGCACATGAGGTTTTTGAAGGCCAGGTTATGAACTCCCAGGAGTCAGTGGAAGGAGTGTGATTTCAATGACCATGAGTCTGTGGACATTAGTTATGTAGCAGGTTATGGACCTGGAACCTCATCAAGGTAGGGCACCCAGCCTGGGGGCTGCAGGCCCATGGCCACGGGGCAACATGAACTGGGTAAGGAAGTGCCCAGCCAGCCTTTAGAACTGAGTGTCTCAACCATGTTTCGCCATCATTATGTATAGATGTCAAGCACACATGGGACGCTTCTGTGGCCTGCCCGAGTTCTGCACAATGCCGGGCGGTCAGTACATTTGCCTTTACCATCGAGAGTACGCTCAGTAGTGCAATAAGTAAGAATGCAAGATACAGTGCTTAGCTTCTGTAATCAGGGCTTAGTATTTGTGAAATGAATGAATGGCCAATGAAAAAATGGATATCATTCTGTGGGTACGTTTGAATCCTCTCTGATTTAATCAAGCAATTTATTTGCAAAATTTAATTTTTTTATTATTTGGAATGCATTACTTTTTTTAAAGTTTAATTTTATTTATTTTTAAAGATTTTATTTATTTATTTATTTGACAGAGAGAGAGAGGTCACAAGTAGGCAGAGAGGCAGGCAGAGAGAGAGAAGGGGAGGCGAGGTTCCCTGCTGAGCAGAGAGCCCGATGCGGGGCTCGATCTCAGGACCCTGAGATCATGACCTGAGCCGAAGGCAGAGGCTTTAACCCACTGAGCCGTCCAGGTGCCCCTGGAATGCATTACTTCTGAAATAGCTCTCAAGTGATAGAGACATGCTCCTCCAGAAATAGCCCCATTACAGGAAATTCCACCAACTTGGGCTGGGGCTGCTGGATATCAGCAGAGTCTCCAGATAGGTCTGTGCTTTCCCTGTTCTCTTGGATTTCTGAGAACCCCACGACCCGCTGAGTTTCCTTTTTCCCAGCCACACTCGGCTCAGGCTCTTCCTCCTTTCCCACCAGCCCTCAGTTCCCAAGTCCCAGCATTCCTTGTGTCCAAGCAGGACTGACTCAGGGCAGAATCTGGTAGCTTCTGTCTGGGTTCCCCTGATGCCAAGCCAGGGAGGGCAGACACTCAACTGAGCACAGCCCGGGCTGGCAAGGCGAGGCCCTGAGTCTTGATGTCAGAAGCCCAGTCCGCACCTGGGGGAGTGGCTGAATGGCTGGAGCAGGGTCCTGAGCCCGTCGGGAGTCTCGAGCGCTGAAAGCGAGTCTGACTGCCCGCTCCAGTCTCCGCTCCGAGACATCAGAAGAGAAAGTCCTGTTGTTTGCGTGCCCTCCCCGCTTCCCTTCAGCACGTGCACCCACGTCTTCATCTGCACCCCACTTGCCTGGGCTGCCATGTTTCCACTGCATCTTTGTGCCCGCACCGCTGGCTTATGATGTAATTATTGTGTTTGTTTGCTGTGACGGGCTACATTGCCAGAGAGCAAGGGTCACACTTGTCTTCCGATCCGCCCCATGCCCAACGGACTGCCTTGGACGTGGACTTTAATATGTGTTAATGATGAGGCCTTTCTGGGCACAGGGTGCTGGCTAACATCCTAAAGATCATGCTCCACGGGCGCCCCCCACCCCATAAACACGGAACTGTCCTTAGGAGGCAGAGCCCTATGCAAGGGCGAACGCTAGAGCCAGGCGGGGAGGGAGCCCATGTGGACGGGTCAGTGTGACACGGTAGCGGTGGGGGAGATGGGGACAACTGGAGGACGTGTGCCATGCCCCGGACGTCCAGACTTCTTTCGAAACACCTCTGGCCGATAAAGTACGTCGGGTCTCCCACGCAGGACCGCTGCCACAGGGTCGAACAGACCTGAACTCGCCAACCCCAGGGGACAGGGGACTCTGCCTGCCATTTGCCCAGCAGCTGCGGGGGCAGGTGGTACAGGATGTGGAGTCAGAAGGTGAGGTTGTTTTCCTGACTCTGTCATTACTAGCTGTGTGATGTCCAGGCCGAGGGTTTCAAATCATCGTGCCTCGTTTTCCACACACGTGGAATGGGTATACCAATGACAAAGTAAGGTAGGCAAATGCAGTTTGTCAAATGAAAAAATTGCTATGCAAATGCAAGTTACTGCTCCTACGGTTCTTGGTAGAGTCCCGTACGGCTTCTCTTCCGAACTGCTCGGACCCTGATCTCATCATCCTTGGGCAAGGATCAGTGCCCCGTGGGGTGTGCCGCCCTTCCCCCCGTGGGCCCCGCCCCTTGTCCTCTTGCTGATCCAGGAGCAGGGTAGAAAATGGCATTTCTGAATGAGGCTGACAGTTCACCAGGCTCGAAAACCCACCCAGTTGTGACTCAGAGTTTTGGAGGCGCAGATAGAATTAAGGAAATGTTAATGTATTCTCATTGCTTTGCCTCCTGCCTACACAGGCATAAGCAGTAAGAAGGGAGGATGGGGCGGGAGAGGGGCCAGGGAGATGGGCTCTGGGGGTGGGGGCTGGTGGGGACCGCAGGGTCCCAAGGCTGCCTGGCTGCTACAGCTGGGCCTGAGGTGCCCAGGGGGACAGGGAGGGATGTGTTGGCATCTGGTCTCTGCCAAGCGAGTCCGTGGCCGGGAATGCAGTGTCGGCTGAGGCAGGGGCTGGAGCGGAGGGGCCCTGGGGTGCACTGTGAGTGTCCACGCAGGGGACGGAGGGGGGGTGTGTGCAAGCTGGATAACCCGGAGCTGTCTGCCTTGGTGCTGGGGCTTGTCAATGGCAAACAGCCGTTTAGAATCGACGTCTTTTCCAAATGAGGCCCCTGAATGTTGTATGCTTAATAAGATCTATCTGTCTATCTGTGCATTTATGCAGGGAGCTGGTTCCCCAGGGCAAGGCAGCCAGTATGCTACCTCAGCGTGGAACAGTCCCCTGGGAAGCTGCCTCTTTTTCTCCGCCTCCTGCGGGGGGCTCCAGGACCAAGCCCCGAGGGGCTGGGATGAGCAGCTGCCAGTTTGATGGGTGTATGTACAGGCGCCTTGTATCACTGGCTTTGTTAGTTCGCTTTTTATTCCCAAATGCGAGTAGCTATTGCAGCATTTGCCGAGCACCAACCGGTGCTAATTGAGGGGGCCGGAAAGATAAAGGAAGCATAGCCCCGTCACCTAGGTTCACAGGCTACCTCACATCTAGGTCTGTGATCCCCACAAAGGTCTCTGCTCCCCTGCCTCGTACCTGGCGATGGAAGGTGCCCAGTCAATATTAAAGATGCTCTCCTTAATAACCAGGAGTGGGCGCTGTTCCATTCAATCACACAGCCGCTAGGGGGCTCCCGCGGCACCGCTGGGAGTGTAGGGTGGCCGACCTTTTGGGTTCTAAGAATGAAGCCAGCTCTGTGATTGGCTCAGAGTGGCTTCCTCGTAGAGCAGGGGGTGCCGGCAAATGACGTGGCGGGTTTGTGCTGGGGACATTCCATCTTGTCCTTGCCTCTGGCGGCCTCAGCCTCGTCTCACTGAGGCCGCACACCAAGGGCCCGGTACAGGGGCTGTGACCTCGACAAGAAAGAGCAGAGGAGGAACCCGGTAGCCCTGGGAGGGGAGGCTCAGCCAGCAGCATCAGGCCTGGGCCTCCAACAATCCGGGTAGGACTCCTCCCTGCTTGGAGAGGCTGGGAGCCCCTTCAAACCCTACTTGTCAGGAAAAAGCGCTGGTTCTTGCTTTCTCTTCCCTCTCCTCCCCTTCTCGGGCCTTGAATGTTTTAAATGCCCGTCTTCATGGTTTGATGGAGAATTTTACACTAATGCAGAGTATTACCTAGTGAATTTGACTAGAATAGATGGTGATTTTACACGGCGAGGCTGTTGCCTCTTGAGTTGACAGTTCCATTACTGTGGACTGGACAGTCCACTCTCCTGGAATCCACGAGCGGAGGGCCGGCTGTGGGTGGGCTTCCTGGGGGCTCCCGGGGAAGGGGTCCGGTGAACAGGGAGGGGCCTAGAATAGTCCTGGGATAATTGGCTCCTTCCTTCAGTCATTCACTCACTGATTAGTTCCTCCCTTTACTCAGTAACTGACTCATTCATTATTTCTTATTAAGTTCATCCATTTCATTCCTTCCTTCAACAAGCCTGTAGCGTGTGTCCATGAAGCGCCACACCCAGGGGTAGGTCCTGGGGGTACAGAGATGCCTGAGTCCACTCCTTTCCCGTTAGGTCCTCACAGTCATGCCAGAGAAACAGTTGCAAGCAGCTAAGGACACCACCATAGGCCCCAAATGAATCCAAACCACTGCGGGAGTGCAGAGGAGAGGCTGGCCTCTTGAGAGGCTAGGGAGGACTCCAAGAAAGGCTGAGACCTAACGGAGCCTCAAGATCTTCCACCGGCCAGGTGTGTTAGGGGGTTGGAGACTGGCAATGAGATCAGCAGCTGGGTCCAAAGAAATGCTAAGAGCACCCCGACCTGAAGAGAGGCCCCAACACCTGGGGTAGAGGAGGCCCTGACACCCCCTCCACAGTCACCCTAGAGTCCAACATCCCGGTCTGTGGAAGCACAGAGGGGCCAACCACTGGTTTTGTGGAGACCGTTTAGAATTCTGTCTCCCTCCCCAAAGCCAGGTGAGAGGGGCTCTGAGGCCATCGTTCAGGGTGCTGAGAGTGCCTGTAGGAGGAGCGACAGGACAAAGGGGACACTCCAGTGCTAATGGAGTTAGGGAATGTGGGGGGATCTTGAAGAGGTTTGACTTGTGTCTTCTGCTTGCGTCTTTCCTGGAGATTTCTGACATGTGAGCCAGGACAGGGGGACTGAGGAGTGCAGTGTTTGAAGCCCAGGGTGGCTTGGGCCAAGGATGGAAGGAATGACAGTGTTTTGAGTCCGCGAAGGAAATGGGGCAAGGGGAGGGGGTCTCCCCTCCCTCCTGAGTCTCCCCAGCGCTCAGAGGGTACCAAAGAAAACCCGGAAGACCATTTGGGGAAGACCAAATGGGAAAACCCATTCATGGGTGTGGAAGGGCAGGGTGCCTGGAGGAGGGGCGCTTGCCACGGGCCTGTGTCCAGTATGAGAAGAGATGGCGCTCCCTGGGGGTCGACCCCTCCCCAGGGGCCTAAGGAAGCCATGGCTGCCCTTCCTGACACGATCCTTCACCAGGGGAACTAATCCAACACCACCGTGTGCACCTGCACGTGAGCAAAGTCACCAGCAGGGGATGGAACCAGGCTGATGCGTTAGGGACCGAGGCCTACCCCACGGGCTCAGGCAGCCGGTTCCGCACAAGGACCCTGGGCATCATTCCCAACCCCTCCCTGTCCTGAGCACCAGAGGACCCACATCCAGGAAAGGGACGGGAAAGTTAGGGTATCTGTTAATGAGAGGATCCAGAGAACATGACGGAAGGTGTGGCTAGAAAAAAAAATGTGGTATTTTATGCCCCACTGAGTAGAAACTGTTTAATAAACCATTTCATAAGTCAGTAAAACAACGAGAAGGAGGAAAATCATTCCAGGCAGATGGAAGCATGAGAGCAAAGGCACGGAGGGGTGCGAGCCCATGGCAGGGGACGTCTGAGTGGTCTGGTGGGCCGGGGAGGGAAGTGATGGGACGGGAGAGGATGGGGCACGGGAAGCTAACATGTGCTCTCAGAAAGAAGCTGGAAGTGATTCAAGAGGTTTCTGCCTCTGGACAGCGTCAGGTGGCCTCCCAGCCTCATCCCTTCCTGCCTGATATTTCCAGCAACACTCTTCTCTGGGCAAGGGGAGAGCATCTCCTGCCCTAGAAAGTCTCACCTACCCCTTAAGCCCTCCACGCTAATAAATGTATTAGCTAATAAATGTATAATTAAAGAACACGTGGGTGCCTCTATTAGCGGGTTCCAGTGCTCAGCGTTGGTTTGGGGAGACCGGTAACCCTGAACATCCACTCTCGGGAGATGCTTGCCCCCAGGAAGATGCTTGTCCATGTCTCTTGCCCTCTGTTCTCGAAACAAAAGGTGGCCGAGTTAGGTTGCCGCGAAGGGGGTGAATTGTGCTGCTGCCTACATGGGGGGCAGTTCTTTGGGGTGGGTGGTAGGGAAACTGGGATGTAAGCGGTGGAAACGCTGTGCTAGAAGACCAATTAATTAACTTGTCAAATCCTTCTCAGATAGCACGGTGCGATAGATTCTTTCATAATGGAGTGTCCATAGTGCTGAGCATCCGTTTTCTTGTTTTCTTTGTGTTCAGAACCAAATTCATGGAAGTATTCATTAATTAGTGTGGTATTTGCAATAGTTGCATGGAACTAGCCAGAAACACTTTGCAATATTAAGCAACTCCTATCTTGCTTCAGTCTGTGTATATGTAAGTCTGTATGTAGCATGGGTAACGCGTCGTACAGACTCTCTACGTGACTGGATACTGTGAGAAACAGGGTGAAAACCAACTATTGTATAGTATCTTCTGAAGCGATCATTTATCACTCGGGACCCCATTATAATGTCTGGAAAAAAGTAAAATCCGATGCTTACTTCTGAATACATAGAAGTGGGGCTTTAAGAGTTTTGTCATTTCTAATTTATCCTGCCTCCGCAGAGAAGTTCCTTCAAATTGAAATTAACAAAAACCCATCTAAGAACTACAGTGACTTGAAATGTCTAAATTGGCATTAATCTCCACAGCACACAAATTATGTAAATGTCTCGATTATGACAACATAATTAGGGACTCTTTAAATAAAGGCAAGAAAAATAATTTTGGAGTAAATACACAATAGTTTTGGAATTATTCTATCTTTGTTTTATTATTCATCCAAACATTGTCAGCACCCAAACATGTGCAATAATAATTAAATTCATCTATCTTTAAGAGTTGCCAACTTTCAGTCATATTAAAAGAAATCCACAGTTTTACACTTAGATTTTTTTTAAATTTTATCATGAAGGTATATTTGGCAAGCTAGGAGGGTAAGCATATTTTATTAGTGTGTTATATTAATTTTACTTCTTAAGTATTTAGAGCCATGATCTGTAGGCCTTCTTGGTTGCCCTGCCCCCTCCCGTCCAGCCCCAACACCGATGTTAGGAGAGGGTCTGCTTATCCCCTGTGAGAATCTCGGTTGCCTTCTCCCAACTTCAGCTTTTATACTGACGTTGTAGCCCTTGAGGGCACAGTGAGAAGGGTTGGCAGATGGCCTAAAGCCCCAGCTGGAAAAGCACAGGAACTTAAAGATTTTCTTGTCCTACAGCATCCTTTCACTGGTAAAGAAATCGAGTCAGAGAGGCCACGTGTCATGCCAAGGTCCGCACAGCTCTGGAGACTCACTCTTCCCCGAGGTCCCGGAGTTAGGGGCTGTCTGTGGAGGGATGTGCGGGGGCAGGCTGAGAGACGTTTGCACCAAACACCTGCACCTCGGCCGCCCGCAAGGCTCTAGCACCTTCCCGTGAGTGATGCTCCACAGAGCTGGTGCGGAGGGAGGAGTGGGAAGGCGGCCCTCCCTGTGCTGCTACACGACTTCTCGGTCTCAGTGATGATGGTGTGGGGGGGGGGGGCAGTCTGAGATACGGCCCCAGCCCTTCCGCTCCTCTACTCTCTCCAGGTCCAGGTTCCCCCCACTGTAGAATGAGCAGCCAGCGGGATGATCTCTGAGGTGCCTACCAGCCCCCGAGATCCTATGTCTGAGTGATCCCCAAGCGGCTGCAGGTTTGTGGAACCCTGAGAACTTGATTTGGCCTCAATCCACGTTTCTCCTTCATTTCGAAAACCACACGCACTTGCTGGAACGCTGGCTCCATCTGGTCGTCCTTCCCTTCCTCCTGATTTCGCTCCCTGCTGGAAAGCGCTGCATCACGCCCGAGGCACCTTAGGGAGCTGCTCTCACCAATCCCCTGGTTTTCCTCCCTTGAGGCTTAGCAAGCCAAGCGTTGCCAGGAGCTCCCTTCCTTCTGCCCAGCAGAGAGGAACCACCACCGTCCGGGCGAGCAGGCCTCTTCCCTTTCCCGCTGGGGAGGCTGGCAAACGAGGACCACCAGCGCCCCTCCTTCAGGTGCCCGGAGCCGCACTTGCCCTCCTTGGCCTGCTGCTCGGTCTCCAGAAAGTCCAGCCTTTGGCAGCTTTGCTCCCTCTTCACAGTTGCGGCTCCTGCCTGCCTGCCTACCTCCACCCCAAACTCCTCGTAAATTCTGTCCTCCTGCTCTTCTACTCCTTCTTCAGGCGGCGGAGTAGAGTGGTTAAGACCACGCCTGAGTTCAAATCCAGCTCCCCTGTTCATGGGCTATGAGGCTTTCTTTAAAATGATCCTCTTGTCTGTCAATTGGGCAAAACAATTTCTGCATAACGGGGTGGTTGTGAAGCAGGGACCCGATACATAGTGACGAATCGCGTCACTTAGTCTTTGATCTAATGAACACTTGTGAAGCACTTTGTCTTCTGTTCTTCATTACTCTCTCCAGGTTTCTTCCAGATTGTATTCACAGACCTCACCTTTTTCTTAATTTCTGGATAAAATAATCAGAGTCAACATCCCACGTGTCTCTGGAGAGTCATTCTTCCCAGTCGTTTTAAGGATTTTCAGGGTGGCTCACGTCCCGCTGGTCACTCATGGTCCTGAATTCCTGTCCCCACTCAATTCTGGAGTCCCCTCTTGATGTCTGGCTTTCCACTATTATTTGCTGCCTGCCCAGCCGTGCCCACGTGGGATCGAAAGCCTCCTCCCTTCCCAGCTCACCGATGGTGCGAGTCATGTTGTTAATGACGATTATGTTTATAGGGCTTCTGGGAATGGAAGGGGTTATGTGTACAAGGGGAGAAAAAGAACATTACAGTTGTTACATACCATTGTTGGGGAAGTCACAGTGTTTGCTGCGTAGAAAGAGGGGAAGTCGGGCCAGTGAGGCATTCCGAGGGGAGGGAACATGGTGGGCAAAGAGCCTCCATTGCCCACTGTGACAGTCTGCTGGACCGTCCTCAAATCCACAGCCTCCGGGCACTCTGCCCTTCCCGCCGAGCTCCGTGAGGCTTGTATGGAGGCCCGGTCACTAGCATGTGAGGAGAAGTGATCTGTGCAAAAACTTCCCACACACTCCTTCTCGCTCTTTTCCCTTTGACTGATGGTGATCGTGAGCCCCAGGGAAGCCTCGGAGATGCGTGTTGAAGACGGCAGCACTGCCGTTAGCCCGTGTCTGGGAGGCATGAAGAGGAGAGCCTCTCTCTCACCGGCCAGGGGCCTTGGTTTTGTCCTGCTACCTGAGTGAACGGTGAAGCTCGGAGTTCGAGCCATCCTGGGGTCTGTTCATTCTGGCAGTTGGCCCGACCCTAACTAATACACACCTGAGCCTTTTCCTTTACCAAACTCACCGTGCTTGCAAGTACGTGTGTAAGATCAGCCTTCCCTGGTAGGCTACAAGCCACACGAGGACAAGGGCCATGCTTTGTGACCATCTTGTCCCCCCTGCCTGGTGCACGGCAGGTGCTCCACAAAGGTGGGTCTCATCGAATGGGGCGGAATCGGTGTTTGGGGAAACACTGCATCATGCCATCTGGGGGGCACACGGAGCAGTGGTGCCTTGCTTTCAAAGCTTTGTGGTCCTTGCTACAGAGCCTCTCTTCCTCTTCCTCGGGCCACCCTGCTGCCCTGGCCCGATGCTGTAGCCTCGTTCTGACCTTTCAGGGTAGCATGTGCCTGTAACCTGCCGCTTCCAGGACTGGAATCCAAAGGTTTGCCTTTGCCTTCAGTGTCCTGGGCTGCTGGGCGATGCACGGACCCACTCCCTCTTGCCCTGCGCTGAGCCCAGCCAGTTCTGGGAAGCGGCCCCATATCACACAATAACTAGTACAGGGGTAGAGCAGATGGGATTAATATGCCAGGGCTTGGGGCACCTGGGTAGCTCCGTCAGTTGGGCGTCCAACTCTTTGTTTCCTCTCAGGTCATGATCTCATGGGTCACGGGTTTGAGCCCCACGTAGGGCTCTGTGCTCAGTGAGGAATCTGCTTGAAGATTCTCTCCCTCTGCTCCTCCCCCCACTCGTGTTCACTGCCCCCCCCCCTCAAATAAATAAATCTGTAAAAAAATAAAATACCAGGGTTTGAAGCCTGACTTCACCTACTTATTAGTGGCACAGGGTACATCCTTGGGAGTAGATTGGTACCTCGATTCATTGGTACATCCTTGGGAATGGATGTGATCTCTTTGTGCCTTAATGTCCTTACCTGAATAACTGGGCTACAAATAGGACTTGCACATAGGGTTATTGTGAGAACCGAGTAAGATAAAGCACATAAAACATGTAGACGAGTACTTGGCACACAGTTAGTGCTCAGTACATGTTGTTACTATTATCACTGCCCTTTCCAGCTCATAAAGCAGTTTTACCAACTGCAGTGAATACCCCTCCTGTGACCCTAGGAGAGATCCGTTGTAAATAAAATGGTCCCTCAGCACATTCAGACTCACATACTATTATTGGTGAGTTCAAGGCCAGTTTTTTACAGGCTAAACTAGTTGGAGAAGCTAGACCCAGAAAGTTGGTAAGAGTTGCTAGTGATTGGGAGGGTGGGATCGAAACCCGGGTCCTGGGTACGAAACCCCACTACAGTCAGCCTACGTGAGGTTGTCCCACTCAGGAGGGTCGTACCAAAGGCATCACAGACAAGGACCTTTGTGTGGCAGGCAGAGTCTTCCTCACACACGTGCTCCCATGTGCGCGCGCACGCACACACACACACGTGCTCCCATGTGCGCGCGCACACACACACACACACGCACACCAGCGTCTCTGACCTGAGTTCAAGGAGATAAGTCTCTCGGCGATACTTCTGTCACTGACCAATGTCCAGGTCATGTCAGGTCAGGAATCTGCCCATCTGTAGGTTGTTTCTCTTTAAAGAGGGTTTCTGCCCTTATACCTAGCCCCTTCTGTCTGTCTTCCCCAGTTAAAGCCCCGAGCTCTGAACTTCCTGACTTCTTTGTCCTCATGGAAGAGGTCCCAGTTTGTCCCTTAGTAGGTCCTCCCACAGACCCGACACAGCCAAACTGACGCAGGATGGATCCCTGTGACTTCCAAGGGGGCAGTAGTGAGTCATCCTTCGAGAAGACGTATCTGGCAATTAGTGCAAGTGAGGGTTTCAGGCATGGCTCTGGGTGGGCGGACTGGGAAAGATGGCCTTAGCAGTGAAGCCTTCCAAACAACCTGCCTCAGCCCATATAGCCACGGGCCTGGCCTGGCCCCCACTACCGCTCACCGCTTAACTCGGGTCCCACTTTTCCCATCGGGGTACCAACAAACAGACATCTCGTGGCTGAAGATTCAGATCCTGCAACACCCTCTCGCCTGCGCTCTTCCCAGACTCCTGCCAGCTCCCAGGCCCAGCCCGTGGGGCCGCCTCACGGTGCCTCTGCAAAGGTTTCTGGGAAGGGTACCGCTGCAGCAGCAAACAGCTGCTCTGGCTAATCCATTTTCTCTGTGCATTTGCAAGATACATAATTAAGAGTTCTGCTGAGGGGGGAAATAAAGCACACCATTAGGTTTGTTTAGCATATTATGCCAGGTCTAGTGCCCGCCTGGGCCCCACTGCCACACAAGACATTAAGGTAAGACTCCAAAAACAGCCCTAGGGTTGCTTGATGGGATCTGTTCTGTGTTAGTTCTGAGTAAATATTTGCTATGCAGGTTTTCGTATACTTCACCATCAGTGAGGATTTTGAAAGGTGGGGTCCCCCATCAAACACTTTTCATTTAATTATCAGACCACTTAAAACCAGAGTTCCTAAGGCTCTCCTTATTTACCCTGTTATTTTGTCTTGTGTTTTGCTTGCTTCCTTTCTTTCTCCCAATACTGCCTTCTTTCTTGCTGCCAGCTTCTAGCTCTCTTGCTCTTATCTATGTCTTTGATGTCCAGAGCTGGGAAATAAGCCCCTGGCGGGATGGGATGAACAAGGAGTGGTCACCAAGAATCCTGGAGTAAGAGTGAGGCCAACCTTGACGTCCTCCTTTGAATCTTCTGCATGAGGGCATCAGGTATGGCCCCTCGGATGCCACCTGAGGATCTGGGGAGGAGAGGGTCTGGAAGACTCACAGGAGAAATGGAAAAGTTTGGAGCTTGAGAGGAGGGAGCAAGTGGAAGAAGGTTGGGGTCCAGTGTGAGAAGGGAGGAGGAGGTTCTCAGGATCTTCCAAGAATGGTATGGAAACTCATTTTCAATGGGTTTAAGTGTGAACCCATAATGACCAGCGGAGTGGTGGGCACCCTCCCAGCACCAAGTTACAGGAGTTGTTCATGGCCCACCCAAGAGCCAGGTTGGGAGAGGTCACCATCCCTTATGTCTGTCACAGGGGAGCAGAGGATGCTGGGAAGGGAAAGAGAATGTTGGCAAAGCTTAGCCTGATGCGTCATCTTGACAAAGTTTTGTGAGCCTTACACTTGGACTCAGAAGTCATGTCAGCCAACCCCAAGCATCAGTCCCCTCTACCCATCCCCCAAGTGATGTTCCTTTGTTGATATGGACCGCACAACCTTCTGTGGCTCAGAGCCTGTGGTAGGGCGGTGCTGAGGGCTAAAACTTCTCTAATCACTGAGACAGTCGTGCTATCTTTCCAGTGCTGTCCTGATCCCAGGTCCCACATTGGTATGTCCAGAGAGCTTGTCCAATCCTTTTGCCATGTCGTTCCCTCACCTAATTGAGTTCACCTGTCAAAGTACTTCTAAGTTTGTTTTTCCAGCTTCAGTACTACCCGTTTTTTCCTCTTCTCAGCATTTATTACAATGCTTACTATGCAGTCCTTGGGTAAGCTGTGGTTTAATGTCCTCCATTAGGCTTGTTTGGTTCAGGATGACAGGAGCTACGTTCTAGTCACTGCTGTAACCTGGTGCCCAGTGGCGTCGGTGAGACACTCAGTCAGTATCGATGGGATGAATTAAAGAAGTGGTTTGGATCCCTTTCCTTTCTTTGTCTTCTCCCTCTGCATTCTGCAGTTTCTTATTTACCTCTTAATATGTGTTGTGTTGTTTTAACCAGAGAAGACCAGAGTAGGACTACCAGTTCCATGCTTCATGCCAAGTAGGCAAACTTCTTCTGTAAAGGGCCAGGTAGTAAATATTTTAGGTCTGACTAGCCGTCGTCTCAGTTCTAACTACTGAACTCTGTCATTACAGCCCCACAGCAGCCGTAGACAATATTTATAAAGATTTATTTATTTATTTATTTGAGAGAGAGAAAGAGAGAGAGAGAGAATGAGAAGGGAGAAGGTCAGAGGGAGAAGCAGACTTCCTGCAGAGCCGGGAGCCCGACATGGGACTCGATCCCGGAACTCCGGGACCATGACCTGAGCCGAAGGCAGTCGCCCAATCAACTGAGCCACCCAGGCGCCCCGTAGACAATATTTAGACACATGGGTGTGACTACGTTTCGATAAACCTTTATTGACAAAACCGGATGGTGGGCCAGATTTGGCTTGTGCGGCACAGTTGCTTGACCTCCGCTCTAGACACTAAAATTCTAGGAATTCAGAATGGAATTGGATGAGCTTTAAAAAATAATCCTAAAATTTGTGTGGGACAAGAAAAGACCCTGAATAGCCAAAGGAATATTGAAAAAGAAAAACCAAAGCTGGTGGCATCACAATTCCAGACTTCAGGCTCTGTGACAAAGCTGTGATCTTCAAGACAGTGTGGTACTGGCATAAAAACAGACACATAGATCGATGGAACAGAATAGAAAGCCCGTATTTGGGCCCTCAACTCGATGGTTAACTAATCTTCGACAAAGCAGGAAAGAATGTCTAATGGAAAAAAAGAGCCTCTTCAACAAATGGTGTTGAGAAAATTGGACAGCCACATGCAGAAGAATGAAACTGGACCATTTTTCTTATACCACACACAAAAATAGACTCCAAATGGATGAAAGACCTGAATGTGAAATAGGAATCCATCCAAATCCTTGAGGAGAACAGAGGCAGGAGCCTCTGTGACCTCAGCCACAGCAACTTCTTGCTAGACACGTCTCCAAAGGAAAGGGAAACAAAGGCAAAAATGAACTATTGGGACTTCATCAAGATAAAAGAGAGCAAAGGAAATAGCCAACAAAACCAAAAGACAACCGACAGAATGGGAGAAGATATTTGCAAATGACATATCAGATAAAGGGCTAGTATACAAAATCTATAAAGAACTTATCAAAGCTCAACACCCAAAGAACAAATAATCCAATCAAAAAATGGTCAGAAGACGTGAACAGACATTTCTGCAAAGAAGACATCCAAATGGGCAACAGACATATGAAAAAATGCTCTGCATCACTCGGCATCAGGAAAATATAAATCAAAACCATCATGAGATACCACCTCACACCAGTCAGAATGGCTAAAATTAACAAATCAGGAAATAACAGATGTTGGCGAGGATGTGGAGAAAGGGGAACCCTCCTACACTGTTGGTGGGAATGCAAGCTGGTACAACCACTCTGGAAAACAGTATGGAGGTTCCTCAAAAAGTTGAAACTTTTTGAGCTACCCTACGACCCAGCAATCGCACTACTGTGTATTTACCCCAAAGATACAAATGTAAAATGTAGTGATCTGAAGGGGCATGTGCACCCGAATGTTCATAGCAACAATGTCCACAAGAGCCAAACTATGGCAAGAGCCCAGATGTCCATCAATAGATGCATGGATAAAGAAGAGGTTGGGGGGGGGTTATATATATATATATATATATATATATATATATATATATATAATGGAATACTACTCAGCCATCAAAAGTGAAATTTTGCCATTTGCAGCAACATGGGTAGAATTAGAGGGTATTATGCTAAGTGAAATACGTCAAACAGAGAAAGACAATTATCATATGATCTCACTGACATGCAGAATTTAAGAAACAAAACAGAGGGTCATAGGAGAAGAGAGGAAAAAATAAAACAAGGGAGGGAGACAAACCATAAGAGACTCGTAATCATAGGAAACAAACTGAGGGTTGCTGGAGGGGGGGGATGGGGTGCCTGGGTGATGGACAGTAAGGAGCGCACATGATGTAATGAGCACTGGGCATTATATAAGACTGATGAATCACTGCCCTCTACCTCTGAAACCAATAATACATTATATGTTAATTGAATTTAAATTTCTAAAAATGGAAAAAATAAAATTCATTAGAAAATGAAAAAAATGAGATAATAAATGTTCAAAAAATAAAAATAAGCCTATCAGAGAGCTGCTAGAGCCAAATACCTAAGCAAGGAAGAACGAGCAGGAAAGATCTCTTGGGCTTGTCATGGCAAAAGCAGTTTCTATAGA
The DNA here is from genome assembly GCA_028533885.1 of Nasua narica. Lineage (NCBI taxonomy): Eukaryota > Metazoa > Chordata > Mammalia > Carnivora > Procyonidae > Nasua > Nasua narica. The sequence goes on from CM052815.1 coordinate 82,099,254, forward strand.
TGGCAAAGAGTGGGGAGGGTACCTACAAGGCCTGTGGCTTGTCTGAGGTCAGGCTGAGATTGAAGTTGGGCCACTGTTGGAGAGACTGCTCCCCGTTGCTGTACTAGGTACTCCGTGAGCAGCCCCAGAGAGGAGATCCAGTCCAAGCAGTGACGGTGCTCATGGGAGAACATTCTCGCCCTACCAGCATCTTTAGCGTGAGGGAGGAAAGCAATGTGGGGGGCGGTGCTTTTTAAGTCCCCGTGCCGAATTGAAGTGACGGCTCATGGTTGGGATGGTGGGGAATGGGCACAGTAGGGATGTGTGTGAATGTGCCCGTTTGCTCCTATAAACCTGGAGCTACCGAGGTGTGTGCTTGTGTGTGCGCATACTTCTGTGACCAGGCTCACCGCTCTTTGTTATAGCTGTCTGCTTTCTTGTCCATCTCTCTTCCCAGCCGGAGAAGAGCTCCTCGAGGGTAAGGCCTTGCTGTCTTTCACCTCCGTATTTCCAGCACTTAACACGGAGTCTGCTCCGGGCCCAAGAGCTTAGTTGAGTGTTGAGTCTTAATTACATAGAACCGATGGTGGGCGTTAGGTCGAGCCATGGGATGTTAGAGGGAGTTGCACACGCTGCCTTTGCACGTGATGGTGGTGGACTTGGGTGTTCCCCGGGGGGGGGGGTCCATAAGCAGATCCGGGCCCTGTTAGATGTGCGTGCACGTGAGAAGCTCTTGGTGGGTCTGTAAGCAGTGTGAGGGGACCTGTAGGACTGTGATTAACGTCAGTACTAAAGGAGCGCCTCCATGGGGGTATACAGGGGTGATGGGGAGTCCACCGGGAGGGGACACACCCGTGGACAGTTAGGGGTGTGCTGCCCCGGGAGTGAGCATGGGGACCTGTGCCGCTGGGAGTATGTGTGTGTGAGGGGTGTGTGTGCAGCCGGAGAACGCACCTCGGGGAGATACGGCCGGAGGGGTACCTTGCAGGTGCACATGCACTCTTCCACGTGTAAATCTCAGGAGCACCCATCTGGAACGTGGATTTTTTGAGAATGTTGGTATGGTGGGGCCCACACATGCAGAAGTGGATTGCTGAGTGCGTGCATGCGGGCACGGGGTTCTGGAGGTGCCGGGTGGGGGGGGGGGGGTTGGAGGTGTGTGCGGTCGCCGCTGGCCCCAGGACAGTGTGCTGGCAGCGTGCCTGCCCCCGTGGGCCATTGAGCATGTGTGCACCGCTGACGTTGGTGTCGGGCATCTGCCCAGTGCTCTAAGCCACGTGCCTCTTCCTTGGTTGCACTGAAGCTCTCTCTGGGCTGTCACTGTCCTCGAACCTGAGCATCCCGGGAAGGGACAGAGGACAGGACATTCACTTGGCAGAGGCAGCTGAGCTTCCAAGGCTCAGTCTTCTCAGGAACTGGCTGCCCAGAAAAAGGATTAAAAATAAGTAAATAATAATGTTCCTAGGGATCCTTTAGCTGTTTGGGGAGGCACGGGGGTGGGGAACAGGTGCGAATTGGGGAGAGAGGGACTTTGACCAAAAAACAAAAACACAAACAAACAAAAACACTAGGAGAGGGAGAAGGCGCGGGAGGGAGAGAGCGAGCTGACTCCGTGTAGTTAAGCCCGAGGCGGGAGAGTGGTGTGGCCATGGCGGCGGCCGTCGGGCTGACATGTGGCGTGTATTTTCCATACCCATTACTTGGCTAACTCAATGCAAGATGCGCGGTTACCACCACCCGCGGCTGGAGGCGGCCGGCCTGAACTGCCAGGGACGGCCACTGCGGGCAGCGGGAAAGCAGTCATCAACCCGTGAAAGAGAGAAATTAGGCAGGATCCCAAGGAAAGCAGGCATCGGCATCGCACACACTCCAATCAGCACTGCCTCTCTTGGATTCTTCTAGAGGATTCTTCTATAGCTTCTCTGGGGACCCCATCTTGGGCTGGGGCTGTGCTGTGTTCTCGGGGGATGGGAAGGGGGTGAAGACTCGGCGGAGCAGGTAGGGAGAGGATGGGCTGGGGAGCGTGAGGGGCTGCAGGAGGACTGGGGTGCTAGGCTGGGCTCCGGCGGTGATGGAAGCAGCCGCCGCGGAAGCTTGAGTCTGTTCACGAGTGAACTGAGCCGCCGCCGCCGCCGAGGGTGGGCAGACGCTGGAACCACGTTTCGGTGTGTGCTGCAGACTCACCCGCACGAGGGGAATGGGGACGGCAGCCCGGGGTCAGGCGCTGAGTAAGCATGTCCCACGCGAGCCGGGCCGCTGCTCTGGGTTCCTTCGCGGGGCGTCCCGGAGTTGCCGGTCGGGGTCTCGGCCGAGGGCCGGCTGGAAGGACACAGGTGCTGAGCGGGATCTGCTAGGAAGAACTCCAGACGGGGCGTCTTGGGTTCTGGTTCTAGCTCGTAACTTTCGAGCCGTGTGCCCACGGGAAAAGGTTTAACCCTTTCTGGGTCTCGGTTTCTCCAAATCGTTTGCCTTTTATTTTCACGTCAAAGAGAGGAGATAGACCCAGCTTCCACGATCCAAACACCCGATTCATTTGCATTCAAGTTAACGATGGCGACCGGCGTCCCCTTAGAACAGCTGGAGGAGACCAACAGGTGCGTAGTGGTGGGACAAAGTGGGAGAAAGGGCTGTCTCTCCTCGGTTCCCTTCAAGTCACCCTGCTGACCGACGGAGCGGGCCATCAGTCCGCCGGCAGACGACTCAGTCTCTGAGCCCGTGGAGGTGACGATGGTTCTTACCTCGTAGTCTTGTCGTGAGGCTTCAGTGAGATAATATATGGAAAGCTTTCAGCAAAGGGCTTGACACCTAGTAAGTGCTGAATGAATCCGAGCCGTTGGAGCTGTCACGAGCTCTGGGGGCTCTCCGGGGTTCTCTCCAGGGATGCTCTGGTAGGTGGATGCTCTCTACGAGGGCAGGCAAATGGGCCCCTGGGGGAGCCAGCGAGGGTGAGCGAGGGAGGGGCTCACTCTCCTGGAGGCTGGGGGGACAGGGGGTGGGGTCGGATTCACGGCCCCCACAGGGGCGAGGGAGAGAGGGAGCCGAAGCCTGCCATGGGCCCCGGGGCCGCGCTACACGGGCAACGAGATCCCACAGGAGGCGTGGTACCTACGTGCCTTCCCTCCTCACCCCGGCAAAGACAGGACCCTGGATGGGCCACGCTTGGCTTTCTGTCCTCCCTGCTCGGAGCTGTCCTGGCCATTTGGTACACAGTGCGGGGCTTGCACAGCCCCGCGGAAGCCGAGCCGCTGGGGGCAGGCGGCTGCTCCTGTCTACTTCCCTTTCCTCGTGGGGAAGACGGTACTAACCAGAGGAGTAATTAATAGTACCAATACCAATGCTATCCGGGAGACCGCCGCATTTAGTTCCTGTTTGTTACATGGGAGGCACTTTTCTGAGTGCTTTGCCTGTATAAAAGCCTCTCACCCTCCTCTCCACCCTGCAAGGTCAGGACTAGTCCTCTCTCCGTTTTATAATTCAGAAAGTGGAGGCATGGGCGTTAAAGGAAGGTGCCCCAGTCCCCCAATAAATCATGTGCTGGAATCCCTCCCTCCCCCATGCAGGGGGGTCCCTTGGGAGCAAGAGAGCACTTACGGGCTCTGATACAAGTCCGAGGCCAAACCGGAATTCCACACCTTTAAGGGGAAAAGCGTTGGAAGCGGTGCATTTACGGGACGTTCAGACGTCAACGGTGGTGGAAGCAGGTGTGGCCTCTCTTTCTACTTTTTTTTACATTGTCCCTATTTTTCTTAAGTATGTTCGTTGGTCACGTGAAAACATGCAACCAGGTTCCGTTGCAACAGTGAAGACGTGCCTCTTCCCCCCAGCTCCCTGTACACACAGCTCTCTGGGGCCCGCAGGGCTGCGGGGAAGCTGGGCATCATGGAGGGCAGAGGGGACGGGGGTCGGGGCGGGGAGGGAGCTGGGCCCTGCGGAGCTGCCCCTCAGTGGGCATTCCCCATCTCCGGCCACTTAGGGTGGTTTTCTGCAGGCAGAGGCCACACTCCGGGCTCTGACTCGCTGTCGCCCAAGGGAGTCCGCAGGGAGGTTCCGGCCGAGGCCACCTGGCAGTTTACCCTGCTGCTTCCCGAATAGGCTCAGGTATGAGAGAGGAGGACCTGGAGCTGCCCCAGAGCCTGTGCGGGGCCCCAGCCCACCTCCAATAAACACCAGGCGGCCTCGAAGACTCAAGTGTGGATAGAGGACTAAGGCTTCTGTGGTGTAGACCCTCCTCCTCCACCCCTCCACTTCCTCACCGCTGCCAGCACCTGTCTGCCCATCTCTCCCACTGCCTGTCTTCTGGTCCCAGGCCCACCCGCGTCTAGAGTCTCTACAGTCCTGGAGGGTCCAGGGAAGGGTCCAGAGAAGGAGGGAGCAAGAGACAGGTGGGTGGGAGAGCAGGAGCGGGCCAACCCTGGGCAGTCTGGCTTTGGGGAGAGCCCGGCAGAGAGGCCAGAGCCTCGGTCTCTGCATTCCTTTCCCTGGCTGCGGAGACCCTCTGCACCTGCCCACCTTTCCTCCAGAGAGAAGGAGGCCACCCCTCGATGAAGGGGTAGGCGGGGCTGCAGAAGCATGCGGCCTGGGATGATCCGGATCCGGGGGGTTGGCTGTCCAGACCCCAGCCAGCCGACGGAAGGGCAGCCGGGCCGGACCCCCTCCTATGCACCCCGCCAGCCTGAGCCAGCCGACGGCCCCTGCCCTCATGGGGCTGCCCTCCTCCACAACCCAGCCTGCAGGGAGAGAGGAGGTGGCTCAGGGGGACAAAGGGGGTCCCCTTTGTCTCCCTTAACCTCCAAGTTTGCTGTCGTTGTCGTCAGGTACGGGGGCTCCCTGGATCTGGGCATTCTGTGCTCGAAAACGTCGTGTTTATTATGCCTGGTTGAGGATCATTAAAGCCTTTGTTGGGGGAGCTGATGACGAGGAGAGTGGATTAATATTAGAACACCTGTCACAACTGGTGAAAAGGCGGGATTGATTTTATAGGGAGTTTAGTCAGAGCCGCGTGGAAACCCCCTGGCTTGCTCTGGAGTGGATCCATCCCCTCCATTAGGAAGTCCCTGCGGGAATATTCGCTGCCGTGTTTATTACAACCAAAGCTGCATATCAGAGAGAGAGTATTAGGTGCTTTTCTTCAGCTTTCTTGCTCTCGATCGCCCTGGCGCCTAGTGGCTCAGCCCTGTGCACCCAGGCAGCTGCCTGGTCAAAGGAGGCAGTCGTGGGCTGGACCAGGAAGGCACACGTGTGTGTCGATGTGTGTGTGTGCGTGCACACACGCATGTGTGTGCTCCAGTGCCTACTGGGGAGGACGTGGGGCAGCTCCAGAGCCCCCCCTTCTGGGGGACGGTGGGGAGGACCTCTTCCGGTCCCCGCTGTAGAACTACCCCGTAGGGCTCATAGATTTCCCTGAGACTGTTTGCCTAAGAATTCGCCGAATGCTCCTTTGACAAGATGAAGCCGACTGATGGTGTAGACTGTGTGCCGGGCCAGGAGTCAGCTCCGCCACTTACCAGCCGTGTGACCATCCGTCAAGTCCACTAACTTCTCGGGGCTTGGTTTCTTCATCACCCAGATCAAGACGAGGAGAGCGGTACCTGTCTTACAGATGTGTTCCAAGAATTAAAGGGATGTTACACGCGAAGTACCCAGCACGTGGTGAGCACTCCAGGCAAGTTAATGCTGTTGTTTCGTTAGATAATTGTTCTTATATTCTAAGTGGGATTCAATTTGTAAGCATTTAGTTCAGGCAGAACTTTTCAGGAACATCTTTATGGCAGAGAACATGGCCTACGGAGGGAAGGGAAAGGGTCATGGAGCAGTGTTCCCCCATCCTTCCCCAGTGGGATGGCTCATGGCGCATCGGGAAGAAGCCCAGACCCAAGTGGGGGAGTTCTGGGGCACTTGGTGGGCTCGATCTGCGGTGCTGTGGGACACGATCTGGGCCTGCCGACCAGCTCGGGGGACATGGGGCTGCAGGCCAGCCCAGCAGATGTCAGTCACTCTGAGAGGAGGCTGAGCCTAAGGCACAGACCATGTGTCACACCAGGGCGGAGATAAAAGCAGAAGGTTGGTTAGGTGAGCAGCAAAGAGGAAGTGAGTCACCTGCCAGGGAGGTGGGATCCCTCCCTGGGATCCCAGGCGGGTCAAGAGTCTGAGAGCCAAAAGAATTCATGGTCTTACTTTTGCTGAACTCTTGAAGTCTTCCTAAAACTGTCCAAAAAAAGAGGCACTCAGCAGGCGGCCTCCGTTTTCCCCAGTGTGTTGTTGACAATGAATGCCTCTGGAGCCGGGTTACCATCCAATTCTCTGCGCCTCAGTTTTCTTCTCTGTGAAATGGATATAGTAATAGTGCTTACTTCACAGGGGTATAGGGAGGGTTAAATGAGACGATCCAGGCAAAGCCTCTAGAACAGCGCCTGGAAGTCCCTGGCCCTCAGTGTCAGCTGCCATCAGAGTCCCTGTGGCTCCCTCCGGAGTGGAGACCTAGACTCACAGTTTCTGTGTCCCCGAGAAGCAGCCGAGGGCTCGGGCACATAAGGAGCCACCCGCAGCTGGTGTTTGAACTGCCGAATCAGGTGGGATGGAGCACCGTCACACAAAGCACGGTGCGGGTGACCCGAAACTGCCAGGCAGAGATGAAAGACAGAACAAGGTCAGATGCCGGGCTGGGTCTCATCAGGATAAACGGAGTCAAGAGTAGGAGCAGAAGCGATGGCAGGGATTTCCAGCGCCCTGTGGTTGAATCAGAACCTAAGAGACAAGTCTAAGCAAAGGATGGCAGAGGAAGGCGAGGGGCAAAGATCAGAATTTGCAAGTGCCCCTGCTCAGCCGGGACGGAAGTGTGTGAAGACCGGCCTTCTGCAGGTGGTGGGGGGAGAGGCGGGCTCCAGGAGTCCCGCGCAGGTAGACCGCGAGCACCGAGGCTGCCCGCAGGCTTGCACCCGCTGCGATAAAACCAAACTCGGCAGGAGGCACCTGGGGTTCTCGGAGGGAGGGCAACAGCAAGGTGAGAGAGGTTAGGATGGCACATGTTGACAGGTAGGACACAGAAATCCAGGCTCCCAGAATAGGATCAAAGAAAGCAAACGGCGCACATGAACCTTCCCTAACAGCAAATACCGCAAAACGCTTTTTGTAAAATATTTAAATAATGCTAAAAGTTCAAAGAAGAAATTAAGACATGCCGAATCCCACCTCCAGGAGATAATCACTGCTAATATTTTGGTCAACACCTGTCGGCAGGTGGAGGTGTCCCTAATCTCCATCAGTGTCCCTCTCTGCAATCCCGAATGAACGTGCTTTCTAAGAAAAAAACACACGCAGAAACTTGGTGGCTGCATGGCAAATGTAGCTTCAAAGTGAGTCCTCCGTCCTCTCCCCGCCCCACCCCCAGACCAGACTGCCACCTTTAGTCCCCTCCCACCTGAAGGCAACAGTGCTTCGGGCATTTTGTGATCTACGACACACAGATTTTATGTAAGTGGGCTCAGACTTCGCACGCTGTTCTGTTATCTGATTTTTTTCACTCCACAAAATATCCAAGGCATCTTTCCCGGCCAATACATACAGAGCTACATTATCATTTTTAATGACTGCATACTATGTACCCATTTAGGATTTCTCATGCTTATCTTAAGCATTCCCCTATTTTTTTTATTAAAGATTTTATTTATTTGTCAGAGAGAGAGAGAGAGAGAGAGCACAAGCAGGGGGAGTGGCAGGCAGAAGGAGAACCAGGTTCTCCCCTGAGCAGGGAGCCCGATGCGGGACTCGATTCCAGGACCCGGGGATCATGACCTGAGCCGAGGGCAGATGCTTAACTGACTGAGTCACCCAGGCGTCCCAAGTATTCCCCTTGGAGTTCTGCTATTCTAAATAATGCTTCAGCAAACACCTCGTACTTCTATCTCTTCATGCTGAGGTGGCTATTGTCACAGGGCAATTCAAGAAACGGAACTCGGAAGTGAACAATCATACACATTTCATATCTCGGTACAAAAAAGTCTTGCGGATAGATAGATTCCCGGCCTTCCAGTCATGTAAAAGATTGTCCATTTCTTCATCCAGGTAATAAACTAGATTGTGGCAGCTTTAAAAAAAATAAAATCTATGCTAATCTGGTATGTGAAAATCATATTGCGTTGCTTTGCTTTGATTATTCTCGAGGCAAAGTGTTTTTCGTAGGTTCGCTAGCCGTTTGTGTTTTCTTATTTGCAATTTTCCCGAATATTAAAAATCATGAGAAAAAAGGATAACTTTCAAGAAAATGCCATGTTGCAGAAGAATACCCATACAAGTAAAAACGTTTATAGTGTATTCCAAAATGATTAAAGTACAGACTGTAGAACCTTATTATAGTATATTTTTACTTAAAAAATATATGGATATGCAATCTCTAAAGACTAAAAAACACATTCCAAAAGCTAATGGAAATTATACCTGGGTTGTATTTGAGGTGTTTGTTTGTTTAATGCTTCGTCTTGGTTTTCAAGTTTTCTGCCATTAGAATGATTACTTTATAATTTGAAGATCCCCAGAAGTATTCATAAAACCACAAAATATCCTTTATGTAATTTGCACTACTCTGCTACTTCTTATGTGTAAAATAGTCATAAAATGATAGACTTTTTGAAGTAAAAGGAACCCTGAATACCATATCCATCCTGCACCCCACGGTGGAAATAAGAGAAGTTGAGGGCAGGCAGGTGAACCCACCCGGCCAATGGGTGCCGGCTGCTGGAACCCATGGAGAAGCAAGGTAACATTCTATGAGACACCAACAGAGAAGGAAGGACACCCTGTCCCCCCACCTCTCCGCTCTTCTGGGGGCCCGGCCCCAGTGTGGGACCAGAACCCTGTTGAAACCGCAGCAGCCCATGTGTGAGTTAGACTTTAGGCATGATCCCCAAACTGGTGGTGGAATGGGTTGCCAGGAGTCAGAGATCTGGAGATTTTAAAGACCAGGAGAGCGAGGGCCTGGTGGAGGCTCGGTGTAGCCCATCAGAGGGGAGAGAAACAGGGGATTTTGAGGCCCAGGGATCCATTGTGAGGAGCCACAGGGAGAGGTCGGGGCACACCAGTGCCTTGGAGAGGCTGCCCACGCCTTCCCACAGAACGGACCCTGCAGAATGACCCCGCAGCCCGGCACGCTTCCCCCTGACTCCAGACCCTCCCCAGCCCCTTTCCCTGCTGCCCTTCCTCGAAGACCTCAGAACCAGGGTTTTGTTTTGCAATTTGTTGCAGAGTCCCCCCCGCCTTCCCTTTCTTTCAAAAGCCTTTCTGGGATTCTGCTCCACGCGGAGGTTGGAAAGAGCAGCAAGGCAGCCTCTGGAAATCTTGTCTCCCCTGCCACGTGACATCGGTGGGTTATATTGCAACTTTCCACATGGCTGCCCAGACACAGACAGTTGTGTTTATGAAAATCCTCTTGATACCGGCTTGGAGCCTCCCTGGCACTCCAGGCTCCTTCTCAGGCTGCGTGGGGGGTGTGTTCTGCTTAGAGGAGCAGCTGACAAAGGGTGGTTGGGAAAGCCAGCTTTCCCACCAGTGCTCCTCGTTGGGGGACGGCTCCCCTCCATCCCGGCCAGGACATCTCTGCCGCCACCGCGCTCAGCTCCAGGAGCATAGGATCAGGGTGGCATAGGATCAGGGTGCTCTGGGCAGCGGGTCATTGGGTGGGCAGGGAGGGCAGCAGCGAACCTTTGGGGAGGAGGCCCAGACTGGGGCCAGAAGCCCTGGTTCGGCCGGTCCTGCGGCTGAACTGCAGGGTCAGGGGCTTCGGGTAAGCCCCTTCCCAGTCTGGGTCTCAGCTCTTACTTTCAGTTCTCTAAAACTGGAGAAGTGATTTCCTTCCTCTCCACCAGGGGTTCAGTGACAGGCAATAAAGGGACCCATTTGGGAGAGAAGCTCAGCAGACTTAGGAAAGCCATTTCGACTCTCTGACCTTTAGTTTCTCCTCTATAAAATCACTGGTAAAAATGGTCATTCCTAAAGCTCCTCTAAGTCTAAGAAAAAAAAAAAAAAAAGAAAAAGTTGTGGCTTTGTGACTTTTTCAACCCCCCAGCCATGAACACTGAAAGATCCTTTGGTTAGTACTCTGGGACCAAAGGCACCTAGGAAATCGTAACCATGTATCAAAGCTTGGGAGAATTAATAGAGGGTAAATCCAGTGAATCGTGACCCTACACTCCCTTGCCCAGCATCCCTTGGGGCTTCAGTCTCATAAGTGCTCCCTAAGGGGCAGGGATGTTTGGGGGTATCTGGACGCTCCCCAACCTCAGACAACTGGTCTTTCCCTCCCAGAACCCAACTCATGGTGCTGGTGGCCTGGATCCACCTGTGAGTGCCTGCTGGTCCCCGGAACAAGCCCAGCTAGAAAGTAAGTACTTGGGGTCTTTGCATCCCCCATACTCTCATACTCAGTGCTGCTCATTCATTCATTCATTCATTCATTCATTCACCCTAGGCCTTGGACACATAGGGAAGACCATGGTATAGTGGAAAATGAACATTCCCGAGCCCCCCTATCCCCGGCTACCCACCCCAGCAAATACTAAAAAAGGAGTAGCAGCTAACATGTGCTGGGGTCTGCTCTGAGAGCTGTATGTGGATAATTTCACAATGATCCGGAGATGCCTGCCTTCTCATTATCCTGTACTTTATAAAGTTGAGGCCAATGAGGCCCAGAGAGGCTAGGCAATGGTCCAAGGTCACACAGTAAGTGGTGGAATCTAGATTCAAATCTAGATTGTCTGACTTCAGAGCTCAGGCCCTTAGCCACTGCATGATTTTTTTGAGGGCTCAAATGCTCGCAGGGAGGAGGGAGGGCTGGATGGTGGTGAGGAGATGTTGCAGAGGGGCTACAAAGCCTGAGTGAGTTCCTGGAGTCAGAACGTTGTCCTCCTTGCAAACAGACATGACTGAGGCCCACCGCCCCGGCCAGCAGCTGGTACGGCCCAGTTGGCTGGGCCAGGGGGCCAGCCGTCACTCCACTCCCCATCTTTCTCCATGGCCCCTTCCTCGGAGGAAAGGAGGTGAGGTCCCAGGAGCCTCTAGGTGGCTCTTCCCCTCGCCTGGAAGGACTATCATCCCTGTACCTTCTACCTTCATCGCCACGAGGTTCCTGCCCACTACAGCACACTACCCCTTGGGCAGCTACTTCTTGGAGTCCTGCGAAGGGAGGGCCGAGTCGTTGGACAGACCGAACAGGAGAGTATTCAGAACATAGCGGCCTCCTGGGGAAGGCCCAGGAGGGACGCCGGGGGCCCCCGAGCAGGGAGGACATGTAGGACAGGCTGACGGAGTCCCGAAGCCCCGCGCTCCCAGCCGGTGTCTCTGCCGGCCAGCTCGTGAGGCCAGCTCAGGCGTCTGTGACACTCTTCTCAGGCGTGATTTAGAAGGGACTGTGCAGAGCGGTCATCCCTTCCTAATGGGCCTGGGTCGTAATTCTCAGCCATCTTCCTCCTCTCCCCCACTCCCGCCCTTCCTGGGCTACTGCTCAGAGGCATTTAGAGCAGATTTAAGATCAAAATGAAATCAGATTCACCAAACAAGGTGTCAGGCCAGGCAGGAGGGGCTGGGGACTCAGAGTTATAGCTGGAAGGCCTGGCAGTTCCTTGGAGACTATGAAGTGAGTATATTTTATGGCCAGACACAATGCTCAGAGAACCGTCCATAAACCGATTACAGGAAGCTTCCCCACATGTCTCGGGGAATGCTGGGAGCTGGCCAGAGGGTGATGAGTCAGCACACATCCCACCCATCGGGCATTCCTGGGGGTCCCACCTGCTAGGACACACTGGCTAGCTCCTCCGAGGGTAGGACTACTTCCTGGAAAGGCTCAGCAGTGTGCTCTGCATTCAGAAGCAGTGAATTCTCAGGATGGATGGGTCCCATTTGACCAAGGGAAACACGGAAACTCAGAGACAGGGAGAGCCTTGCCCATGGTCACGCAGCTCCTGGGAACTAGAAATGGGTCTCCAGACTCCCAAGTTCAGTGCTCATTCATGCCGCCTGTGTTCCCAGCCTCTCATGGAAAAGGCAGAAAGCAGATTTCCCCACAGATCCTGCCTGCCACACAGCTTTGAAAGTAATTTCCAAGCATCTCGTAGATCTCTGGCCCCGGTTAGGCCCCTGGTGTGCCCGGGGGGTGGAGGTCACAGTTTCCATTTCTGTGTCACATCCTGTGAGATACGCCCTAACCTGGGACACCCTGTGGACCTTGCACCCAAGTTCTGGACAACGAGATGTGAGGAATGTCCCATCCTCCCTACCGGAATGCCAGTCCATCTGCAGACAGAGGCTGTATTTATTTGCCTTTATCTCATTTAATGTGGTGCCCGGCACACAAGCAGTCGTCCGTGCATGTGTGCTAAATAGATTGACACCACCACTTTCACCCTTACTCTATGGGGGTGGGGTGCTGGAGTCCCCTCTGCCCTCTACAACTGTCTCCTGTCAGATTCCTCCAGGCACGGTCCCTGGGGCCGAATCGTTGACATAGAATGAATCCTCTGCTCCCATCCCACTGGGAAAACCCAGAGGTGCCGTCCATTCCGACTGTGGGGCTCCCACTTTAGAGTGGGTGGGCTTTAGGGGAGGGTGGGGTTCCCTTTTATGAGGCCCTGGGGAGGCTCCATGGCCCCTTGGCCCTCGGCCGGCCCCGGCCCTCCACGAGCATCCCCTCCTCCCCCTCCAGCCCTCCCTGCTGGACACCTCTGGGGCCCTGGGTGAGGCTCAGGGGAAGTAAAACCCAGGGGACCCAGCTGTTTCCCTGTCAAGTCCGGCCGCCCTGAGCGCTGACGGCTTGACAGGCAGCATTAGCATAAAAACCTCAGCAGTGGCAGCCGCCAGCCCCGTGCCAGAGCCCTGGGCGTCCCTGCTCCATGCCAGTCACTGTCACCGGGGGCGGGCACCTGCCAGCCGGAGGTGCATGGCTGTCTCTCAGCCAGGCTGCCGGGCCCTGGGCATCTCCTGCTCTCCGGGCTCCTGCTGAAGCTCCTCCAACAACCCAGCGGTCCACTCAGACACCTTTCCCAGGGGGCCAGCCGCCTCCCCGCCTCTGTCCCCAGCGTTTCCCCATTCCGAGGAGAACCCCCAATTGCCCAGTCCCTCCTGCTTTCCTGGGGAAAGAATTCTGCTCTCACGGGGTGATTCAGCCGCGTTTCTCCCAAGTTCCCCACACTTTGCTTTAGAAATTCCTCTTTCTCTCACTAGGAGCTCCTGTGTCCACCCCGAGCTTCTTGCTGTCCAGGCTGACCGAGGGAGCCTGGGAAGTGCTGCTGGGGACGAGGACCGGGGTCTCATCCAAGAGCAAGGGCGCACACTCGCCTGGATTCTGCGCCGACCACCCCTGGACTGTGAGTCTGCGTCATGGGAGGAGACGTGTGAGGCGGCTTCCGCCCTGGTTAAGGACGCCTCGCAACCCCTCCAAGGTCAAACACTTGGAGGCCCCAAGGCTGGGGCCGGATGGAGTGGCCTTCCCCCGGGAGGCGTCACCCCACGTGCCAGGGCCAAGGTCTTGTTGCACCCTCCCCAGTCTTCATCACTCGGGCCTGAAAACTTTCTCTGAGATTACATAGCACAGGTTTTTATAAAAAAAAAAACAAAACAGCAAAACTATTGGAAGTCAAAAAAAGGCAGCAATTACAGTTAAGCCAAGAGCTTATGAGTCCTCTTCTGCTTTGAGTCCTGCTGGTCACCTGAGGCTTTCTACCTGGAGCCTGAAAACGTGGAGGTGGCCCATTCTCCTCCGCCCCCTCCCCGTCTCCACCCCTACTCCTCTTCCTCCACCCCTCCTCCTCCCACTCTTCCTCCTCTCCTCGCTTCTTCCTCCTCCTTCCCTCCTCTTCCTCCTCCTCCACCAAGGACCTCTGGCCTTCTTGGACCTTTGTGATATTCTTCGCTTTGCCTGAAACTCCCCCTTTCGGGGCTCAGACAGGCCCTCCCCAGCTCACAGCCTTGGGGAGCACCCCACTTCCCTCTTCCCTGGCATCTTGCTCTTTCACAAATTATGCAATTGTATACTTTTTTTGTCAAGTAATTTTCATGTTTTAAAGTACTTATCAATAAATATGTCCTTCTTTTCCTTTTTAAACTAGTCTTTTTCAATCAAAGACATACACATGCAGAATTTAAAAAGCAAATAATGTCAAGAGATATTTCCTGGTAGGCTGCGGGCCCCCTCATATCACATCACCACCCTCCAGAGATAACCACACGGGCAACTCTTGGCTGTTTCTTCTCGTGTTTCGAGCCCCTCACTCAAACAACATACTCATGCTTCTACTTTTTTCCCCAACATCTGACTACAAAAAATTGCAAATGTATAAAAAGTTGAAAGGCTTTGTAGCGAATGCCCATAAACCCACCAACTAGACTCTACAATTAACATTGCCTTATATCTGTTCTGTCATGTAACCTTTTCCATTTCTGTCCTACCCACCCATCATTCCATCTTCCTTCTGGTTCATTTCCAAGGGAGTTGCAGATGTGAGTACACTTCATTCCTAAACATTTTCGCCAAGCATCTCATTAGAATTCGGTATTTGCTAGTGGTTCTTTTTTTCCCTCCTTTTGAAATAAATTTCATATGCAATGAAATGTGCACGTCTTACATGTACGCATCGATGAGCTCAGACCTCGGCATATGACTATGTAACCAAACCCCCACCAAGAAGCAGAACTTCACCCTCCCCGCGAGGAATTTCCTTACATACCTTCTTGCTAAGTACTGACTGCTACCTACACAAGGCAGGGGGCTACTCTTCTCTTTTTCTCACTCTGTTTTTTGACAGAACAATTTTTGACCTTGTCTACTGACTTCTTATTATGGTACAAGGCTTAGCTCGTAACTTTCAGTTCCCATAATATACTTATATCACACTCTAAAGAAATTAAATCAATACTCTTCCTACACAAGAGTAAGTAAAAACTCTTCACTCCCGAGACGGTAGGGTACTCAACACTGACTATGTTTCCTTTCTTGTGCAACTTTATGCTTTTCCGCATTTTTGGCTTGCTTGCTTTCTATACGCTTCTCATAATTTTTTTTCTGTATGAATCAACAGAACTGGCTAATCTCTATTGCTATTATTTGTCACATGAGCAAAGGTATCACATAATCTATAACTTACTTTCATGTTTTTTCCCCGGGGAGGCTGCCCTCCAATCTTCGAGGGTGGCTCCCCTGCTGGTCCCTTTCTCGAAGCTTTTAGGAGCCTCTCATCTCTGGTGTCTGAAACGTCGCGATCATATGCCGTGGCCCTTCAATGACCCTTCAATCTGGAAACCAACATCTCTCAGTCTGGGGAAATTTTCTTCTATTATTTCTTTGATAATTATCCCTTCCGTTTTCTCTAAACCTTTCTGGAATTTCCAGTGGTCAAATGCGGGACCTTCTGAACTGATCCTTAGTGTTCTCATTTTCTCTCCCATTATCTGTCTTTCTCTTATTCTCTTTCTTTCTGTGCCACTTTGGGGGAAATGTCCTCTATTTTATCTTTCAGACCTCTTATTGAATTCTGAATTTTTGCTATCCTTTTTAATAGCCAAGAGCTCTTCCTTGTGCTTTGGGTTTATATATGGGCTCTATTTATGCTTGTATCTCCTTTCTGTCTGTCTATCTATCCAACCATCATCTATCTATCATCTGTCTTTCTCCTGCACTTATTTCGGGTTAAAGGTCTGCTTTTATTTCTCTGAGAATATTGATAATACATATTTTTGAAGTTTTCTTCTATTCCTGAACTTGTCTCTGTTTCTTCTGAGTTCCTTTTTTCCCCCCTTCCTATTTACTTGTCTGATCTTAATGGTGACTTGCCTAGAATGTCTGGTGATTCCTACTTGTCCATACTGAAGATTGGGGGTCATTGGAGAAGCCTGATTAGCAGCTCTATGGACAGGGCTGGATCCCCTTCGCTGGCAGGCTTCTCCGTAGAGGGAATGGACAGGGAGATGGCTTTGTCTTTGGAGGACACTCATATTGCCCTTTACTCCTTTGGTCCATTTAGTTTTTCCAGAGAAGAATTCTCCTGCCTCTGGTCTGGGGGCAGGGGTGAGGGATGGGAGTTTGGGGATATCCTGGCTGTTGTCATAGTTCAGTCGGGGAACAAGGGTGAGAATCTTGCTGTTCAGGATGCGGAATTTAACCTGCACTTCCTGTCTGATGCCTGGGCTGATACTTTACTCTCATCTGTCGGTGCAGATGATGTCCCTGAGCTCAGGGCTCTCTGGTTCAGTTTCTTCTGAGGATGGCCCGCCCCTCTCCCGGTTTGGGAGAAGGGGGCTTGCCTGACTGCACAGGTGAGGGAAGGGACCCTAGAGGTCTAACCAGGGCCCCTGTTTTAGCCCCTTCTGACCTCCTGCCATGCCCGAAGCCCCAGGTCCCTCAGGGCTGGGGTGGGGGTGGGTCCCCAGAGGCCACATCTCCTGCCCCAAGGATGTCTCCCTACAGGCGGGGCCCTAGAAGCTTCTTCCATCCTATTAAGCCAGGTGACACTCTTCCATTTGCTTTCTCTCTCCCTCAAATTTGATGACATTTGTCCCATACTGCTGTCATCTTTCCCACTTACCTCTTCCTGGTGGGTTTTAGTGACTCGAATCTCATGTTAGCATGATTTCAGGAGGGAAGCGTGATAAAAAATGATGATCAACCCACCATGTTTAGCCTGAAGGCTTTTATTTAATATCTGCCCCTCACACAAGATTGTGGGAGCCCCATAGCCAGGGGTTCTGTTTTGTTCAACACTTTCCCCTGCGCTTAGCAGTGTGCCTAACTCATACTAGGTTCTTAGAAAACAGATACCAACTAAATTAAAAGCGTGGAGGATGGGAGGTTTTCGATGTTCTCCTCTTTCGCAATGTCTAGTGCACCAGGGATGGGGAGGGGTCCTGAGTCTCCTCTAGCAAATGAGGAACCCGGGTTTGCCCGGGGTTATCAGATTATCAGATGTGGTGGGGAGGGTCGTACCTGTGATGGCAGAAAAAAAAAATCACAGGTGGACGATCTCTGGACTTCAACGTTGGAGCCTCCCAAAGGCTGGCTGGCTGGCTGCCCCTCGAGTGTGGGGTGCCTGGCTCCAGCCCCACGCTCATCCCACTGTCCCCTTCCCACGCCCCCTCCCAGAACAGGGCTTTGGTCTCAGCTGGAGGGAAGGGAATGTCAGCCTGGACTGGAAACCTCTTTGCTATCCCTAGAAGGCCCGGGAGGGCTGCGGACCTCAGCACTGAGTCCAGATTCCGGGTGACGAGCTAAAAATATAGCCATCGGTATCCCCCCTCCCCTGACTGTCTTAATGTGGTTTTAAAATAAGTCAGCCTCTTTCTAGTTCTGCTTTCCACTGTCATTTATTTCAGTTTTTATCTCCACAACAAAAATTCCTTCCAACTTTTTTTCCCTCTCTCTCTGTAATGCTCTTCACTTTCAAATGCTAATAATCTCCAGCTGTAAAAGGCTTAGAAGTGGCTCTAGATTGTTTGATCTTTGGCCTGTGATCTGCTTTCATCTCTCTGCTTTCAAATGTTACTTTAGATTTACTTTAACCTATTAACATGCTTGGTATTCACAGACACACACTCTCCAAACCAGCTTCCCAGCACCC
Source organism: Nasua narica (assembly GCA_028533885.1). Lineage (NCBI taxonomy): Eukaryota > Metazoa > Chordata > Mammalia > Carnivora > Procyonidae > Nasua > Nasua narica. The sequence goes on from CM052815.1 coordinate 82,116,827, forward strand.
CCCACCCCATTATAACTAGACAAGGAAAGTGAAACTGTAGGCACGAGGGAGGGAAGTTTTGCCCCCGGGGCAGGGGAGGGGGCAGGAGGCCTGGAAGGCTGGGACCATGGGGTGGGGGCGGGCGGGATCGAGCTGGGGGAGGTGGGGGCCGAGGGGAGGTCCTAAGGAAGGAGAGGGAAGGGAAGAGGAGCAGGGGACCAGAACCCGGAGGCTGGTGAGGAGAGGAAGGAAGAAGGCATGGAAGCCAGAGGGCCTAGGACAGGAGGACTGGTCCCCCTGGCAGAGCAGGCTGTCTCCCGGCTGCTTAGACACTATCTAAATCCACTCTCCCGGCGTGCCCAGCCCGGCCTGAGAAGTGTGGGGACTGAATTAGGGCTGGAGATTTCTCGCTCCCACCATCGCGCCGGAATATCTGCGTGTTTGGAAACGCCAGGCATGAATATGGATGAAACTCCTCACCGAGACCGCAAGGGTACGGCTCAATTATTTGCCATATAAAGTAGCACATGAGGATTCTTTGCACTTGATCATTTTCTCTGTGTAGGGCTGTACGCGCGCCCGTGTGTGTGTGTGTGTGTGTGTGTGTGTGTGTGTGAGCGCGCGCACACGTGTGCTGGAGGTTTGGGGAGGCACCATGTCACCGGATCCCTCGTTGCAGTCCCACCTGCAGCGGGGTGCCCGGACCGTGTTTGGGAAAAGAGACCCCACTTATCCATGTACCCCACCCCAATACACACATACCCCCCAGGAACCCCTGTGACTCCACAGCCCCGAATGGCCAAAGGACTGAAATCAGAGGAGGATCACTGATACCAGAGTTTCTGGAAAACCCAGGGGCAGAAGTCTGATGGCCCTTTTCTCCTGAGGCCGCTCCCTTGTTTGGGGGAAAAAGCCTGAGCCAGCCGCCATTGCTCCTGGGAAGGCAGGAGGCAGAGGCTGTCTTAAGCTGGCTGAAAGGGACTCCCAGAGAAGCCAGAGTCCCCTCCCTTCCCCCAGGACAGGAGTCTCCCCACGGAGGAAACGGGCCAAAGCTGCCGGGGTCAGAGGAGTGCAAGGAAACCTCATCTGGCATCAGAAGGTCTAGAGCTCCAGTCTTGGGCCAGGGACTTAGCCCCCCTGACCTCAGTTTCCTTATCTATGGAATGGGCTAACTATCCTTACTTCCAAAGGTAGTTGTGGTGGCCCAGTGATTCTAGTGAGGATTATAATTCTATTCCACTGAGCCCTCATCATGCAGCAGGTACTATCCTAAGTATGTTATTAATATTAACTCACTTAATCCTCCATTAATTCTCAGTTAATACTCATTTCACCCTACGAGGTGGATACTATTATCAGCCTCATTTTGCAAATAAGGAAACTGAGACACAAAGGGTTTAAGCAATTTGCACAAGGTCACAGAGATAGGGCTAGTATGTTTATTTTAGGCTAATTAGGCTCCTGGGTCACAGGAACTTATCCTCATTGAATCCCTGCCCCCCGCATTGGTACCAGGGGTACCGACCCTACACAGAGCCCAGCCGAGCAGCCTCAGCTCCCTGATGCCCAGGCCCGCACTCCTCATCCTCATGCTCGCCCGTGAAGATGCTTTTCAGCTGCGGAGGGCTTAAAAATGTCAGTTATTATTATCTGTAAATGTTGGGAATTTCTGCCAAAGGGAAGGCTTACGTTCCCTGAGTCGGAGGTCTAGGGTGCTACGGAAAAGGCCGGGTGCCTACAGGCTGTCCTCTCTCTCAGACCTTCTCTCTGGCAAACCAGAACTTCTCTGCTGTAGCCAATTGCTTCTAGTCCTGAACAAAGAGGAAAGGGAGACCAGACGTTACCTTATTAGCACGGGGCGTGAAGGGGGCTGTGTTTGGTGGGGGGGCAGGGATCCACCTTAGATCAGGGGCTCACCTGGAATGAGCCCCCCTCACGGCTGCCACGCCCCAGCCTCCCCAGTGGAGGTGGTGGAGGAAGGTAGGGTTGACAGGGCTGAGCACAGCGGTGACCCTAAGCTGAGCCCATCCATGGGTACTTGGGGGAGGTTTCAAGATTCCCCGGCCCATCCAAGCAGAAGGGAGATGGGCCCAGTCTGAGTGCTGCCACGAGCCAGGCAACGTGTAAGGTATTTCCACACCTACCAGCACATTCAGACTTTGCACCAGCCCTGGGAGTTAGGCATCCCCCTGCATTGTCGTTTTGCAGGTGCGGAGGCGGAGACTCTTAAGGGACGTGACCACGGTCGTGCAGAATCTCTTTCCACCGCGCTCCCTCCCGTATGTCTCAGCGGATGAAGACGGATGGCGCTGATTCTGCGGTGAACTGGTAGGTGGCTTTGGGGCCCTCCCACGACACAAACCCCCAGTCACCCGGCAGTCCCCCCGGAGGTCTCATTTTGCCAGGCACTGGACGCCCCTGGGGGTAGGGCCTGGATCTCTTTGTGATCTGGTAGAACCCAGGCTTGAAGTGTTTCTTCCTGTCACCCTCTTTGGGATCTGGTCCCCCCCGGAAGCTTGGCTGGCCCGGGAGTGAGCCTTGCACGTCGCATGCCTCTGAGAAAGGACACGGCTTTTTTGCTTGGTGACTGTGTGCCCCCAGATAAGTAACTTAGCCTCTCTGAGCCGAAGTTTCATCATTTACCTAAATAGTGCAAGAGTGGGGTGGTCCTAATGCACCAGGGCCCAGGAGAGGCCGCGGGCCTGGGTACTCTGTCTTCCACACCGCCCACTGGGCTCTTCCTGGGCAGGGACCAGCAGACAGAGTCCCTACCTGTGAGGGTGGCAGTGAAGGAGGGAAGAACACTCGCACCTTCCAGGTTTCTGCCTCCAGCAAGGCTCAGATGCACACATAGAGTGTGCAGTCGTGAATGCCAGAGGCCGTTTCCAGAGGTGCCTGCCAGGGGCATAATGAACCCCGGAGAGCCCAGCGTTGGTTCTGTGGCCTCCTACCTGAAGCCCAGTAGACAGCTCTTCGGGTCAGGAGGGATCCTTCTAGGTTGCCGTGGGAGTCGGGGAGGAGTCAGGGCTTGATGAGGGCTCTTGTTCTCCTTCGCCTCCTCTGGTACCAGCCGCACCAGGAGGCCGGGGAGCTGGGAGGGGCCGCGGGCAGCGAGGAGAATCCCCCCTTCCTTCACACCCACCCACCAGCCCCTAGTCACTGGAAAGAGCAAATGCAAATGGATCCAAAGCACAATACCCAGAACACGCCGCCACGCTTCCTAGGGGCTCGCTCTGAGGTAAAGCTGGGCTCCTCCTGGGGGCTGACATTTTCCCTGGTTCAAACAACATCTGTGGCTCGCCGAGCTTGGCGAAAGGTGAAGGAGCCAGCCACCGCCACTGTAGACTCCAGGGAAATGGAAAAACCCAGCTTCACAGGTCCCTCCCACCTGGAGGGGGTTCAGGGCCCACGCCTGCACTCACGCGCGTACCCCCGCACGACCCCACGGGTGCGTCCTCGCGTACCCCTCGGCCGCTCAGGAGCCCATGTGCGTGCATTCCCACATGCACGCAGACTCACATGCGTGTCCTTTCATGAACACTCTCGCCCACCCAAACCCACACACACGTGTGCGCGCGCACACCCACCCACGAACCACGCACAGACTTCCGTGAGCTGGACGAGAGGGTCTGTCCCCACCCCCGCCCCCCGGCCCCCCAAGATGAGAGAGGGCAGAACCGAGGGGGTGGCTGTTGAAGGTTTGAAATCAATGCATTCTGAGAAGGAGGACTGTCTTCCCCTCCAGGCTCCAGGCCAAATCTCCAAATGAAATCGGGCCGGGGAGAAATGAACAACCGAGATGCACAAAACAATGTGAAGAAGAAACGAATAATAATATAAAAAAAAAAAGGTGAGAGTTATTTTTCAGCTCACTGGCTTTCTGAAAAGTAATATAAAGTTGAGCAGCGTCTTCTTGGAATCGACCTTTCTGAGCCGAGACCCAGGCCACGCGCACATCTCTTTCCTCTCTTTCTATTACCCGAAATGTGTATGGTTTCATCTCCTCTGATTTTCTTCCCTTTGTGCGCCTGTGCAAACCCCTCGTGTCAGGGGCTTGTCCCCAAGCCGGCAGCCCAGCCCTGCCACCATGCACCTCCCTGGCTCCCCGCGGGGCTGAGGATTGCGAGCCTCCCCCGCCACTGCCAGAGCTCCCCCACCAAAGCTGGGGCCTCGTCCGCCCCCCACCTAGTTCTGTCCTCCTCCCTGGCCGGAAGGGGCTGCAGCTTCTCCCCCGCCATACACCAACCTGGCCTCCTGGCCTTTGTTCCAGAGCGAATTCTCTTGCACACTGTTCCTTGAAGCAGGGCTGGAAAGGGAAGGGTGGATGGGCCCAGGGGCTCACGGTCCTGGGGCAGGGAGGACAGGACGATATTTGGTGAGGACGAGAGAGCAGGTGAATCGTAAGAGCATTCTGCCATCTTCAGAGTATGGAAGGATAAAGGTTTCCTTTCTAAAATGTCTAGGAAAAAGGTTAAAGAAGGGGAGACCCAGAATCTTCTCGACAGTGATGACATTGCCTGTAATTCCGGTCAATTCTCCGCTAGACGTGAGGCTGGAAGAAGTTACCCGATGGCGGCCCCGTCTGCCACCTCCCATCCCCAGACACACACTCACAGACCCGCACGCACGGACCACACACAGACGCGCGTGCACGAGTGCCCCAGACACATCCGCACAGAGGCACACACACGCACAGCCCTGAAGCAGACACACAGATGCACTCCTCAGACACACGCATAGCCCAAACCCTCCGTACGGATGCACATACACGCACCCCTGACACACGCGCACACACACACTCCCTTCTGCACGGTTCCCTATTAGAGCAGCACTGAGGCCTTTTCCAGTCCGCCGTGTCTACTCTCGACTTGTACTTCCCGCCCTGAGGAGGTGGGGGCACGCGATGGTCTTATGGTCTGTATCCCCATCGGGGGGATAAATGGTCTGTGTCCGCATTGACTTTGGCAATGAAACATCAAACGTGGGGAGAAGGTGCCTGGTGGCCTCTTTGTCACAAAGATGAGTGGAGGGTGCCTGGCCTACCCCACACTGGAGGGGAAAGGCTTCAGGAGGCCCAATCAGACCCCTGCCCTGGTCCGCCGATCAGAGAGAAGAACTCTGATGGATGTGGTTGGGGCAGGGAAAGGAGGGCGAGGGGATGTAGGCAAGGTAGCCGAAGATTTTCTCAGGAAGAGACCAACAGGTCTAGTGTAGAGACAGGTAATTCTGATGCCCATCGCCTGACATATCCTTGTCCTCGCCCAGCCAGTGCTTGAAGCACAAAGTGAGCCCTGTGAGGGGTTCGGGACATGACACGACGTGAGGTGGGGACTGCTGTGTGCCGCAGTGGGAATGATTGACGTGTGTGAATCCTTGGCTTTTTGCCCAAGTGTTCCCTCCTTTACTGTGTCATTTCTATCATGCCAGTCACCTTGGCCTGTAACCAGGGTAGGTATTGGGGGGCCTGCCTTCGAGGTGAGGAATCTGGAGCTCGGGTAAAGTGAGCGACTTGCCAGGTGCGTTAGTCAGGCTGGACTAATCGCTGTAACAAACAGCTCCAAAGTCTCGGTGGGGTAGCTCCGTAGAAGTTTCTCAAACAGGCCCCTGTTCAATGAGAGTCGGCAAGCGCGCTCGGCGTGATGGGCCCCAGGTTCCTTCTTGTGGCTCTATTACTCTTGAGGTGCTTGGCGTATCCGGATTCGGCAGGTGGATGGGAAAAGCAAGTGAGGGTTTACGTGTAATGTTTCTTATGGGCCCGGCCCGGGGTGATAGGATGTCCTCTGCTCGCATCCCGTGGGCTAGAACACAGTCACCTGGCTACATGTCCAGCGGCGGGGCTGGGGAGTGTAGTGCAGCTGCAGCTCCAGGAAGAGAGGGAGAGCGCAGATGAGCCCTGTCTGTCTGCACTGCGCCCCGACTCACACAGCCGGCAACAGTGACATCCGTCCTCCGACCTAGGTTCTGACGGCAGGAAGTACCTTGCTTTGCCCTTCCAACCCTTTACTTTGAAGTATTAAGCTTTTCCAACAGAGCAGTGTTCCCGGTCTTTTCCGAGGTCTGAAAGTCCTTATATTTATAAGACTATCGTGATAATGGCCATAATGTGTCCCTATCTGGTCTATTCTGCACGCATCGCATTTACTTTCATACCCTACAAGCTCCTAGTCTCCCCCTGCCTTCCAACCGAGGACAGGGCAGTCGGCGAGATTAAGTAGCTTCTCTGAGGTTGGGAGAACGTGAGAAGGTGAGTCCAAGCCTTTCTGGCTCTGGCCTTCCATCTTGCTCCCCCGTTGCCACAGCTCCCCCTGGACCTGGGACGGGAGGCCGAGTAGGTGGAGGGTCAGCCTTCTTACTCCTGCGGCGCGGACTTCCCCGGGGGGGGGGGGGTGCGCCTTAAGTAGGATGCAAATGGCGTGGGCAGAGTCCTTGCTGCCTTCTGCTCTGGGGAGCATCTGGAGAAGTAGGAAGGTGCGGGCCATTGTAGCCTAGTCAACGTGGTAACCGTGCTTCTGGGGATGTTAGCGGGGCTGGGAACCGAGTTCCAGTTATAGGGTCTGCGGTGAAGCGTCCTGGGTTAGGAGTCAGGAGATGTTCTTGAGGAAACTCAGCCATACTTAGCCATGCAATTTGGGGCATCACGCATGAAATCCCTGGGGTTCAGCACCACACCCTCTCCTCCTGAAATTAGACACTGTAGACATTCCAGACCCTCTTAGGCTGCATAGCCTCCTAATTGGTTTCACCAAGGCCTCATAGTTTGTCTTTAAACCCTTCCTGCACATCCTGGAAAGAACCTTCTTAACCACACGCACGTTTCATGGCATCTTTTTCTGCGCAATGATGTTCACGACTGCTGTCAAGTCCAAGCTCCTTAATCAACCCCTCCTACTTCTTTGTATTCTGCCCCTAGGCTACCCATCTGGATGCATCCTCCTTGACTCCCCTTGACATACCTCCTTTCTCCTCCCCCCGACATCCCACTGCCAGGGCACCGTCATCGCTAGCCTTCGCATGATCCCCCGGATAATCTCCGCTCTTCCATCATCGCGTTTGTACCCTCACGCGGTGCTTCCCTCCGAGGTACCCTCGGAGCCACGGTCTTCTGAGAGTGTTCCTTATCTTTTTCCCCAGCTTGTGAGCCTCATCAGGGTGAGAGCTAAGTCTTGTACAATTTGTACCTTTGGATATAACAGCCCTCAGACAATAGTTTACGCCTGAGAAAATCATCACAAGATAGTCAAGACTTTCAGTGATATGCAAATGAAAGGCTTGGCTTAGGAGCCATCATTTATGTCTGTTTGACTGTTTTCTGCCAACCCTGGGGAGCAGGAGGCGGCTCCCACGTCCTGGACAGCTCTTAACCTCACTGGGTTTATTTCTAAGGCTGTACGGGCGGGACCTTGAAGCAGAGACTTGGGACACCTTAACTTGTGTATTCTCTGCCCCCTTGGGGGGGGTGGGTAGAAGCCCAGGCCTCCCACCAGGCTAACCTGTCGGGTAGAAGCAAGCGAGCGAGGCAGGTGCATTTGGGGAGCTCTTCAAACGGACCTCTCTTGGCTCTTTGCCCACACTCAGCCCCTCCACACCAGGCCAAATTGTAGGCTGAAGCCAGTGGCAAAAGTAATGGATTGGAACCAGGATGCTCAGGTTAAGTGGGCCGCTCCGTGGAGCTCATCCATAATCCTGCTGGAGCCCAGAGAACAATACGTTAATTAGAGCCGACAGCGCAGCTCCCACCAGCCATCCATCCTGCCTGTGTCTGCGGGGCCTTCCCCATGGACACGCCAGCCCACTCCCTTCTCTGAAAGAGATTTATTCATTATCAATGTTTGTCTGGGAGAGGGATCCAGTGGGGAGGGAACGGGATTCCAAAGGGGACGGGACCTGAGAGAGGCAGCTAGCCAAAGCATGGGTGTGTTTGGGGGGGCTGGAGATGGGTGTTCCCAATTAAGAGGATGAGGCCCGTCCACTGGATTGGATGGGGGAAGAGGTAAGCCAAAGGGAATTAGAAGAAATTCAGTAAATGTGTCCAACAAGTGGTCCTTGTGGGAGTTTTAGCTTTGGACATGGCTCACTTTAAGCCACAGATGATTGGGGGGAGGCGGTGAAGAAGATAGGGAACAGACGAATCCCATTTATCTAAAGTCTGCCCTCGTGGTTACCCTCCAGAAGCACTCGGAAAGTGCTTGTTGAGTGAATAAATGTCTTTCATGGCAGCCAGAGCGATTTAGGTCAGACGTCACAAGGAACTCATTACCAATGAGCAAGACCAAAAATGGGTTCTGGGATTCCTACCCAGCAAGAATCTTTTGAAAGAAAGGCGGATATGTTTCATTTTTCCTGGATCCCATTATCTGTGGATCATGTAGAACTTTGGAGAAAATGGGAGAGGACCAGCTCTCCACAAGAAGGTGAGACAGTCTGGGGAGATAAGAAGGCAACAGGTCAGAGATGGCAAAGGATTGGTGGGCCTATGGCCCATTGACCAAAGCTCCAAAGAGAATGAGAGGGGGTGAGAAGTGGGGTGCAAAGTGTTCGTGAACTCAGCTCACAAAGGGACATGAAGGACTCGAACCCCCTCTCTGCAGCCCCTGCTGCCAGACAGAGAATAGGGGGAAAGAGGGCACGTGATTAGCCGAAGTCCCACAACCGGTGTAGGGAGCATCTCGCTGCTCTAAGCCCTGGGCCAGCCTCATCCCCTCACCTGGGGCCTTATTGAACATACAGGCTCTTGGGCAGCGCCCCACAACTACTGAATCCAAATCCCCATTTTGCAAGAGCTCCCTGTTATTTCTTTGCTCCCCAAGCTTGGAGAAGCAAGTCAGCTAGATCATGTGCTGCTTCTTTGGGGACCAGATGGTGTTTTAGGGAAAGAACCTCTGGAGTAGGTTGGAAGTTCTTGCCCTGCCTATTAACTAGCGGGGTGACTTGGGGAGAATCACTTAGACCCTCTGGGTCTGATTGACTCATATTTAATAGGAAGAGGTTGAACGAGATCTGTGTTTCTTAAACTCTAGTAGCCATCAGAATCACCTGGAATGAAAAGCAGATTCTTGGGGGCCACTGGTAGCATTTCTTACAGAGCTTGAGATTTTCAGCTTGGTTCCAGACCCGGCTAGTACTGGGAGTGGGTCCAGGACACCCGGAACGCCAGTGAACCTGGCCTTACAAAAGGCGTGGAAGTCAATGCCGGCCACGTATGAGGCACTGAGATTTAAGAAGAGTCCTGTGAAACACAGCAATAAAACCTGGAAATAACTATCCATTTCCTACAACAAAATGTCTCATTTCCAAGTCCATAAACGCTCCCCCTCCAGATCCCCAGACCCATCTGTTTTGTAAGCATGTATAATTATTAGCACCATAAAGTCGCTTTCTGTACCTAATGTAATTATCGGGAGCCAAAGTAATATCAGGTAGAGGAGGGGGAGGGAAGAGGAGGCACACTCACTGCAAACTCAGACTATTTCTTTAAGGAGAGAGAAGTAGTCACACGAGAATGGAATGATTCTTTATGGTGATATTATACTTCCTATGGAGGCTTTGGGGACAGCTTTGCAAATAAGACTGAGCTGGCTCATCTCAAAGTAAAGAGCAGTTTCCTGCCATGTACAAGGGATTTAGGCCCTACTGGGAGCTAGGAATTAGGATCACCGCGCTCCCCCTGCCATAACCTTCAGATTCTTTGTAGGTCTCCAGGAAGACCTCCCTTCCGAGGCACTTTCCAAACCGGTTTATTCTTTCCTTCCTTTTGCATTTCCTCTGGCAGGGAAAAAAAAAAATTACAAAGCTTCTCTGAGATGTTAGCTAGCTAGGAACAAGTGGTTCAGAGCAAAGCCTTGACTGTGGTTTTGTGTTTATCCAGAGTGCCTTGGGGGGGCGTCTAGTCAAATGCTAACTGAGTGAGTGACTGAGTGACCGGAGGAAGTGACGGATGAATGGATAAGGCCCAGATGATGACAGGAACTGTTATTGAAGAGGAAGGAGGACATATTCCTTCTCTTCCTATGTCCTGTTTGTGAAGGGGTGTGGGGCAGAATAAGGACCAATGAGGCATTGCAGACAGGCTGATTTTGATCTGCCGTGTGGTGAGCTAAATCGCATTCTGACCATGTGGGCTGTCCAAACAGGACTGGCCCGCTTTGCTTCGTGGTGAGTTCTCCGTCGCCAGGGATTTTTAGACGGAGCACTTTTCCCGTGAGTCTTGTCTAGGACGTGGAGGGGGAGTGGGTAATGGGGAGAATGTTGATTAGCATTCACTAGGTGCCTGACTCCTCAGTGATATCATCTCATTTAATCCATTCTCCAAACCCGTGGGGGTTTTAAAGAAGGGCCGGACGGAGAATCATGGAACTGAGTGCACGCGTCCCAGCTAGCACGAGGTCGAGCTAGGCTGCAGACCATGCCTGCTCCTGAGTTCGTCTGCCTTCTACAGGGACTTGAAAATTGGCTTAAGAGTCCTCGGTGCGCATACTGGCACTGCACCTGACATGCTCGGCTCGTGCGAGCACGGGCTGCTCCCTCGGCTGGCGGCGAGGTTGGTCTATCTTCTGGACCCATCTCTGAAAATTCAAAGAGGAGCTGCTGTGGGAAAAGCAACTGTTTTCAAGGCGGTTCTCTTTTGGTTCAATTTTGTTTCTTACGCTGCGCTGGTGTCTCCTCGTCTGCAGGTGTGTCTGTCTGCCGGGGTCCCAAATCAACGTGGGGGCTTAGGGATTCCGTTCTCTGACCCGGAAATCCATACCAGGGGTCGCGCCTTCCTTCCCGTCCTCACCCCCGGGAACGGGCTCCTCTGTCTGGTCTCGCATGGACCGCCGTCAGGGCCGATTGGAGAAGTGTTCCGGCCAGGCAGGGGCAGATGGCTGCGGCTACCGACGGCCACATTGTCGCTAATTTCTTGCTCTGGGAAAATCCCAAAGGTGCTAGTGGTGCGGTCTGGAGAAGACTAGGCTGATGTGCTTTCTGCAGCATCTCTGTAGCCTCTGGAGGCAGCTTCGTGTGTGTGTGTGTGTGTGTGTGTGTGTGTGTGTTTGTGTGAGACGCTCGTCTCTGTCCCTTGTTCTCATGCCAGCCTTCTCTGGATGCCCACCAGATTCCTTCCTGCCTCTGTGCCACTGTGCCCTGTTTGTCATCCGTCTTTGAAACCGTGTGGCAGAGACTCCTTCCTCATGTGCTGGGGGAGCGGCGGATGGGGGGGGCAGGAGGCAACTTGTCGCTTGGGACCAGGCCACCACCTTTCCTCTGAAGTCTACCCCCTTCCTTTTGCCTCGGCCTGCCTTTGCCTCCAGTTCCTTCCAATCCAGCTTAATATCATGCTAGGAGAGGCCCCAGCTAGAGGAGGGCACCAGCCAGGCCTCTGGGAGGGCATCTGCTTCTGCTGATAAGTAGCCCTGTCTTTCTCCTACCCTTCGGTGGGGCGGAGATGCCCTCCCGCGGGAGCCGCGGAATTAAAGCAGGGCACTGGGCTTTGGCAACTAGCCTTTCCTGGCACCAGATCTGCTCTGTCTCTGTGGATTTCTCTCTCAGAGACTCACTGTGGCCTGATTAAAAAAATGATTTCTTCTTGCAAAGCAAAATAGGGTCTTGTGTGGAGCCCACCCCCTAAATGAGATGGGAAGCTGGACTTTCAAGGGCCCCGAACTTAGGGTCTGAGAGTCGATTCCCCCTTCCAGACTTGGTGGGAGTTTCAGAGCTGAGGGCCACACAGAGGGCGAACCTGACCCTACCTGCCATAGACACGGGGCTTCCCGGTCTGCTGGCCTCTCTGGGACAGTGTACCTCCGATTGGGTCGGGGAGGCCAACAGCAGAGAGGTTTGGTCTCACACTTCTGGAGGCTGGAAGCCCAAAATCGAGGTGTTGGCAGAGCGGCTTCCGAAGGAGGGCTGGGAGCGCAGGGTCTGTTCGGGCCGCTCTCCCCGGCTTGCGGATGGCCATCCTCTGCCTCGCCTTCTTCACACCGTCTTCCCTCTGTGTGTCTCTGCGTCCAAATTTCTCCTTTTCATAAGGAGGCTAGCTGTGTTCGTCAGCTCAGGCTGCCATAAGGAAATGGCACAGACTACGTGGTTTAGACGACAGAACTCGGCCCCCTCGGGATCCATCACAGGAGAGACTCCTCCAGCTGGTTTCCTTCCCCTAGCACAGTCTGCTGGTTTGTCTGAGGACAAGGGATGGGAGGAGTGCCCCCTGCAGCTCCCTAAACTGAGGCGGGACGCCCAGGGTACCCCAGACTCTGCTCAGCAGCCCCACCTCAGGAGCCGTCAGCCCCCTCATAGCTGCCATCTTCCATGTCATCGGCTCGTCCACTGGGGCCACTGCCACGCCGGCTGGTTGGTCTCTGTTCCAGGAGGAAGGGACCCCGGCATTCAGGTGTCCTTGGAGACATCCTCTTCAGACACCCCTGAAGAGGATCTGGGGGGTGGGGTGTGTGGGGAGAGTCTGCGAAGTGGAAGTGGGAGCGAGGAGAAGAGAGAGAGCAGGAATTAGTCAGATCCCCTCTCCCAAGCTTACTGTCACACCACGGAGAAAGCCTTTTAACCACACTTTTTCCTCATAATAGGATTATTCTGAAAACATTTCAAGCGAGAGAAATGCTGTTTTCTTTTAAATCTTTATTTAAAGTACACAAAGATCAGAATTTTCTTTTCCAGATTAAGTAGCTCTTATATCTTTATCATTCTCCCGTAATTTCTTCCTGGAGATAGAAAGGGCAGATCTTTGCTGTTATCAGGAGGCCCTGGAACCACGCTGTGCTTCTGAATTAAGGATCGGGGCATGGGGTCAGGGTGTTAGGGACTCCTCTCTGGTCCCTGCAACTGTCCACAAGCTCACATCTCAGGCCCCCCACCCCGCCCCTGATGCCCCGCCCCCAGCTCCCCGAAGGGTTGGTTGTCCAGCTTCCTCCTCATTCCTCCACGCCTCGCTCAGCATCATGGTTCATTGGCCGTCGGGAAAGCACAGGGTTGGGAGTTAGAAGAATTCACTTCACTCACCACGGGATCCAAGTGGATGGGGCAGTGGGCATGAAGGCTTATGGGGAAGGCAGATTTCATGTGGCTCCTTTCCTTCTGGTTGCACCCAACCTGGCCAGCATCTGAGCAGAAGGATGCCTGGGTGCTGCCCTCCCCATCTCTTCCTTAAAATCAAACTCTGATGGGCAGAAAGGTCTTTGGAAAGTATACAGCTCATCTCCCTACTGGATGCATGGATAGCGGCTAGAGTCCTGCTTTTCATTCCTCCTGGGGAGGGGAGCACTGTCCCCCATCCCATGGGAGGCAGCTCAGGACAGTAGAACATCTTCTCCAGTGTTGAGCAGGATCCTTCCTGGTAGGGCTTTCCAGAGAAAAAGATCCAATAAGATCTGTGTGTGTGTGTATGTGTGTGTATTCCATTTATATGTGTATATTTATATATTTCCATATGTGTGTGTATATATATATTTCACATATATATGGAAAAAGATTTTTATTAAAGGAATTGGCTCATGTACTTATGGAGGCTAACAAGTCCTAAGACCTGCAGAGTGAGTGAGCAAGCTGGAGAGCTGACAGTGTGGTCCCAGTCTGAAGGCTGGCAGGCTCAAGACCCAAAAAATGTTGATGTTTTGGGTGGAGTCCAAAGGCAGGAAAAAGCCAATGTTCCATTTTAAATGTAGTTGAACAAGAGAAACTCTCTCTTACTCAAGGGGGGAGGGCAGCCCTTTTGTTCTAGCCAGGCCTTCACCTGATTGGATGCGGCCCACCTCCACTGGGGAAGGCAGTCCGTTTTATTCAGTCTACCAATTCAGGTGTTAATCCCATCCAGAAACACCCTCACAGAAATCCACAGATTCATGTTTGACCAAATGTCTTGGCATACAGTGGCCCAGTCAGATTGTTATGTAAAAGTAATCACCTCACTTCCTTTCTACCATTCCCCAATTAGTCTGGTTTTACATTTCTGGAATGCCAGGCCGTTCTGGCCAGAGAGGGCGATGCTGGGGTTCTATCTTAGAGAAAGAGACTGGCTGTCAGAATAAAGAAGCCTATCTCCCTGCCCCTCTTGGCGTCTGGGTAAAGCCCAAGAAGTGATAGCTGGGCCAAGAGGAGCCATATCCTGGGACTGATCTTTGGAGGAAAAGAAGTAGGAAAGCACATTTCCATCTCTGTTTTCTACCCCTCCCAATGGCTTCAGAGAGGGAGGACAAGGGTCCTGCTACTTAAATGCCAAAGGCTCGACCTGCATCACATCCTTGAAGTTGCACAAAATCTCAGCATGAGCAAATCTTAGCTCTGCTGTCGCCACAAGGAAATCGGCGTAGAGTGTACATCAGCAGCTCGGAGTCTTCGAGCTGCCGACTGCAGGAACCGGGATTGGAATCCCTGGCTTTAGATGTACTTTGAAACCTCCTCTTCCGGCTACGTCTTGGAAAGTGGCATGCTGGTGCAGGCTCTGGAAACTGTCTTGCCTTGAGGTTGAGGGGCAATGGTCAGGTTTAAGAGAATTCTGACAGTAGTAAAGTCTTTCTGCCCAGGTGCCCAGGCAGCAAAGCTGTCCACCAGCAAAGGGAGTCACTGCAGGTTTGACACCACGATGCTAGGACACCTGCAGTAGACAGGAAACGAAGAACCTGGAGGAGAGGACCACGACGGGTCACATTCTCCAGCTCTGGGGTCCTCGGGATGAAAGCCTTTTGGCTGAGCAGGCAACCCGGAGGCTCCTTTATTTTAGGGGCACTGAGGAAAAGGGACAGGTGGGGGAACAAGTGGACAGCTGCCACAGAGCACCTCGCGGTCTGCGGTCCCTTGCCGCAGTCTGCGAGAACGGGCCTCGCTGGGGGAGGAGGTGGGGACAGGAGCTTTTGCAAAGGGCACAGCACAAGTGGAGGCGGGCTTCCTGCTTGTCTGGGACCCTGCCCGCCCGCGTTCGGCAGTGGCTCAGAGGAGGAAAGCAAACAAGGGGATTTTCAGATGGTCTTTGCGTGCTTTCTCTTGTTTTCCCTTGGAGGGAGAGGCAGCCACCATGGGTCCTTTAAATCTTGGCCTGGAGGAGCCAGGCTAGAGAAGGTGGTGGGGGGGGGGCTTCCGTGAGATGAGAAGCCTGAAGCCATGCTGAGCTGAGCTGGGAGCTATTGATAGGCACTGTACTTGGGGCAGTTCTGCTTCTCCGGAGAGCCGAGAGCTGACCTCCTAGACCCCCTGTCTTCTCGTCCACTGGGCTGTTTAACAAGAAGTGCCATTAATGTGGAGACTCTGGGGGATGGGGGGTGCTGAAGTTAATCACTGGGATATCCTGCAGACACCTGTGGGGAAGGGACCTCTCTATCCTTCCAGGACGGCCCGTCTTGCCTGTGTGCAGCTCCTGCCTAGAAGTCTGGCTTCTAGTAGCTTCCATTCACCATGCAGCAGGGTCTCCTGAGCCCTGAAGTTGGCTCCTGCTTTTCAACAGTGGCACTTCTGAGCCTGGGCTTGTCCTCTGACCCCACGAGCGCCTTGTGCTTGGAGTACCATTGCCCTCTGCGGGAATGGGGCCTGCGCTCTGAAACGGCCACCTGCGGTCGCTGTTTCATCCTCTCGGCTGGGCTGTAAGCGGTCTTCAGCGGGGACCGGATTGTCCCTATCTTTTATATCCCACATATTCACTACTAGAGGGCTGAGCATATGGCGAGCGTTTTATCACTGCATGGTGGAAAGAAGGAAGGAAGGAAGGGAGGGAGGGAGAGACATAAGGAGGGAGGGAAGTGGGGAGGAGGGGAGAGGGAGGGAAAAAGGAAAGATTTGTCTCCGTCTTCTTTTGCCCACACATTAGTGAATCTGCGGCTTGGACAGGGTTCCCTATTTTATGGTTGTGTTCGTGTCAGGGAGGTGCCCGGTGTGGAGAACAGCTCTGGGCTCTGGCCTCAATCCCTGGGTTCCGGTTCCAGCTTGCATTCCTAGCCAGGCAACCCTGGGCAAGTTACTTCTCTGAGTCCTAGTTTCCTTGCTGCAGGAAGAGGGGAATAATAAGCACTAGCCCCATATAAGCTTGTTGGGAAGATCAAATCAGATCAAGGGACCTCGTATCCCAAGTAAACTGGATTTCCTTCGGCGGGAGGGGCAATGCTCAGGTTTACGATACGGGAAACTGTGATTCCAATAATAACGATTTTGTTCCTATCTGATTAGTTTCTAGCATGTGCTGACCAATGAAAATTTCTTTCTAGACATGGTCTCAGTATATAGCTAATGGGGTGGGCAGTTTGCTAGAGGTTCAGAAAGCTTAACTGACTTGAAAAAGTAGGATTTGAATCCAGATCCCTAATGGCCTCAGAGCTCCAATGCTCTCTACTACATCAAACCGCTTCCCATTGAAAGTAAATTAGGGTCACTATGGGGGAGGTGGTGGAGGTTGATGTTGGACTCACAGACTCTAGGAGAGACTCCAGATCTTGGGATTGTATCACTTTCCCAGCTAATAGGGCACAGCAAATACTCAGGCTCATTCTTTTCCGGGTTAGTTTTTTTTTTTTTTAATATCTTTTCCTCACCCTGAGTGTGTCCTTTGCAGTCAGAGTGGGGTCTTCCAGCCAGGGGCAACTTGTTTTCCAAGGAGTCAGGGATGGCTGCATTAAAGATGTGGGTTTCCAGGAGCACTGTGTGTGTGTGTGTGTGTGTGTGTGTGTGTGTGTGTGTGTGTGCGTGAAATCTAGACATCAGACAGAACCAGGCAAGGAAGATGTGGCTCTGAGGCAGTAACCAATTGATCATTTGGCAAACTTTATTGAGCCCTGACACGTGCCAGACCCTGAGGGGTTGAGGAGAGCAGGCCGGTGCTCTGATCTCCAGGAGCTTGCAGATTGGTGAGGAAGACAGGATTCAGGGCAGATGGAGGCTCCTTCTGCTTCCAGCTGGGCAGGGGGAGGGGCGGGGCCTGGAGGATGGCGGGAGGGAGGGGGGTGTTGGGGAGAGAGGCTCTACCCAAGGGACAGTGGGGGAGGGGGTGGCACCCTCCCAGGTCCCCCTGGAAGTCTCTACCCCACTGGCCCCCTCAGGCCTGGTTCTGTTTAAGTCCAATAACTTTGGTCTCCAGGTTGCCTCCCGCCTGCCACGTTCCAACTCAATCATTCTTTGAAATTTGGAGCTGTAGCTAAACTGCCTTTGCCCTCTAACAGGATTTTCACAGTCTCTGTGGCCTCGGCTAGTGCGGCTTCTCACCTGCTGTTGTAATCGGCCCTGCTAAGCCTGAGGCTCCAGGCAGAAAGCTTAACTCGCCTCGCCCATTGGAGCTCACTCTTCCTGGCATTGGAGCCTCATATCAGGAAGGGGAGCTAATCCACGCCCCCTACTCTGCACACAGAGACATTTCAAAGGAAACACAATGGCAGAGGGAATGCAGCAGTGTCTCTGGGAGGGACAGTGAGAGCCCTGTGCCCCGCACCTGAGGGGAGGTAGGGAAGATGCCCGGGGTCTCTGCACCTTCTCCTCAGAGGGTCGGTGAGAGAGCCAAAGCAGCTGCTTTTCTGGGAGATTTTGTTTCAGGGACTGCCCAGCCTCAGTGTCTACACTGGGAGGGCTAGCTCTGTTAACAGGAGTGGGGACTGATGAGCCACCATAATGGGTATGTGTCTGCCCTTGGGTGGCATAACACCTAGGACCTTTTTCTAAAACCGTTAAAACCTGCTGGTTATTTTTTGCCCTCTACTTTCATCTTAATACTTTATACTCTTTTTTTTAAATATTTTATTTATTTATTTGACAGAGAGAGAGAGAGAGAGAGAGATCACTAGTAGGCAGAGAGGCAGGCAGAGAGAGAGGGGGAAGCAGGCTCCCTGCTGAGCAGAGAGCCTGATGCAGGGCTCGATCCCAGGACCCTGAGATCATGACCTGAGCTGAAGGCAGAGGCTTTAACCCACTGAGCCACCCAGGCACCCCTTAATACTTTACACTCTTGAGGGCAAGAGCCCAGAACACCAAGAGTGTCTGACCACAGTAGGACTTCAGTAAGCGCTTGCTGAATGAGTGAGTCTAGCACTTCAACTCAGCTCAGGATGGCATAGAAGTCTCAAATGCCTCTCTGTCTTTGAACCTCTCGTGTCTCTGTGAGGCTCCCATATGTATGAAATTAAATTTGTTTTTCTCCTGTTAAATCTGTCTTATGTCAATTTAACTAATAGAGCAGCCAAAAGAATATAGAAGGGTAGAGGAAAAAATGTTTCCTCCCCCACAGTGTGGTAGCCGCTATGGTGTGCCATCCAGCTTCTCCTCCAGTGAGGACTTTTTGGCCTAGCTGCTGGGGAAGTGATCAGTGGATGGGCTTTAGCAGTTGGTCCCTACAGAGATTGTTTCAGCTGCAGACAGCCTTCTGCCCACCCCTTCTGGGGTGGTCCGTATCCAGTGACGGAGTAATATGGGAATAAGAAGGCCTGGCCATCTCCACTGGGTTTGGGATCGCTCTGAAGGGCCATTCCAAGGCTCCAGAGCAAATTGTGGGGTTGGCCAAGGCTACTGTTGATCTGTATCAAAGCTAGACTCCCCCCACCATCCCCCAGGCTTACTTCCTATCCTTCTTTTCCACTGGTGTGGATCTCATGGAGCGTCCTTAAAAAGCACCTTACTGGCCAAACCCCATCTCAGAGGCTGCTTCCCAAGGAACCCACCTTATGACAGGGGGACATCATCCCTGCCTGCTGGGCTGAGCCCCTGGAATCCGTCTGCCAAGCCCTGCTCCTTCCCCACCTGTCATCCCTACAGCAAGCTCTTCCCACTGCTGGAAAGAGTGAGTCTCGGGCCAAGCTCAGCCTCTTCCCTATGGGTCTTCATCTCGGGGCTTCTGCAGGAAGGGGTTTGTGAAGATGGGCTGGTAGGAGTCGGGTATCTGATCCTCTGACAGCCGGGCCCCTCCTCCCCCCCCCCACGAGCCAGCACAACCACGTTGTGTGTGGATGCCCGGGCACTGTGCACCCAGACAAATCTAGCCAGGGAGCCCCCAAGAAGATGAAGTAGTCATGGCCCCAGAACAGCATCTCTGGATCCGAGGCTCATTCCAGCAGCCAGGACTGCGACGGGAGCTTGCTTTATTAGATCCCATTATAAATGGATGATTTGCCATCTCCGAAGATAAATGGGAAACTTAATGCAGAGGTATCCTGTCTGGGGAAACTGGAGAGTTATGGATGTTAGCTTTGTAGCTTTATAAAAGCACTTTCTTATGGAAACTGAAATGACCAAGATTAGATTGAATTAGTATGTACTGGTATGAGCTTTTTCTCCCCCTATCCATCTTGATTTTTTTTTTTTTTTTAAGGAAAAAGATTTGCCTCCTCCGTGAGCATTTCATAAAAATGCAAATCCCAAGTTTGGGTTTGGTAATTATCAGGGTTGCCTCCCGGTGCTAACGAGTCAGCTGCCCAGCTGGAACTATCTGCCGAGGTGGGCAAGGAGGCGCCCTCTGCTGGCGTCCCTCCTGCTCCGTCCTGCCCACTCCCTTCCCGCGGGCTACAGGTGCTCCCCTCACTCTGCAGAACGCGGAGACCTTCCATCCCGGCGGTTGAGGGACGGGCTGTCCATCCCAGTGTTCCCCAGCCTGGACTTCAGGCCCAGCTCTCAGCTGGGTGGCAAGGCGGACTTTCTGCCAGCAAACAAATCCATCAGATAAGTGAGCACTTTGATTCCAAGCATAGTACCAGGCACCAGAGAAACAAAGAGGAAGATGCTGAGTCTCAGCCCTCGAGGGGAGCGCGGTAGGCACTAGCCCCATTGGGTCCCCTGGAAGTCACTGAAGATCAGGGGCCTGGAGAGGAATTGCAGGCTCAGTTTTCCAGCCAGGCTTCCCAGAATCTCAGGCACATCACTTCTGTGATCCGAGCCTCAGTTTCATCTTCTGTAATCATTAAAACCCTCTCTGCTTCTCTAGAATGTGTGGGCCAGGAGACCTGGTATTTATTGGGTCCAAGTCCCCAGCCTGGGAAGGAGGGAGCAGAGGCTGCTACCCACCTGGTCTCACAGCAGGGGAGGGGGGGGGGAATCAGTCACTGGCCTTTCGAGCACAGTAGGCTGTTTCTCGGGGTGCTATGGGGATGGATTATGGGTAAAGAGAGGAGGATCTTTGGAGTCAGAACTGTAAGATCCCGAGGCTTCTGCAGCTATAGTGGCTGGTGAAAGGCATAGAAGCCTGGGCAGCTGCTCAGGACCGAGGGTTGAGGTCTGGCCCGCACCCGAACCTTAGAGGATTGCCAAAAAAGAGACCCGATTTGTGGTCTTACTCACCCTGCCGGGCCTTGCACATACCCTACAGTCCCCATGTGCCCCAAACAGCGGCGTGATAAAGGAATCCCAAGACTCAGGGTGCCGAAGGAGGAGGCAAAATGGTATATACGTCACGGGCTGAATGGGGCCCCCGATGTGGAGGGTGGCTGAGAGCTTCAGAGCCTCTCAGACACTTTACTGGGGCTGGGGATTGCCCTGTTGCATGCCAAGGATCCCATCAGGTGGCGAATGGGATGTCCCAGCACCGCTTCCGGTCCTGCCTTTGCACCAAGGACCTTTGCGGAGATGGAGAGGGGGAGCCCAAAAAGGAGATAAAAGTGGCCTCCTTGCAATGGATTCAGCCTCCAGGGGGTGTCAGCACAGAAATCCAATTTGAATGAAGCCTTGAGTCCTGGGCTGGGAGATGAGAAGGGCCAAGAGCAGTTAGTCTCAGGTGGAGTCATTTAAAATTTAAAACACAGATTAAACAGCTTCCTTTTATGACGATAAGCACTGTGCCTATCCCAAATCCCAGGGTGCTGTCTCCATGAGGGGCTGAGCTCTGTCAAATGGAGGATGCAAGCTACCTCTGTTCATCAGCCCACGCGGGACTAAGGCCTGGGGGCCGCTTTGGCTATGGACCCCCTCCCACCATCAGTGCCCACGGGGGCCTCAGGGGCTGAACCGAGGCCCACCACTGCCTCCATTCCAGGCTCTGTCCACTAAGGCTCTCGACTGCGGGAGCTGCTTCTCCCCAAAAGGCAGGGGGGTGGGGTTGGGGGATTGAAATTCACGATGCCTAGGTCATGGAATCATTTAATCGATAGATTTTTAATAAACACCTCGTCTGTGCCGAGAACCATGCCACCCAAGGGGGTAGCAGAGAACAAGACGTGCCTCGAAAAGGGGGAGAATGGATATGTAATCCTAGCTTCTCCTCACTGTGGCGAAGGAGGCTAACAAGGTGATGGGAGAGAAGAGCAGGCCCGGGGTTACTCTCCGGAATGGGTGCCCAGAGAAGTCACCTCTGAAGAAGCCGTATCCAAGCCTGGATGTGCAGGATGAGTAGGGGCGGGCGGAGATGGGGTCGAGAGAGTGTTCCAGGTGGGGCAGCGGCCAGTACAGAAGCTGGTTTGGGCGGGACGGGAGAGGACGGGAGAGATCGCAGCGGGAGATAACCGCGGGGAAGGAGGCAGGCTTTCCTAAGTCAAGGGAAAGGCTGGATTTCGCTCCCGCCTCCACCATGAGGTTGGACTAGACCAGCTGCATTTGGGTAGAATGGGAGAGACCAAAGGCTGACCGTGGGAAAGCAGGGGCCCGGCAGTGACGAGTAAAGGGCCGCAGAAGACACTGGTGCGACAGGAGGTGGTAAAGCTCCACGAGGCCGAGCAGGGGGATGGATGCCCAGGAAGGCACCAGCAGAGAGGTCCTAGAGGAGGGGTTGTGAGGCTGGCGTAAGAGGCCATCAGTGGGCAATGGAGGGCACACTTTACCCAGAACGGGCGAGGTTCTTCCAAGCACTGGGGCCAAGGTGGTGGTCTGGGCAGCCAGGGCCTGAAGGGCTCCTGATGGAAGAGGCCAGACTTGGGCCTCGGGCTCTGCTGGGCGAATCTTCTTGCTGAGCTGGGTATCTGTGGCTCACTTCCCCATATGCTGCTGGTGCCCTCAGGAGTCCCGGCCAGTGACTCTAACTGTGGACACGTGTGTAAGACTGCCACACCTCTTACTTGAGAGATGGGCTGCAGAATGTGCATGTGGGCAGGCCGGCAGGGCCAAGTTCAAAGGTTGTGCCCCTGCAGGCAGCAGGGAGGGCGGGGAGGGGAGGGGCGCCGGGTGGGGGGTCCTGCAGGTCAAATGGAGCAAGGTCTATCCTTCCTTCCTGGGGGCTCTCTTCTCCCGCCCCGGCTGTGGAGGTCCAAGGCTGTAGGGTCGGCCTGCTTCCTGCTCCAGAGAAGTGTGATGGGCGCAGCTCTGGAGACGGACCTCCCCAAGCTTTCAGCCCCGGGGGCGTGACGACTTGGCTGACCTGTCAGGCCCTGTCAGGTCCATCACAGGACCGTCCCCCAGTCCCCAGCGGTGGACGAGATAAGACAAGACACAGAGAGCACTCAGCACGCGCCCGAGATGTTGTCGATGCTCAGTCCAGCTACTGTGACCCTCATTTATTGGGTCCAGTCTCCTCCATTAACGCTACTTAACTCCCTTGCCCTGAAATGAGCTCCTTGACCTTCTCCAAGGACCTGACGTCCTCCCATTTTTTAAGAGCAGACGATATAGTACAGGGACGTTAGTTTTCCGCTTGCTGCCGGCCCAAGTGTGTGACCTCAGCCGGGCCACTTGTGCTCCCCGCCTCTGTTTTCTCATCCATCAGTTGATGAACTTGTTCTGAATCCCGGCTTCCCAGCAGGTGCACTGCGGCGCACAGGTGAGCCTCACGCAGGTGCCCCGTGTGCGGAGACGGGGAGGGCTGGGGGAGGGCTGGGGGCGGCCCCTGGCCGGAGCTCCTCTCCTGGCAGGTAAGCCGGCAAGGTGCCCTCCAGGGTGCGGAATAAATGTGGCCATTTCTCCGTGTGCCGTGATGTAAAAACAGTTGAGAAGTCCCGGAAATCATCCCTGAAGTCTCTGCTGGGATAATACCGCCGCTATCCTGTGAGTCATCTGGATTCACAACATGCCCGTTGCAAGAAGTCTGTTCCTACCTACACCAAGTTCAATGCCGTTTCTCTGTCGTGGTCTTCTCAGCCTTGATGAGCTGTTTTAGCTTGAGATTAATTAATTTGTGCTTCTTAATATGTGGCCTGTGGGCTGTTTCCCGCAACAGCTCCTATTACCTGCTGCTGCCATGGACTGAGGTGCCAGGCCTCTCACGTGGGGCCTCGCCCCTCACTCATGACAGGGTCGTGGGGTCGCGTGCGCTGGTGTGCGTGTGCACACGGAGACCCGAGATCCGCGTGATTTGAAACGGTCGCCCACATCCTCAGTAGCCAAGTCAGGATTTGGACGCGAGTCTCTCTGGCCTGATGTAGCCTGTGCTCCTGGCCAGTTAAGCATTTTGCTTTTGCGTAGGTTCTCTCTCTCCCCCAGTTAGATTGCAGGGAAGGCTGGTCCCTGGGAGGAAGCTCTGCGTTTTCTATCGGTCCTGCTGTCTCCCTGCAGTTCAGGATTAGGATTAGGTTTAGTAAGAGCTTGGTGATTATTGCCGGCACGCCAGACAGGTTAGTGTGGATGGGGAGTGAGAGTCAGGTGGCCTTGCCAGGGTCACAGATGGAAGGCGCAATTGACCTCTAGCCTTACCTGGACGTAGGAGGTGACTGGGGGTGTGAGATCTTAGCCTCTGTCGCCCAGCAGAGCGAGCCCTGAGCAGCCTGGGCTCTGGCGTCGGAGGGTAAGAGAGGGAAGTCTGGAACTGGAGCGTGCACGGAGCCGGCCCCTTCAAACCAGCTTCCCGGCAATGACGGCCTGTCCCGAAGCCCTCAAGCTCGCCCCACAGCCCTGTCCCAGTCGCTCCGTGGGAGAAACGAGGGTCCGAGATCGGCGGCTGGGCTGAGTGGCTGTGGCTGCCTGGGCAGGTACCAACCATCACCACAGTGCCCGAGGACTGCGCTCGCCACTCTTTTCCTCTCCCGCCTTTCTGGGCCTCGCCGTCCTCCTAGGTGGTGGGCCAGTCCTTCCCTCGCCTTCTTCCTGCTTGGGCGGCCCGTGCAGAAGGTCCTGGGAAGAAGCATTTACATTTGGACTGTCAGGGAGCTGTCTGAGCGGCTTCAGGGCAGCCCCATCTCCTGGTCCTTCCCCTGAACGCTGAAACCACACACTTTGATCCTGTGTGCATAAGGGTCAGATGGCCCAGAATTTGACTCTGCTCCAACTCTGGAGCATGTAACCTTGGACGAGCTTGACAACATTTGTTCTAGAAATATTTACAGGAGGAGCGCTTGGGTGGCTCAGTCGGTTAAGCATCTGACTCTTGATTTCCGCTCAGGTCATGATCTCAGAGTTGTGAGATTGAGCCCTGTGTCAGGCTCCATGCTGGGCGTGGAGTCTGCTTAAGAGTTTCTCTCCCCCTCTCCCTCTGCCCCAGCCCCACTCACACACACTCTCTCCCTCTCACTCAGAAAGAAAGAAAGAAAGAAAGAAAGAAAGAAAGAAAGAAAGAAAGAAAAAAAAAAGAAAGAAAGAAAGAGAAAAATATTTACTGAGGAAAAAAAATATAATGGGAAAAAATATTTACTGAGCATCTACTAGGTGCCATATGATTTCAGGCAAGACCCATGGTGGTAAAGGATATGTCGTGATATAGTGTAAGGGATAGGACAGAGGTGTATGCTCAGGCATGTGGCCAAGTAAACCCTCTTTGAATTGGAACCTGATTGATGACGAAGCCGTGATCTGGAGGGAGAACATTCCGTGGAGACAGCAGGAACCACCAGTGCAAAGGTCCTGGGACACAAAGAAGGCTGACTTGTTCCCCAGGTTTCTAGCTTGTTGCCCTATGTGGAGTGAATCTCAGGGGATCAAGAATGGATGTAGGGAGACTTGTTAGAAGGCTATTGCAAAGGTCAAGGCCAGCGATGCTGTTGGTGGGGTAAGTTACATCTGCTCTCAGCTTCCTCACTTCCAAAATGAAGATAACAGCAGAGCTCATCTTATAGGGTGTTGTGGGGATTAAATGAGTAAATATATGACATGTAATAAATGGTACTTATTAGCATTGATAAAAAGTGTAATAGTCATACATATGAGCAGGGGGTGAGGGCTCCGGTAGCTAGGCCCTCGCAGGAAGACTGAGCCTTTCAGCTGAGACTTTTTCCATTCAGCAGGTGCAGGGGGCCTCCAGTAAGTTTAGAATAACTTGCCAATGACCCCTGCTGGCTCTCCTATCCTGAACTTCTTACTGCCTGGAGGGGGAACAGGTGACCTTGGGAGGGAGGGCGGATTCTCTGCGTTGGAAGACCAGCAGGCCCAAGCACCCCTTGCTGCCCTTGCTTCTGGGAAAGGCCTGGGACATCCTCACCTCGTCCAGGAAGCCTTCTGAATTGAGAGAGGGGTTGGAGAAGGGCTCACTGAGGAGCTAGTAGGGGGGAGCAGGCCCAGATAAAGAAGATGAGGCCAGCTCCTCTTATCTGCCTTTCCATACCCCGAGGCAGGGATGGGGGGGCAGCAAGAAGGGGAGCAAGGGGGGGAAGAGTGCATCCTTCCCTGAGCTTACACCCAACACCTTGGAGATGAGATGAAAGGACGAGATAAGAAGCTAACACCCCTGCAGGAATTTGGTGAGAGGCTCCCAAGGGCGCAGAGACCGCAGCTGGGCCCCGTGGTACCTTTCTGCCCCGACAAGCAGGCCTCGTCCCCTGCAGAAATTCTGCTCTTCCAAGTGGTGTCGGGCCAGCGCCTGCACGAGGCCGGACGGCTCTGGTGACCTGCAGGGGCCCCGCCTGCGGGCCTCGTCTGCCTGGCTAGCGCGGGGACGTTTTATGAGCTCTTCAGTCCTCCGGCCCCACGAGGCTTTTGCCTTGCTCCAAGACCATCGCTGGTACACACATATATCTTAAAAAGGAAAAGAAAGAGAGAGAAAAGCTATTTTATTTCATTGCCAAACTATCCACTTTAAATACCCTTTTTATTACAGTATCTGCATAGTAATACTAATAATAGATCTTGTTGGCAGCTCTAATGAGGCTGGAGAATATAAGGTTTCCAATAAAGTTAATTGTTGCCTTTAATATTCTCATACATTTATACATGGTAAATCTTTAAAGGAGAAAAAACACTCCATTTCATTTCTGTTAAGCAGCCGGTTCTAGACTAGACGGAGACACACTGCAGTCGTGGCATGGGCTGGGGGCTGGACTCTCGGAGAACTTGGATTGTGATCTCCAAACTTTTTTCCAGCGGTAAGAGCATGAGCATTGCCTCAGTGGGATCTGGGTCTGAGTGTTGCTTTGTAGCTTTATAGCGAGGGCAAATTGCTTCCCCTCTCTCGGCCCCAGTTTGTCTGGAAGCTGGGATTCTTTTTTTTTTTTTTTAATTTTATTTATTTATTCGACAGAGAGGAGAAAGATCACAAGTAGGCAGAGAGGCAGGGAGAGAGGGAGGGGGAAGCAGGCCCCCCACTGAGCGGAGAGCCCAATGTGGGGCTCGATCCCAGGACCCTGTGATCATGACCCAAGCCAAAGGCAGAGGCCTTAACCCACTGAGCCACCCAGGCGCCCCTGGAAGCTGGGATTCTTGATAAACGTAAAGTACAAGATAGTGCGTGGTGGATAGCTGGGGCATCACACTGTCATTGTTCTCAATTTAAAATTTTAATTTTAATTTAAATTTTAAGCCATTCACTACAATGCTATTTTATTCACTTACTGTGTGTGTATCACTAATTGTGAAATCAATCAGGGTATTACAATCACTGTGCTTGAATTTCACCGCCAACTGAAATCTCTTTCTGGTAATTGATTTCTCAGGGTTACATTAGAGTACATGATAGAGTTAGAACCCAGGATTCCTGGACCCCTGCAACTTTCAATAGTTATTGGGGAGTCCCTCGATCTCTGTAATGCCTTCCCACCTCAAGTCCGGAGCTTTCTGAGCAACTTTACCCTCTGTCCGTCTCTTAACTGCACCGTGTCTGCTGCCCGGGATGTGGACACTCCTGGTTCGGAGGCTGGTGGAAAGGGAGGGCGGCCTCCCCTAATCTTGGGACTACCAGGCAACCTCTCCAGCAGTCGCGATTTTTCTGTGTTTTTACTTCCCCTTAAAGAAATGTCATGGTTTCGGGAGTCACAGCACAACGAAGAATGTATGTTTCACCATTTCTTATGTAGCCGATTTCATGTATTTCTGACAGTTCCATCATACTTCTGACATTTACGATGCTTTTCTCTCGGGGTGGAAGTAGAAGGAGATGTTTACCTCCAGACCCCACCCCAAGATCCAGGAAAGGGGAAGACCGACTCGGGGTGGCCCCGGGGTTGGGGACAGCCTATGTGACTTGTGTTTCAACAAATGGCTCACCAGCACGGCAGCCCCCTCCTCCCCGACCTTCCCCACCCAGCCAGGGTTCTCTACACATCAACGCCTCTCCCGCTGGCAAGGGGTAAGAAATACTATGTGACAGGATGGTTTCCATGGCAACCCTCATTTCCAGTTAAACAACCGGGCACTGATGAAAGGATCTCGTTTGCTTTGGTTAAAGGTTTTGTGGGGAAGGGTGTGAGGCTCCTTCTTTTCTCCCTCTCTCCTTCCCCTCCCTCGCTCCCCACCTTCCCGCCTCCTTCCCAGGGACAAGGGAGAGGCGCCACGGGGCCAGGCTCTGCCCGGGCCCTCAGAGAACGAGGACTCCTGCTCTTGGGTGGAGCAGAATGGCCAGGATGGGGGACTCAGGTCTGAGAGCCTTTGTGTCCTCAGCTGGGTGCCACCGCCTCCCTGCCAGCCCCGCCTGCCTCGGGTCCCAGGTCCCCTGCCCTCCCAGAAGAGGGACCCGTTGCGGGAAGAAATAGGCTGGTGCAGGACCCTGTGTCCCAACAGGTGGTTGGGTAATTAAGTGAGCTTTATGCACACAACACTGTTTTGCCCAATGTAATTGCAGTTTCCATATAAATAATTCACGGGAAATTATTAGAGTGAGGACATCGCCCGCCTCCTCATAATTTGCTTAACCGAAATAGGCTCTTTCATCATCTGCGTTGATTTGCCTTAAGACCATGCACTCAGCATCCTTCATAGGCCGGCTCCTTCGAAACAGAGAATGCAGAATTTAATTAAGTTATGCAAATCGGGTGTCCCCTGCCTGGGGAGAGGCAGGGTGCTTGCCCACATGGCTGTGGGTGGTGCAGGGAAGGGGAGGAGGGGCCTTGCTGTGCCCCAGGTGGAGGGAGCTGTTTGGGGAGGTGCCAAGCAGCACTTACCCCCCCCCCCCCGAGAAAGACCAGCACCCCCGTGGCGAGTTCGGGAGCCGGACTCGACGGATGGGCCAGCACGGAGTCAGAACTCTGGGGTCTGCCCCCCAACTGACCCGCTGTGTAATTGGGGGGAAGCACTTAACCTCAGCTTCCTTCTCTGTAGAAGGAGGATGATAAAGGAAGTCGTCTCCTAGGACCGAGGTACGGGATAAATGAGAGAATCTGTGTAAAGCACTAATTACGGCCCCGGCCAGAGTGCTCGAGAAGCAGCTGCTGTCACCGTAACTGTTACTATTACTGCCGTTGCTGTCAGAGAGATCAGACCCTCTGTGGCTTTACGGTGCTCGACGGAAGTGTATGGCCACGTGCACCTGTGCTTCTGCCACGGGGAGGGTCACACTGAAAATTCCCCCATAAATGCTTCCATGAGTTTTGGAAGGAACTGTTGAACTAGCGGAGGAAAGCTGACGTTTCGGAGGCAGACAGATCAAGGTTCAAATTCCAGCCCTGCCCCTGACATACTTGGTATCAGGACTGAGGCTTTCATGGGACCTGAGTACCTCTCGGGGGCTGGGGGGTCATACCCTTGCCTCTCTTGGGGCCTGTGAGCCAAGCACCAGGCACAGTCCGCTCCATAGTTCATGCTCAGCACATGGTGAATGAACGCCCAAGGCGGAGCCAGCATCCCCTCAGAGCCCAGGAGCCCCCCAGACCCCACCCTTCCCTTTGCTTAGTGGTGGTCCCCCCACCCCTCCTCGCAAGCCCCCTTTCTCTCACGCTTTCTGTTAAAGGATCAAAGGAGCCATAAACTCATGCACCCTGAGGTATGAGGGACTGAGGAGCTTAAACATTCTGCTCTTCTTGAGGAGATTTCTTTTCTCAAGGGGATAACGTGCTTAGTTTTCCTTAAACCAAAAGTTTGGCGCTCTACTGGAAACATGTCATAAACCTGCGGCAGAGCCGGGAGCTGCTCCTGAAACCCCCACTGGGAAGCCTCCTCATGACAGAAGCGCTGGGTCCGGGAGTCCGCCCTGGTGGCTCGTGTCTCTCATCGACTCTGTGTCTCTTGCTCAGACTCAAGCTCCGTCGGGGCCAGGAGCCTCATTCCTGTAACAAGTATTTATTGAGCATCTACTCTCTGCCGGGCCCTTCGGGAAGCCCTGGTTTACAGTGGGGAGCGAAGCAGGCACGGGCACTGCCCTCACGGAGCTGAACGCTGGCAGGGGTGGCGGGTGTCCAGCAGCGGTAGCCGGCGGCCCCCGGGAGAGACACATGTGTCCCCAGGAAGGCTTCACAAGGAAGCCAACAGGGAAGGTGCCTGGAGAGCAGGAGGATACATTCAAACGGTGGCAGGAGCAGGAGTCTAGGAGGTGAAGACTCGGAGGCAGGGCATGGCTCACTGAGGGAAGTGGGGCGCCTGGGTGGCTCAGTCTGTTAAGCGTCTGCCTTCGGCTCCAGTTGTGACCTCAGGGTCCTGGGATCGAGTCCTGTGTCAGGCTCCCTGCTCAGCGGGGAGCCTGCTTCTCCCTCTGCTACCCCCCCCCCTCTCTCTCTGACAGATAAATAAATAAAATTTTTAAAGCATGGAGCCAGGAAAAGACATTGAAGAATTACAAGAGACGCGTGGCTGGAGTGAGTAAGGGAGAGGTAGGTGAGCTTGGTGAAGTCAGCAGGAGGCAAGCATCTTAGGTGCTAGGGAGCCATCTCTAGCGGGACCTGCAGAGCCTGGCGTCCTGGCCGGATTCACAGATAACACCCAGGCCTCGTGTCCCAGAGAAGCCCACGTCCCATCTCAGAGGAAGAAAGGTGCGCGCCTGCCAGCTCTCGAGGGACGGGGAAGAATCGTCATCTCGGTGTCAGAAAGGCCAGTTTGGTTCTGGCTCTTGTGGTCGTTCCTTATGAGATTCACTGCCCCAAGCCTTCACGTCCCCACCTTTCTCTGCCCTGCTCTGGACCCCGGGAGGCCGGTCTGTAGGGACTGCATTGCTAGGCTCCCCTTCCCTCTGGCTTGGCTGCTGGGAGGTACCAGTCCAAACACTGGCAGGCGGGAGAGGGAGGGGAAGGTACTGGCCGCCCCAGCTCCCGCCCTGCTGGGCCACCGCCACCCCAGTCTCCGGTCCCTCTCCTGCCGCTGCTGAAGCCAGGCTCTGGTAACGGCTCCCTCCAAGGTCTCCTCAGCCAGGAATGGCAGTGGCTCCCTGCTGTCACTAGCCCTGAGGTGCTTCGATGTTTCCTGTTGGTTTCCCCTAAGATGCCCCTAAGATGCCCCTAAGATCTTTGCAAAGGGGCCCCTTAGTGGGTGTGATGGTTAATCTTATTTGTCAGCTTGACTGGGCCACGGGGTGTCCAGACATATGGTCAAACATTATTTTGGGTGTGTCTGTGAGGGTGCTTCTGAATGAGATGAACATTTGAATTAGAGACTAAGTAAAGCACACTGCCCTCCTGAGTGTGGGTGGGCCCCGTCTAATCAGTTGAAGACCTGAGTAGACCAAAAAGGTGGACCCTTCCCTGAGTAGAGGAAAACTCCTTCTATCTAATGGCCTTCAAGCTGGACACCGATTCCTCCCTGCCTTCAGGCCAGAACTGAAACATTAGCTCTCTCTGGGTTTTCAGCCTGCTGCTTTACAGTCTGGAACTTACACCACTGGCTCACCCAGCATGGGTTAGCTGGGTCCTCTGCTGGAGGTCTCACCAGGTTGCGGTCAAGGTGGTAGCTGGGCTGCTTTTTTTTTTTTCTTCTTTAAGCTTTTTAAAAAAGATTATTTATTTATTTTCATGAGAGAGATAAAGTGCATGAGCAAGTCAGGGGAGGGGCAGAGGGAGAGGAAGAGAGTCTCAAGCAGACTCCTTGCTGAGCACGGGAGCCTGATGAAGGGCTTGATTTCATGACCCTGAGGTCATAGACCTGAGCTGAGATCAAGGGTTGGATACTTAACCGAGTGAGCTACTCAGGTAGGTGCCCCTGGGCTGCATTTTTCTTTTCTTTTTTTTTTTTTTTTTGCATTTTTCTTTTTTTTAAAGATTTTATTTATTTATTTGACACAGAGAGAGAGAGATCACAAGTATGCAGAGAGGCAGGCAGAGAGAGAGGGGGAAGCAGGCTCCCTGCTGAGCAGAGAGCCCTATGCGGGGCCGATCTCAGGACCCTGAGATCATGACCTGAGCTGAAGGCAGAGGCTTTAACCCACTGAGCCACCCAGGTGCTCCGCTGGGCTGCGTTCTTATCCTGAGCGCAGTGTGTTCTCCTAAGTGCACGTGGGTCGTTGGCAGAATTCAGTTCCTTGTGACAGTGAGACCTGGACCATAGCCCCTCGAGGCTGCCCCTCTCCACAGACCGTTCACAGCATTCCCTTTGCTTCTTCAAGGCCAGCAGGAGAGTGTCCCTCTCCAGTGGGACTGAGTACCTCCTAAGAGCTTTACCAGATTAAGTCAGGCCCACCCAGGATAATCTCTTTTGATTAATTCAAATCAACTGATTTGGGACATTGTTTACATCTGAACAAAATTCCTTCATCTTTGCCATTTAAATAGTATGATCAAGGGAGTGACATCCCATCATGTTTGCCCTTTGATATTGGTTGCATGCTGTCACCGGCTCTGCCTATACTCAAAGGGAAGGCATAGAGGGGGCATAACACCAGTCGGCAGAAATCCCGATGGCCATTCTGGAATGCGGTGACCACAGTGAATTATCATAACAATGTTCTTTGCGTCTGTCTCCCTATAGACTAGAAGCTCAAATGCTTGGTTGTTGCTTTGTTTCCAGTGCATAAAACGACAGGGGTTTGTAACCTCAGATATTTGGGCAAATGTTATTCTGGGTGTGTCTGTGAGGGTGTTTCTGGCTGAAATTAACATTTGAATTGTAGACTGAATAAAGCAGATTGCCCTCCTTGATGCGGGTGGGCCTCATTCAATCAGTTGAAGACCACAATAGAACAAAAAGGCTGAGAAGAGGAACTTCTCTTCCCCGACTGGTCAGCTGAGACATTATTCTGCTCCTTTTCTCAAACTGAAACTCATACCACTGATTTTCTTGGGACTCTTGGGACTGCAGATCTTGGGACTTCTCAGCCTCCATAATCATGTGAACCAATTCCTTAAAATCAGTTTCCGCTCTTCTCTATATATCAATCTACAGCTTAGTCTATTTACTTCTAATCTATAGGTCTCTCTCTCTCTATCTCTCTCTCTATATATACACTCACACACTATATGTATATACTGAATATATTGAACTGAATGAATTGAATATATATATGCTGAATATATAACTTTTAGCTATTGCGAATAATGCTGCTGTGAATATTTGTATGAATATATATATTCAATTCATTCAGTTCAATATATTCAGCATATATATATAGTATGACTATATATACTATATATAATATTTATATGAATATATACATATTTGAATGAATATTTATACATATATGTATATATACATACACATTATTGGTTCTGTTTCTCTGGAGAACCCTAACACAGTGTTCATTAAATGCACGTGCACTGTTGCATGTGACTTTACCATCTCCCAGGTCCCTTCCAGCTCTTGTACTCATCGATTTGGGAAATAGGCAGCGGCTGGGAGCAGGGCAGTGGGTCCGGGGCACAGGGAAACACAGGGAAACACAAGCTATTGTGAAGTTGACTCAAGCTCAGACGTCTCTTCAGCTGCACTCTCTCAGTCTTCCTCCATCATCCTCAGGCCTTGACTGGGGAGTTAGGAGGAGAAGGCAAGAGACAAAACAATAATCTTCCCTACTGGTCCTGTCCCTCTTTACCTTTTATTTTTAAGCTTTATTGAAATATAATTGATATACAACAAACCGAAGATATTTAAGGTGTACGATTTGATGAGTTTTGACGTATGTGTGTTCAGGATAATGAATATATCCATCATCCCCCAAAGTTTTTTTGTGCCCCTTTGTGTATCTCTCCTGTGCTCCCCCACCCCTAATTCCCAGGCAACCACAGATCTGCTTGTCACTATAGATTCATTTGCATCTCCTAGAATTATATAAATGGAAGCATACAGTGTGTACTCTTTTTTTGTCTGCCTTCTTTCACTCAGCATAATTATTTTGAAATCCATCTGTGTTGTTGTATATATCAATAGTTCATTCCCTTTCATTTCTAATAGTATTTCATCAAATGAATACACCACAGTTTGTTTATCTGTTCATCAGTTGATGGACATTTGGGACGTTTCCAATTTGTGGCTGTTGCAAACAGTGCTGCTGTGAATATTTGTATGAAAGTCTTGGTATGGTGGACAAGCATGTACATTTCCCTTGAACCAACACCTAAGAGAGGAATGACTGGACCCTGTAGTAGGTGGCTGTTTAAATTTTTGAGAACCTGGCATGCTGTTTTCTAAATTAGTTGTGCCATTCTATAGTTTCCCCAGACGTGTAAGAGAATTCCACTTGCCTCACTTCCTTGGCAACGTTTGGTATGGTCAGATGTCTTAATTTTAGACATTCCGGTAAAATGCACAGTGGTGTCTCATTGTGACTTTAATTTGAATTTCCCCAATGACTAATGACACGGAACGTCTTTCACATGCTTCTTTGCTATCTGTGTATCTTCTTTGGTAAAGTCACATCCTTTGCCTCTCTTTAAATAGGGTTGTTTATGTCCTTATTACTGAATGGTGAGTTATTCATACATCATGGTACAACTCTTTCATCAAATATGTGATTCATAAATACTCTCTCTCAAAAGCCTATGGCCTGTGTTTTCATTCTCTTAACAGTGCTTTTATTCTCTTAACTGTGTTTTTGACGTGGAGTTTTTAATTTTGATGAAGTCCAGTTTACCAGTTTTTTCTTTTATGTGGTCGTATCTAAGATATCTTTGCCAGATGCAAGGTCATAAGGGTTTTCTTTTATGTTTTCTTCCAGAAATTTTTAAGTTTTAGATTTTACATTTAGATCAGTGTTCTCTTTTAATATTTGTATATGGTATAAAAAATGGATCAAAGATCCTATTTTTACATGTAGTTATCCAATTGTTCTAGGTATTGTAATGGAAAATATTATCCTCTCTCCACTGAATTGCCTTTATGAATTTGTCAAAAATCAGTTACCTGTGTATATTTGGGTCTATTTATGTCCTCCATTCTGTTACATGGTTAATTTAATTTAATTTTTAAAATTTTTACACCAATAGCACACTATCTTGATTACTATAACTTTATAACTCCTGAAATCAGATAGTGCTAATCCTCCAACATTGCACTTCTTTTTCAAAGTTGTTCTGTCTATTTTGGGCTCTGCATTTTCATAAAATTTTTGAATCAATTTCTACTAAAAGGTATGGTAGTATGTTGATTGCAGTTACCCTAAAACTACAGATGAATTTGAGATGAATTCTAATAACATTGAATATCTAGCCCATGAACATAGTATATATATCCACATTTATTCAGATATTTAAAAATTTCCTTCAGTGATGTTTTATGGTTTTTGGCATGCCTGTGTTTTTCAACATTTGCAGATTTAGCCCCAAATATTTTATATCTTTGATATCACTGTAAAATGATATTGTGCTTTCTTAAATTCTATGTTTGAACCTTCATTATTAGTGAAACAATTGATTTTTGTGTATTGATATTGTATCCTTTAACCTTGATAAACTCACTTATTAGTTATCGGAGCTTTTAATAGATTCCATTGGAATTTTTCATAGATAAGCATATTGTTGGCAAGTAGTGAGAGCTTTTCTTCCTTCGTAATCTTGATTCCATTTGTTTCTTTTTCTTTTCTTATTACGCTGGCTAGAACTTCCAGGGCAATGTTGAACAGAAGTGGGCATGCTTGTGTTGCTCTTGGCCTTGATGTGTGTGTGGGATGGGGCAGAGAGATAATTAATCTTTTGTACAGCCGTCCTTTATCTAGTTGGAGAAGATCCTTTTATTCCCCGTTACTGTGAAGTTTTGTTTTGTATGGATGTTAATTTTGTCAAATGTTTTCTTTGCATATATTGAGAAGATTGTATGATTTTTCTCTTTGTTTTATTTATTCCTATGATGAGTTACATTGATGAAATTGGAGTGTTAAAACAATCTTGCATTCCTGTGTTAAATCCCACCCAGTTATGATTATTATCTTTTTTCTGTAAGTATTGGTAGAATTCACCAATGACCCAGGTCTGAAGTTTTATTTGTCAGAAAACTTTAACTGCAAATTCAATTTTTTAATAGATATAAAAATCTATTCAGGTTCTCTATTTCCTCTTTAGTGAGAGTTGGTAATTTGCATCTTTGTTGGCATTTGCTTATTTATAACAGGGTCTTATTATTCATTAATATATGTGAAATCTGCAAAGTTGCCCTGTCTCTCATTATTATATTGGCAATTTGTGTCTTCTCTTTCGTTTTACTGATCAGTCTTGCTAAAGGCTCATCAATTTTATTGATATCCTTAAGAAACCAACTTTTGATTTCATTGATTTTTTTCTATATTGTTTTTCTGTTTTCTATTTTATTGATTTCTGTCCTAATCTTTATTAGTATCAGAACAATTAGCTTACTTTGGGTTTCATTTATTCTTTCCTTTAAGATGGAAGCTTTTAAGGCTTTTAAGATGGAAGCTTAGGTCTTTGATTTGCTACTTTTTTCTTTCCTTTTCTAATATAGGCATTTAGTACTCTGTCTCCCCTTCCCTCCATTCTACAAGTCTGGTACTGCTCTGGTGGCTTCCCACAATTTCAATTAGGTTGTGTTTTAATTTTCCTTAATTCAAAATACTTTCTAATTCCCTTTTTTAATTCTTCCACAACCCACACATTTATTAAAAGTGTGTTATTTCAATTCCAAATATTTGGGGATTTTCCAGGGATATTTCAGTTATTAATCTCTAATTGAGGAAACATTTTGTATGACTTGTGCTCTTTACATTTATTGAGACTTGTTTGTGTTGCAAAATATGTTCCATTTTGTGAAATGTTCTTTGGACACTTAAAAAATCGCATTCTCTTATTGTTGGGTGGAATCTTCTGAGTGTCAAGCAGGTCAATTTGTTTGATGGTGCTCTTCAGATCATCTCTATCTTTAATAATTTTTGTCTACTTGTTCTATCAATTACTGAAAATGGAGTTTAGCCTGTAACTATAATTACGGATTTGCCCATTTCTCCCTGTAGTTCTATCAGATTTTGCTTCGTGTTTTCGAATCTCTGTTATTAGGTGTATAAACGTTTAGGATTGTTATGTCCTCTTGATGAATTGCCTCCCCTTTCATTGTGAAATACCTTTTAAAAAATACCTGGTAATATTCTTTGGATTGAAATCTACTTTTTCTGAGGTTAATATAGACACTAAAGCTTTCTTTTTTTTACAACTCTACTGAGATATAAGTTATGCAACCTAAATTCACCCACTTCAAGTGTATATAGTTCAGTGGTTTTTAGCGTAATAATGGAATTGTGCAAGCATTTCCACAATCTAATATTAGAACCTCTTTTTGATACCCCCAAAGAAACCTCATACCCATAAACAGTTTCACCATTTTCTTCTCCTGCCCCCCTCAGCCTTAGGCAACTATATTTACTTTTCAGAGTTGACTGTTCTGTCCATTTCATACACATGGAATCATATAATATGTGGTTTTGGGGGGCACCTGGGTGGCTCAGTGGGTTGGGCCTCTGCCTTCAGCTCAGATCATGATTTCAGGGTCCTGGGATCGAGTCCCACATCAGGCTCTCTGATCAGTGGGGAGCCTGCTTCCCCTCTCTCTCTGCCTGCCTCTCTGCCTACTTGTGATCTCTCTCTGTCAAATAAATAAATAAAATCTTGGGGCGCCTGGGTGGCTCAGTTGGTTGAGCGACTGCCTTCGGCTCAGGTCATGATCCCGGAGTCCCGGGATCGAGTCCCATATCGGACTCCTGGCTCTGCGGGAAGTCTGCTTCTCCCTCTGACCTTCTCCCCTCTCATTCTCAGTCTCTCTCTCTAATAAATTAAAGATAAATAAATAAATAAATAAATAAATAAAATCTTTAAAAAAATTTTTTTAAAAATATGTGTTTTTTGTATTTGGGATTTTAAAATTATTTTTAATTAAAAGTTTTGTTTTGAGATAATTAAAGATTCACATGCAGTTGTAAGAAATAGTACAAAGAGAGCACATTACTCTCTAACCAGTTTCCCACAATGATAATATCTTGCAAAATTATAGTACACTTTCACATCCAAGATATGTATATTGACTTGATCAAGACACAGACATTTCTCTCACCATGAATGTCCCTCCAACTCACACCTTTAATTTTGATCTGTTCTCCATTCCTTTAATTTTGTCATTTTAAGAATGTTGTATGAATGGAATTATATAGTATATAACCTTTTGGGATTGGATTTTTTCATTCACCATATTTCTTTGGAGATGCATGTAGGTTGTTGCATATAGGAATAAATTTGTTTGGGGCGCCTGGGTGGCTCAGTGGGTTAAGCCTCTGCCTTGGGCTCAGGTCATGATCCCAGGGTGCGGGATTGAGCTCCGCATCGGGCTCTCTGCTTAGCAGGGAGCCTGCTTATTCCCTCTCCCTCTGCCTGCCTCTCTTCCTACTTGTGATCTCTTTCTCTCTGTCAAATAAATAAATTTTTAAAAGGAATAAATTTGTTCTTTTTCATTGCTGAGTAGTATTCCACGGTGTGAATGCATCACAGTTTAGCTATTCATCCATTGAAGGGTATTTTGGTGGTTTCCACTTTTTGGCTGTATGTATAAGGTTGTTACATTCATGCACAGGTTTTTATGTGAATGTGAGTATTCATTTCTCTGGGATAAATGCCCAGGATTACAATTAGTGGGTTGTTGAGTAGTTGCAACGTTAGTTTTTCAAGAAACTGCCAAATAGGTTTCTAGAGATTCTATATTATTTGCCGTTCCACTGGCAATATACAAGTGATCCAGGTTCTCCACATCTTCACCAGCTTTTGGTGGTGGTGTTACTACTACTATTATTACTTTTTAAAGATTTTATTTATTTGTCAGAGAGAGAGAGAGAGAGAGTGAGCACACAAACAGGGGAAGCAGCAGGGGAGAGGGAGAAGCAGGCTCCCCACTGAGCAAGGAGCCCAATGTAGGACGTGATCCCAGGACCCTGGGATCATGACCTGAGCTGAAGGCAGACACTTAACCAATTAAGCCACCAAGACATCCTATTATTATTTTTTATTTTAGCCATTTTGAAGTGTGTGGAATAATATTTCACTGTAGTTTTGATTTGCATTTCTCTGGAGGCTGATAAGTTGGACATCTTCCTTGTGCTTATTTTTCATCTACATGTCCTCACTTTCTAGTTAAATTTTTTTTCTTGCCATTGAGTTTTAAGGGTTTCTTTGTTGACATGAAGTTTACAAATATTTGTTCTCACTCTGTAGCTTATTTTTTCAAACTTTTGGTTGAAAATGTCTTTTACAGAGCAAAAGTTTTACATTTTAACAAAGTCTAATTTATCAAAGTTTCCTTTTTCAATCTTGCTTTGGTGTCAAGTCTAAGAACTCTTTGCCTACATCTATGTTTTGTCCTATTTTTTTCTAAATGTTTTATAGTTTTACATTTTATATTTAAGTTTGATCCATTGTTAGTTACTTTTTGTATTTTTGTACAGGATTTAGGTTGAAGTCCTTTTGTTGTTGTTGTTGTTTTATGTTGTTGTTGTTGTTTTGGTTTGTTTTTGATTTTTGCCTTGTCCCATTGCTCCAGCACCATATGCTGAAAAGGCTATTTTTCCTCCATTGAACTGCTTTGTCATCAATCAATTCAGCATATTTATGTGGGTCTATTTCTGGATTCTCTATTCTGTTCCCACTTATCTTTGTGTCTATTTCTCTGCCAATACCCACAGTCTTGATTACTGCACCTGTGTATGTCTTAAAATTAAGTAGACCAGTTCCTCTCACTTTATTCATTTTTTTTTTCCTCAAAATTGTTTTAGCTGATTCAATTCCTTTGTCTTTCTATATATC
This sequence comes from Nasua narica, assembly GCA_028533885.1. Taxonomy (NCBI): domain Eukaryota; kingdom Metazoa; phylum Chordata; class Mammalia; order Carnivora; family Procyonidae; genus Nasua; species Nasua narica. The sequence continues at coordinate 82,155,880 of CM052815.1, forward strand.
TTTTACAATAATCTTACCTATACATCCAAAATATTGGCCTGGTATTTTGATAGGAAATCCATTAAACCCGTATATTAATATGGTGAGGATTAATAGTTACTCATCTTTGTTGTGTCTTCCAATTTGTGACCGGAGCTATCTCTCCATTTATTAGATCTTGCTGATTACTTTCATTGATATTATGTAGTTGTTAATATACCAGCATTATATGTTTATTTTTAGATTTACATGTGTTTATTTTTTAAAAGAGTGATTGTAAGTAGTATTGTATTTTTAGTTTTGGTCTCCATGTGGTTTTTTTTTGCTAGTATATAGAAATAGAATTGATTGCTCGAGTTTATCTTATATCCTACGATCTTGTGGCGCTCACTTACTAGTTTTAGAAGTCTTTTGTGGATCCTTGGAATTGTCTACCTAGGCAGTTATGTCATCTCCAAAGAGAGACAGTTTTATTTCTTCCTTTGCAACTGTGTGCATTTTCTTTTCTTTTCTTACCTTATTGCACTGGTTAGAACTTTCAGCACTATGCTAAATTCGAGTGAGGAAGAAGATATCCTTCCTTTTATCCAATCTAAAGGGGAAAGCATTCAGTTGTACGTGGCTTAGCAGTTAACCGTAGGGTCTTGCATCTGGTTGTGGAGGTTCTCCTCTATTATTATTTCTCCTAGAGGTTTGTTTTTTTTTTTTTTTTAAATTATGAACGAGCATCGAATTTTGTGAAATGCTGTTTTTGCATTGATCGATATATTCCTATGGTTTTTCTTTTTTTGGTAGCCTTTTAATAGTGTGGATTACATTGATTAAATTCTGAGCATTGAATCGGTATTTCATCCTTAGAATAAACCCCACTCAGTCACGGTGTGTAATTGTTGTATTTTGTTGCTGAATTCTATTTGCTAACATTTTGTTAAGAATTTTTGTATCTGTATTTTTGACGAATGGTGGTCAATAATTTTCTTTTTGTTTACTGTCTTTGTCAAGATCGGTATCAGAGTAATACTGATTTCATAAAAATTATTGAAAAATGTTCTCTCCTCTTCTATTTTCTTGAAGTGGTCTGTAAAACTGATGTTACTTCTTCTTTATATGTTTTATAGAATTTCCCAGTGAAGCCATCTGAACCTGAAATTTAAAATTTGGGGGAATTTTTTATCACACATTCAATTTCCTTAATAGTAACAGAGCTATTTAATGACCTATCTCATTTTAGGTGAGTTGTGCTAATCTGTTTTCTGAGGAATTGGTCCATTTCATTTATGTTGTCAAATGTATGTGTGGAGTTTTTCATAGTAATCCCTTTTATAATTTTTTTAATTGAAGTAAAATTGACATACAATATCCTATTAGTTTCAGGTATATATCATAGTGATTTGATATTTTTATATGTCACAAAAATAATCCCCATAAGTCTAATTATTATCTGTCACCATCCATAGTTATAATGCTATTGATTATATTCCTTATGTTGTCCATTACGTACCTGTGACTTATTTATTTTATAATTGATACTTTGTACCTTTTGATATCCTTCACCTATTTTGCCCATCTTCCAGCCCCTCTTCCCTCCGATAATCAATAATATGTTTCCCATATCTATGAGTCTGTTTCTGGTTTGTTTTGTTTGTTCATTTGTTTTTGTGTTTTAGATTCCACATGCAAGTGAAATCATATAATATTTGTCTTTCTATGTCTGACTTATTTCACTTAGCATAATATCCTATAGGTCCATCATGTTGTTGCAAAAGACAGGATTTCATTCTTCTTTATTGCTGAGTTTCTTTTTTTTTTATAAATTCTTTTTTTTTTAATTTTTATTTATTTATTTGAGAGAAAGAATGAGAGAGAGAAAGAGGACATGAGAAGAGTGAGGGTCAGAGGGAGAAGCAGACTCCTTGCCAAGGAGGGAGCCCAATGCGAAACTCGATTCCAGGACTCCAGGGTCATGACCGGAGCTGAAAGCAGTTGCTTAACCAACTGAACCACCCAGGCACCCCTGTTGCTGAGTTTCTTTATCCGTTTATCTATCAATGGGCACTTGGGTTCCTTCCATATCTTGGTTATTGTAAATAATGCTGCAATGAACATAGGAGTGCATATATCTCTTCAAGTTGGTGCTTTCATTATATTTGGATCAATAACCAGAAGTGAAACTGCTAGATCATATGGTAGTTATATTTACATTTTTTGAGGAAACCCCATACTGTTTTCCATAGTGGCTGTGCCAGTTTGCATTCCCACCAAGAGTGTGCCAGGGTTCCCTTTACTCCACATCCTCACCAATTCTTGTTGTTTCTTGTCCTTCTGATAATAGCCAATCTGACAGATGTGAGGTGATACCTCATTGTGGTTTTGATATACATTTCCCTGGTGATTAGTGGTGTTGAACAAGCAACCCTGCATCAAGCAAGTCTATCAGTGCCATTTTTCCAATAGCATTTGCCCACTTCATGTCCCTGCCACATTTTGGTAATTCTCACAATACTTCAAACTTTTTCATTATAATTATATTTGCAATAATGATCTGTGACCAGAGATTATGACTCACTGAAAGCTCAGATGAGAGTACATACATTTTTTCAGGCATAATGCTATTGTGCACTTAATGAGCTACAGTATAGTACAAACATAACTTTTATATACACTGAGAGACCAAAAAAAATATGATTTTACTAACTTTATTGTGATATTGGCTTTATTGCAGTGATCTAGAATTGAACCTACAGTGTCTCAAGGTATGCCTGTAATTATTTGGCCCCTCTCTTTCTTTTTTCTTGATGAAGTCTGGCTAGAGGTTTATCAATTTTGTTTATTTTTTCAAAAAGCCAGTCTTTGGGTGCCTGGGTAGCTCAGTCAGTTAAGCGTCTTCGTTCAGCTTAGGTCATGATCCTGGAATCTAGGGATCAAGCCCTGCACCGGGTCCCTGCCCAGTGGGGAGTCTGCTTCTCCTTCTCTCTCTTCTCCTCCCATTTGTGTTCTCTCTCTCACTCACTCTCTTTCTCAAATAAATAAATAAAAATCTTAAAAAAAAAAGCCAGCCTTTAATCTTTTCTATTTTTTTAAGTCTATTTATTTCCACTCTGCTCTTCATTAATTCCTTACTTCTGTTAAATTTGGGCTTTTTCTGCCTTTTTTTTTCTAGTTTCATTAGATATAAAGTTAGTTACATTTGGGATTTTTCTTGTTTCTTGAGGTAGACCTGTGTTGCTATGAACATTCCTTTTAGAACTGCTTTTGCTGCATCCCAAAGATTTTGGAAAGATGTGTTTCCATTTTTAGTTGTCTTAGGTATTTTCAATTACCTCTTTGAATTCTCTCTTGACCCATTGGTTTTTTTTTTAACACTGTGTTGTTTCATCTTCCTGTGTTTATATTTTTCCAGTTTTCTTATAACTGATTTTTACTTTCACACTGTTGTGGTTGGAAAAGATGCTTGATATGTTTTTAACCTTCTTGGATTTATTGAGATTTGTTTTGTGGCCTAACATCTAGTCAATCCTGGTGAATATTCCATATGCGCTTGAAAAGAATGTGTTTTCTTCAGTTTTTGGATGGAATACTTTTTATATCTGTTAAGTTTCTCTTGTCTAATGTGTCATTTAAGGCCAATGTTTACTTATTGATTTTCTGTCTGAATAATATATCCATTGATGTAAGTGGGATATTAAATTCCCCTATTATTGTATAATGATCCATTTCTTCCTTATATCAGTCAATATTGCTTTTTTTTTTTTTAGGTGCTCCTATATTGAGTGCACACATCTTTATGAATGATATATCCTCTTCTTGAATTGATCCCTTTATCATTATGTAGTGCCCTTCTTTGTTTTTATTGCAGTCTTTATTTTAAAGTTCATTGTGTCTGATATGAGTATTACTACTCCAGCTTTCTTTTCATCTTCATTTGCATGGAATATCTTTTTCCATCCATTTGCTTCAGTCTCTGTGTCTTTAGCAGTCTGGCTAAAGTGTCTGAACCCTTCCCCCATCCATACATTCCAGGTGGAGGGGGAATGAAAAAAAATGGTGCTTGCCAGTGTCTCTGACCCTGGAGAAAGTTCCAGCAATTCCCACCTATTTGGTGGACACTCCAGGGTTAGTAAATGAATTTCCTTTACTTATAGTCTAGGATCCATTTACAGCACTGTTTTTTCATTGCCTTTCACTGTGGGTGAGTCTGTGCATGGACCCCTCAGTGATGTCCCTCTCTACTGCAGGTTGCCACATTGGAGACAAGTTTCCTATCATTATCATGTCTCTGTCTCTCTGATCCTTCTCTATATTTATTGTGAAGAAGCTGTTCAATCAGTCCTTAGTTCTTCAGGAGGAATTGTTCTATATGTAGAGGTAGATTTGGTGTGTTTATGGGAGGAGGTGAGTTCTGGTCTACCTATGCCACCATTTTTTACCTTCTCTTATATTTTACTATCTGCAGGGTCCATACTGATATCCTTTTCCATTTCTGATATTGGTAATTTGTGTCTTTTTTTTCCTTTGTCAGTCTTGCTAGGAATTTTTTTTAAGTTATATTAATCTTTTCAAAGAACCAGCTCTTTGTTTTGGTATTCTGTCTTCAATTTTAATTTTTTCTGCTCTTATCTTTATAATTTTCTTCCTTTGCTTTCTTTGATTTTAAGTCACTCTTCTTTTTCTAGATTCTTAAGGTGAAAGCTTAGATTGCTAATTTGAGACTTTTCCTTTTTTCTACTGTATGCATTGAGTGCTTTAAATTTCCCCATCATCACTGCTTTAGTTGTGCCCCACAAATTTT
>CM052815.1:82161147-82215968 GCA_028533885.1 Nasua narica
ACCTGCCTCCCGGTCTCCACTCCTGTCTCTCACCGCTGTCACGGGAACCTTTGTAAAACATAAGTGGAACCGTGTCACCTGCCCCCACATCCGTCAGCGAGTCTCAGAGGCCTTCAGAAGAAGTTCAGACTCTTTGGTTTGGCTTTTAAGCTCAACGAGAAATCGGGCTCAGCCTGCCTTTCAAGTCTTAGCCCTGCATCCTCCCTCTAAACACCCCGTGCTTGGCCCATCCCGCTTCCCATTTTCTGAGTGTTCCGGGCACCCTTGTGCCAATCCGCCTCGGCTCCCCAGGGCTTCTCCGATTCTGTCTTCTCTTCTTGGCCTATTGACATTTGACCTGTGCCCTGTGTGGCAGGTGAGGCCACCCCCGAGCTCAGGGAAGGACTGTCCGCTCCTCGCCCCTCCTGACTTTCCCTCTAACCAGAGACATACTCGCCCCGGGGGCTGGAAGCTGTTCGAGCCCCCCAACCATGGAGAAGTCATTTGGGACCATCCACGGTGCCTCGCGCAGTGCCAGGCTTGCGGCAAGTGCCCAGGGATGGCGAAGAAATGAAAGAGAAACCCTCTTGTGGGGCGAATGGTGAGGAGCCCCAGAGGCTGTTGGTCCGGGAAGGACAAGGTAGCGGAGGAGCCGGGAGGAGCTGCGTGTCTCCTTTTCACCATTGTGATCCACTTGCCAGGCAGAGCTTGGGGCCTGGAGGCCTGTTCCAAATGGGTCCTGCTCTTCTGGGGAGCTCTTCTGGTAATAAAGAGAGTCCCCCGGCTGGCCCACTGACCTTGCCCAGGCCTCCCGGAGGCTGCGCTCTCACCGGGGACATAGCACAGGAGCTACTTCCCAGAGAAAGAAGGCGCCCGCGGGAGGGATTAAGATAATAGCCACGTTCCCGAGCAGGTCCTGAGCGGCGCCTACCCTCACCGGTTCACTCCTACCGCGCGGTGGTGACGCACCCTTGGTGAGGCAAGGATATACTTAAGGCTCAGAATACTTAAGTCACTTGCCTGAGACCACACAGCTACTCACAGGTGGACCTAGCATCTGGACCCGGGTGTGTCTGACCCAGAATCCACATTCTCACCGACTACCTCCTGCGGTCCTGGGGCTCTGCCTGCTCCTCGGGGGGTGGGGAGGGGTGGGGGGGGACCGCTGCCACCCAGATGCTGGTCCCCGGGCTGAGGATGGTGACTGGTTTGTGAGGGCGGCGTCACGTCTTGGGTATCTTGGGCCGGTGGGTGTGAGAGGTGCAGAGAGGATTTATTTTACTGACTATGCCGCGTGTTCTCTTGGGGCTGCCTGTGTGACAGTAACGTGACATGCCGGGAGAGTGTCTTTGGGGCACCCCTGACTACGAGGCTGAGATGTCTCTAGCCAGAGATAAAGTCCAGGAAGATGACTTAGACCCTGCCGGGGTCTGGGGCTGAGAGCCGGGCCGGTGCTGCCCTGCACCCACACGGGAGGCAGGATGGGCAGGGGTGGGGGAAGGGGGGTGCAGGGGTGGGGGAAGAGGGTGGGGGGTGGCTTCGGCCCGTCATGGTCATGGCCCCTGGCGGAGCCTGCTCTCCCCGTGGGAGGGGGCCAACCTTCACGGGGGTGAATGCCTACGTGGGTGAGCCTCCGCTCGCCTCTTTCTAAGAAAACGCTAATGCGATACGAAGCACATTCCTAATCACCACATCTAATCACAGAAAAAAAGAGTAAATCACCAAACAAAATTAGTTTTCAGAGTCTTAATTATCACCAGAAAGAGTAATTAATAAGCAGAACAGGAAATGATCCAGCCGAGGCCCGGGGCCCCTGGAAGCCGTGCTCGGTTGGGCCTGGAACACCCATCGGGGGTGGGGGGCGTGGGAGGGGCGGCGAGGGGGCCCCCACGGGGCAGCATGGATTTCCCAAGGCTCCACACATCCTCAGAAGTTCGCCTGCCTTTCAAACTTGGTTTGCCAACTTTCTAGGTCATTCCTTCCAGGGCTCTTTCTTTCCCAGGCCTCAAGGCCAGAGTAAGGCGGGCAGAATTAGAATAAACAGACCCTCCACCCCTTTTTTCTCCCCCAGTGGAGCAGGCTCTGGGCCAGAAGCTCTCAAACCAATTGATGATAACAAGCCCAAGTTCAATGCCATTGGCCGTCTGGTGAGACCTTCCTGGGTTTTCCAGTCTCTACACTCCCCGGCTTGTATTTCTTTCTTCATTTTAATAGTGGCGTCGTATAAATAAAACACCATTACAAAAATGTCGTGGAAAGTTCACAACTATTCATTATCCATTTCATACAGGTTAAAATTGCCATCAAGGCTGTTTGGATTTGACTTGCGTTCCTTTCCTTCTAATGAGCCGGATAGAGAAGGCAAAAGATGCTAATTCATCCTTACATCTCTATCATATCTCGGCTTTTACTATATAAAGCATCAAGGTCGCATTCTGGGGAAATGTCTTTTTACCAAAGGTGCTATAATAATAATGAAGAAGCAATTTGTTTCAGCAAACTGCCTGCAGTAATGAGGCTTAATTATAACCATGTTATTAATACCGCTGCTTAAGGTAATTCACTTCTGAGCGGGGTGCAGAACAGTAAACTATAATTTAAACAAGAATCGAGACCTAATTTAAATCATCGGATCTACTGCAGAAAAAGGCAAACAGAACGGCTATAATCTGCACGTGATTTAGCGCTTCCCCTTGGTGCCATTTCCGGAAGACCTCGGTGGCAGCCGGAGGGGCAGGGTGCTGGGGATCAGACGCCGGTCCAACTGCCTCCTTCCGGGGGGCTTTGCCGGTGGAGTAGCTGGACGTTCCTGCAGCCAGGACCCTCCCTGCCTGCCGCCTGTCGACTGCTTCCCCATGTCGGCAAGGGAGGCTGAGGGCCCAGGAGGAAGGAAAGTCCGGATCACCTCAGGGACATCTCCTATGTGCTCTTGAACCCATCCTAGTTCCCTCCCTGCTGATTTGTTGGGAAAATGTGGAGTTCTGTACTGGAAGGGGCTCTCAACCTCTCCAGAAGACCATTCGCAAGCCAGGAAAAGGGAAGGGCGGTCGTCTGTGTCGTCCCGACTCAAGAACCCCCAGTTGGTGGCTAGGGAGGAACCAAGTCCTTCTGCCTCCTGGTGGGGCACTCTGGTAGCAGATCAGTGTCACTGGGGGGCTTCAGTGTCCCTGTGCTGGTCCCACGTGGCACCCGAGGCATGTAACCCAGTGACTCCCCGCCCTGGGTGCTCCTCAAAATCTCCCGAGAGGCCGGGTAGGGCATACAAGTTCATGAGCCCCGCCCCGCCCACCACCACCCAGACTCTGATCTCGTCAGTCTGGCTTCGGACCAGGGGAGCCATGGATTCGTCAGGAACCCTGGTGACTTTGACGCAGGTGGGCGAAGGGTGGCTCATTGCAGCACCAGCGCATTGAAAATACAGAAGACGTGGCGTGTGTGGGTTTTCTCGATTTCTTCTTCCGAGCGACGTTTTTTTCCTTCACCTATTCACATGTACAGGGCGCCCATTACGTGCAAGCCAAGCTCACGCACATCGGCCCTTCCCAGCCAACTACGCTTTAATCCCCGCTGCTGGATTTTCAATGAATTTTCCTCCTTTTGATGCAGAGCTGTATTCCATGTTATTTTAAATGAAAATGAATAGGAAATTGAGAACAGACTTAAGAGTGTGGTATACATTATGAAAGACCCTGTCTAACCCGTGTTTTTATCCCGGTGCCCTGTGGATGTGAGATGTTACCGAGGGAAAGGGCTGGCCTTTCTAAGAGTCTTCGCCAATGCTGGCTAACTGAGTAAACGTCCAGCACCCTGGCAGTCAGGCTAAGTTAATGAGGCAGTTACGAATGCTCTATCACTGGGAATTGACGAAGGCAGGAGAGATTTCTGGAGCGAGGGCCATGAAGATACTATTTCCAGCCCTGACTCCATGGTAGACCCTGGGGGCTTCGGCACCAGTGGGTGGGTGGTCTTGAACGGCTAACCGACTCCTGCCTGTCCATTCTCTATCCAGCCATCGGACCAGCCAGTCTTCTTCAGCCTAACTGGATACAGGGGATGGAATGGAAGGGGGGAATCCAGTGGCTTGAAACCCTCAACTCGCCAAGGGAGATTCACTTACCTTTTCAGACTGAGGTCTTCTCTCGAAGTATGGACTCCTTCATATTCCTTGTCCTGGGCTCCTCCAGGTCCCATGCACAGAGGCAGGACCAAAGCCAAACTGAACGTGGAGCTGATTGGATTTGCATCCATACGCCTGTTCTCGACCTTTCTCCTGTTCTGTGAAATGTGCAGTGGGGAGGTGGGATTTCACATGGCTCCAAAAACAATAGCAAAAAAAAAAATTTTTTTTTTATTAAAGGGTGATGAAGACCTTACTTTGTTTTCAGGTCAGCCAACTTACAGCCCACCCCCACTCAGGCCTGCCTCAGTTTACCTACTCACATTTTCTGTCCCTGTCTTTTGTCAGGAAGCCTGCAAGTCCCTCCCTCTGCCTCCTATCACCTTTGTTCTTTTCCAAAAGAACTCCTCTCCTCACCAGTATAGGGTCTCTACCAAGTCAAATGACTCCGAATGATGTCTCCAGCTGGTGGTAATGACTGGGCTTTGGCTGAAATACAATAGCCAGGCTCTGGGCTAAAGACAACCCACACGGTACTGGGAGTGGGGCTCCCCTTCCTCTCTGTCTCTCTGTCTCACACACATTCACACACATTCACACACACACACACACACACCCTGCATCTCACACGTTTATATGAACATGCATATGCATGCACATACGTTGCACATATGCAAATTCCCCCCCCCCCCCCGGTACAAACACTCAGACATGGATGCTGGTTCCTGTGTGCGAACGCGTATACCCGCAGAGATGCGGATGCACATGGCTTCGCCATCCCGCAGCAGCCCTCCCTTTTCCCTCCCTTTCCCTCCTTGCTTCTCAGAGTGCTGGATGCACCTCCGCCCTTACGGGGGCAGGTGTCTGGGGAAGGAGTCCATTTCAATCCTGGAGACACGGGGAGCCCACCCAGATAAAAATGTCTGGCGATGAGGTGACCGCAAGTGGGGCAGGGAGGGATGGAAGTCTTCGCGTCTGGAGCATCTCCCTTAGTGGGAGAAGAAAGCCCCGCCACCTGTGTTCCATTTCTCCTCTACCTCCTGCTGGCTGTTTCATCTCATATTGTGCAAGCTCCGAGGGGGCGTCCAATTTGAGGAACGGTAACTCTAAAGTTATTTGCAGTGCCCTGCTGTGGGACCGTCCCTGACCCACCTGGCTGCTCACCGCACTGGTCCTCAGGAGCTGGCCCTTGCCGTGGGTCTCGCACTCCACCACTGGTGCTCCCAGCCCCCACCCCCACGTCCCCGGGGCCGGACGCAAGTCCCTCCTAGCAAACCCTCCGGTCACGGCTTGGGGATTTCAAAGGAAGCCCGAGGTGGGCCCACCCTGCTCAAGGATTGGAGAGGTCTCGGTGGCAGGCAGTGGCCCCAGATAACCTTTGGGGGAGCCTGAGGTGGGTGTGGGAAGGGACCTACAGAAACCCCTGCTCCTCCTTTTACGTGGGCCCAGAGGCAGAATGCCTTACAGAGACCCGTGACATATTGCCAGGAGCCTCGGGCTTGTATTTTTAAAACCTGGGTGTTGGAACCCCTCTTAAGAAGTAATCTGAAATAGCTGTCACCTTCACAGGTCGATCAACCCATCAGCTGGTTCTAAGAGGGAATTCACCCTCCTCCGGCCAGAGGTCGGAGGGAGGCACCTGCTCCCTCGAAGTACCAGCCGGCCTCCCTCTGTCATTTCTCTGATAGTAAAAATCTCTTTCATCTTATACTTCTCAAAGCACTTTCTCATCCATTAGCCCATTAATTGATTCATTCATTGTACACATGTATTGAACGCATCGGGCACTTCACGTCTTTCTAGAAGAGGCAAGACCGAGATAAATATACGCATATGTATTGATGAACCACAAAGTGCAGGTTGCTCTGATGGGCAAGGTGCCGAGTGAGGAGGATTTTACAGAGACAAAGGAGAGGAAGCCTCTGAAGACAGTCCCCCTCCAACAGTCTGTAAGTCAGACGGCAAATCTATCATGCCCGTTTTGCAGACGCGTAAACTGAGGGCCCACAAGGTTAGGCGACTTGATTGTGGTTACGAACTTACTTAGAAGCAGCTCGAGAAATGCACTTCCTGATTCAAATTGGTCGTGCCCTCCCGTTCCATTCTCTGGGATGTGGCTTTCCAGAAAGTTCTTCCTGTGACCAGATCTCCCCTTTCCTTCTTCTTTTCTTAGCCTCTCTGGAATAAGCTATCTCACAGGAGAAACAATCACATTGCAGTTCTTTCCGGGCCCACATATATATTGCTTCAGGTACCAGAAGGAAAAAAATGTCTTCTCTCTTTCCATAAGAAGGTCAGCAAGACCGATCAGTTGTTTGCATTCTTATGAGCCTCTCCAAGGACTTTCATTTTCCCCAGCAGAGCCCTGGGGTGGGCGAGGCAGCCGGCTGCCTGCCGTGTCTACCCCAGAACATTCAGCACAATGTCTCCGTCCCAACCCTTCCTTGTGGACCGGGAAGATGAAGGAGGGCCCCCTCTCAGCCTTCCAGCCAGGAAGAGGTTGAAGAACCTGCCAGAGGCCACCTCAGATGGCAGCGAAAGGTTGGCCTTGCTGCCCTCCCATTAGCTTTTACTTGAGCCGTGCTCTTGCCTGTCTCTCTTCTGAGGGAAGGTGTGTGTGTGTGTGTGTGTGTGTGTGTGTGTGTGTGTGTGTGTTGGGGGATGTGTAAGCCAGGTTCAAGGTCGATCACGGAAGCAATGTAGCTGTTTTCTCTCTGTGCATGTCATCTTGTCAAAAATTCGGAGACTCTCCAAGCGCCGGGCCCCTCTTGAGTAAGGTCACGATGTCAGCCCACGGGCAGCTGGAAGAGAGCCACGGGAATGATAATGGGGCTGGCTCGGCAGCTCAGTGGGGCCCTGGCCTCCAGCACCCAGGCCTGCTTGCCGGTGTCCGGGGTGGGGCCTGGCCCCTTGGAGAGCTGCCCTGGGGCGGACAGCGGGGCTCTGAAGCAACACCTGTCACCTGCTCACTCAGGCCCTGAGGACAGGATGGCTTGACCTCCTGGGCTCTGGAGCAAGGGACAGGGTCTTGGTGGCAAGCCGGCAGCACTGGCTCTGGGTGCAATAGACAGAAAGGGGAATTTATTTTTTTAGAAGGACCTCTGGGGCTTGCTGAGTGTCTGGAAGGCTGCCTGACAGAGCTGAGGGATGGTCAGGCCCTCGGGCGGTCTTGAGTAAGAGGCAGGTGGGAGACGTCTCTCCAGGACATCCTGCTGCTGCCGCTGTGGGGAGCCGCCATGGCCTCTGGCTGCCACGCCATACGGCCGCCACCACTGGCCACCTCTCCCCTGCTCCCCCATCACAGGGCCAAGGGTCCTGGGGCTCCACTGTCTTTGCCTAACCGTCCCAGGACCGGGGCCCAGGGGGGAGCAGCTGACAGGTAGGGCCCAGGCCACATACTGGGGTGGGGTGGGGTGCATGGTAGAGTCCGAGTCTGTCTTTTCGTCGTGGAGATGGGACAGGGAAAGGAAGGCATGTGTCCCTCGGAGAGACGCTGAACATCCGATACTGCTTTTGTGGGAGAATTAAGTGAAGTGAAGAGATCGAAAGAGGCTTAATAACTCTTTTTAAAGAATTGGGAGTTTTTTTTCTCCCTTTTCTCCTTTCAGAGGATAATGGGCAGATGGCAAATGGAGAATAGAATGAGGCTCGAATCGTGCAGGAGAGCGGCGCTTGGCTGTGGGAAGGTTGGATTGGTTTCCTTGTGGTCAGGGGACTTCCGGGCCCTGGGGGCGGGTGACTGCGGGGTGCTGGGTCCCTGCCGAGAGGAGAAGGAAGGTCTCCTAGGTTTTCCTCTTGCCCCCACCCTGCCTCTCTCAGAGGGTCTTGGGCAGCCTCCGCCCCTGGAGATACACGCAAGGGCGTAACAATGGAGGGCAGGTGGGCAGTGGCCGGAGGCTGGAGGGGTTCTTCTTTCTGGAAAATAAGAGAAGGCACCACTGGGGATTTTCGCTTCAGCCCCAAGAGAATGAAAATGGAAAGAAACTCCCAATGTAGAAAGGCTGCATTCTCCAAGTCAGAAAACACAGCACTGCTCAGCCTGGGGGATCCCACAGGCACCCAGGGCGCCTCGAGCCACGTGGGAAAGAGGCACGTGCCCCCGAAAGAACCGTCCTTGCCCAGAATATGCACACTCAGTGTCCTGTCCCTTTAAAGCACTCCTTCCTGACGCCACCACACACATGGAAACGGGTTCAGCCCAGCAGCTCCCAAGAAGCCGGAGCAATAAATGATGAGCATCTCCCCTGAACTCATCTCCCGTGCCCGGTGTTTAAAGTGAATTGAAACGAATATCTGATAAATGAATAAACCTGTAAATGGAATCAAAAACCTTATGAACCTGAAGGAGAAATAGGAGTCCCTGGTCTGTTAAGTCTAAATTGAATAAATCTGATCAACTCCCTGACAATTTCTGCCAACGCTCTCGAAGAAGAAGGAGAAGAGGGGCGAGCAGAGATCGGGCAGAGGAGGGGAGAAGAGTGAGCGGGGGAGGGTGAGGCAGGTTCAGTAATTAAGCTATCACCACGAACCAACAGAGAAGGCCCAGGTGGCCCTCGGTGCCACTCAGTTGGACTGAAGAAATAGATGATATGAGGAGGCTCTTGCAAGACTGGCTTCTATATGTCTTCCCCAGAGGGCACTTGCAGAGAACACCTGGAGATTGGTATAAAATGGGACCAAAGTCCAACTAGGGATCTTTCTGGGGGGGAACTAGGGGAGAATGGCAGCCCATGACTCAGCCTCAGGGCTAGGAGGGCGCAGCAGGGTCCTTGGTGAACGGGAGTTGGTCGGGTCGCAGGTGTTGGGTGCAGGGAAGTCACATTCAGAAACAGCCCTGGACAGTAGCGGAACCAGAGAATTGCTCCCTTGCTCTCCATTGACCTCCAACACTTCCTGCTTATGATGGCGGGCACGCTACTACTTCCTGTAGTGGTTTGGAAACAAACACGGCCACAGAATTCTTTAATACTCACTCCAGTGAGAGACGGTGGGGGGAGGGGGGAGTGGAGAGGGTCCTTCTTGACTCTAGGTGGAACAATACAGAGGTGGCACCGATGTGGTGTGACTCTCAAGGCCGGGCCAGGAAAGGTCGTTCAGCTTCCACCTGACTGTCTCTGGGCGAAGCCGGCCACTATGTAGGAAATGCAGTAGCCTTGAGATTGCCATGCTGGAGAGGTGTTCTAGGCCACAGCCCTGTTGAACTCCCAGCCGACCGGCAACATGGATTACCAGCCATGAACGTGAACCTTGTTGGCCATTCAGCCCATTGGAGCCTTCAGAGGCCCCCAAGCAGCCTACATCTGACTGCAGTGGCCACGTGGGAGCTATCCCACCAAGTCCTTCCCAAACTCCTGACCTCCAAAATTATGTGCATCAGAAAATGGTTTCATAAGCTGCCAAAATGTGGCCTAATTTGCTAACAGTAACCAAAACACTTGCTCTTGGGTCCCGATTTTCTTCTATAACAACGAAGGGTTTGGGGTGCCTGGGTGGCTCAGTTGGTTAATAACTTGTGATGTCAACTCAGGTCATGATCTCATGAGCTGTGGGAACAAACCCTGTGTCGGGCTCCCTGCTCTGCGGGGAGTCTGCTTGAGACTCTCTCTCCCTTTCCCTCTGCCGCTCCTCCCGCCCCTCTCACAAGTAAATAAATAAATCTTCAAAAAATAAGTAAAAGTGAAGGGTTCTACTAGACAATTTAAAACCCATGTTTTGAAAATTTTAAGTAGTAGTTGAACATGATCTTTTTAAAAAGAGTTCAAGGAGCATAAAAGGATAAAAACAGAAATTAAGCAATTTCCTTCCTTACTCTTGAGTTCTTCCCACCTCTGAGAGGTAATTACATTCAGTTAAGTTATAGGTCCTTCCAGAAATGTTTTATGTGACCACAACATATACAATTGTATCTTTGAAAACTACACATAGAATTACACGTAATTTTTTTGTAACTTGCATTTGTCATTTACTAATAAAGATTGGAGATATTTTCATATTCCATTTCCATATTAATATTTCCATATTAAGTCTAACCTCATTCTTTCTATGGCTGCTGAGCATTCCGTGGCATGGCTATATCAAAACTTACTTCCCCAGTCCCTACTGATGAATGTTTAAGTTATTCCTAGGTTGGTTAGTTGGCTGGCTTTTGCTATTGCAATAATGCAATAAGCATTCTTGTACACATATTTATGCCTTCTTCCATGAGCGTGTTTGTAGGTTAAATTCCTAGAAGTAGACTTCTTGGGTCAAAGGAAATAGGCATTTAAAATTTTGATGGTTATTGCCAAAGTTGGTCTCTAAAGAAATGGCCTGAATTTTTATCCCACCGACAAGAGGGCTAGTTTCTTACCATCCTCCTGATCTTCTAAATGGCTTTGAAGTTTTCAAGCCTTTGTTTGTGAAGTTGAACATTTTTTATACGCGCACTGGTGATTTCTAATTTTTTCCCCTTTGAACATCGTATTCGTATACTTTGCCAATAGTGTAGGTTTTCCATCATTATTTGAAAACCTGATTTATAAGAGCGTTTCTTACCTAAACTTTTTGCTATTGTATGCTACAAATATTTTCCCTATTACAATTGTTAATCGTCTTTTGACTTTATTAGAGGTACTTTTTGCGTATAATTTTATTTTTTATGACATCAAATTTATCAATCTTTTTAAAAGGTAGCTTTGAGTTTAGTCATGTTTTCAAAGGCCTTCCCTGGTCCAACATCATAAAATAAAATCATACAATAAATTATGCATATTATCTTCTAGGTACATTTTACATTAAAATATTTATCTGTTTGGATTTTAGGTTTGGTATCAAGAATGAGATAGAGATTCAATTTGACTTTTTACAAATGGCTAGAATACTGCTGCCCAACAGGTACATAACAGGTGCATAAAGTGAGCCACGTATGTAATTTAAAATGTTGTTACCCACAGTGAAAAAAGTAAAAGGAAACAGGTGAGAGACATTATAATAACACATATGATTTATCCCACCACATATCCAAAATATAATGTCAACGTATAACCCATATAAAAATTATAGATGAGTCATTTTACATTTCTTTTCTCATACCTAGTTTCCAAAATTCAGAGTTCGGACTAGCCTCGTTTCAAGCACACGACATCCACCTGTGGCTAGTGGCTACCATATTGAACAGTCCAGGGTTCACTGGTAATTCCAACATTTGTCAAATCCTCTCTCCATCCGTCAATCTGAAATGCCACCTCTATCAGAGGCGAAATCATTTTTTTGTATTTAGGCCTGTTTCTGGGCTCTCTTCTTTTCCGCCGTATGGGCTCTCCCTTCCCACACCCAATAATGGGCTAAATGTTTTGTATCTTATAGAGCAGTTCTTCCCTTCTTTTCTTTTTGTTGAGTGTCTTTCTGGCTCTTCCGGTTGAGTTTTTTCTCTAGATAGATGTTAATATCTAATGTTAGATGTTAGTATTATACTACATTCTAGATCTACCTATAGTCTCCTATTCAGAGATACGTATTATAGAGACAATAATACTGAAAATATTTAATAGCTAACATTAGAAGGACACTAATATTTAATCATATATTATTTCGAGTAGCAAAAAAGCTCTATTGTTGGTATTGACTAGGAACACGATGTATTTCTAAGGGCTCTTCTACCCTAAACTTCGAAGACTCCGCTTCGCTGCCTGTAGGAGGCAAGTAAGGGCCGGTGACAGCTCCATCCCGTATGACCAGCGTGGTGGGCTCATCTGTGCTCTGTGTGGACACGTCCCCCTAAACCAACTCTGTGACCTCCTAGCAGATCAGGGAGCCTGTGCATGGTGTAGCAGGTGTGTTTGGGAGGTATTTGGTGGAATTTAGAAAGCCCTGCCTGCTCGCATTCCCGGGGAGCATGGCTGGGAGGAAGAGTCATGCTCCTTCCCCGGGGACCGTCTTCTTGGAAGACAGACAAGAGCAGAGTTAGGTGGCAAGAAGGGAGAAGGGAAGGCCCCTGATGGGAGGAGGAGTGGGTGGAGGAGAAAAAGCAGGAAGAGAAGGATGGTGGCTAGAGGCAGAGAGGGGGGAGGGGAGGGAATGGGAGCAGAAAGGGCGGAGGGATGGGAAAGAGGTAAGAGGTACTGGGGAGGCCACAGCTCGGGAGTTCTGGTCTCCGGGAGCTCTCGTCAACGCAGCCTGGTGGCCGTGGTGGACAGGAGTCTCCAAACAGCAGGAAGGAGGGCTCTGATCTATAGAAGTTGGGGTGTCCGTGGGGACAGGATTAAGAGTGTCTGGGGCAGTGGGGGCACGGGTCTATGGCCAGGCCCCACTCTGCCTGGGGAGGTTGGCCTGGAGCCCAGAACAAAGGCCGACAAGTCCCAACTTTCACACATGCTGTGACTGGGATGTAGAGACCCAGGGGCCCCCGGTGGGAAGAAAACAGGGTGAGGGATGAGAGAAGTCGGTGAAGTGGCTCTCCCGCTGGGTGGCAAGAGCGGGAGGAGTGGGAGGGCTCCCCAAGGTCACTCAGGCCCCTGATGCGGCTCCACGTGACTGTCTCGTTGGTTCACGCTAGAGAAGGAGAATCGTGTCACCCTCCAAGAACTCTGCATGCTCGGGGTCGCCTCCCTGCCTGAGACCCTCACCCAGACTGGGAAGGCTGCTGCGCACGCCGCACGCAGGGGGGCCGAGGCGGGAGTCCCCATCGCACTGGCCCACGGCCCCGGGGCCGGCCAGCGGCAGGGCCAGAGGCAGAAGCCGGGCCTCCCCATCCTGGTCGAATGCCCTTGCCAGCTCTCCCCTTGTTCCTTCTCTGTCTGGAGAAGCAGAAGAAGGAATGTCAGGCGTTGACTTTGAGCCACTGGATTCTCAAGGAGTCACAGGGTCACACTGAGACAGAAACAAAAGGGAAAAAAAAACCCCACCTTCCCCGCTTCTGGGAGATGTGCAGCCTGTCTCTCCAGACTGCTCGCTCCTCATCACAACCGCGACAAAATGCTATTTTCCTTTCGGTGGTGTGCACAGGTGCCAATCTGAATGAATATTATTCGCACACTTCTGTCCAAACACTGTGAAGTCTTCAAAGGTTGATTAAACCTCTGACATTGTTGCTTTATTTCTCCTGCACTCCCCACCAGGTGAAGACCTCCCTCCCATGACCTCGCCCCTCCTACTTCTCTGTCCTTCCCCACGCACCCCCCTTCCGATGGGGAATCCGGCTGTCCCAGGGGTGGATGGCCTCGCGTCTGTCTCTGTCCTTCCCCACGCAACCCCCTTCCGATGGGGAATCCGGCTGTCCCAGGGGTGGATGGCCTCGCGTCTGCTCCGGAGGGGGACTGGCGGGAAGTCGGGCTCGGCTTCGGTTCCCGAGGACTCAGGGAGCAGAGTGCCATGAGGGCACCTTGTGTGCGACGGGGGCTGGTGCCCGGGCCACCTACGGATGGGGAGAGTGAGGGATTTGACTTTGATTACCCAGCAAAAATCCATTTCCTGCTAGTAATGACGGGCTGGTGCATATTGGAAATCACAGCCTCCCTGCGCGACTCTCCCCGTGTCATTAGGCCCCAGTGGAGCGATGTCTCATTGGAAATCACACCTGGTGAAATGAGGCGTGACAGGCCTGAGGTCTCCAGGCCTGCCTTCCCTGGGCAGCCGGACAGCGGCAACGCGTTGGTGCCCAGATCAGCCCGGGGGGTACTGGAAAATCCGGGGGACCCAGTAATGCTGGATCGCCCTTTAGGCCTCCTTAATCCTACCTATCCTCAGAGGTGGGCTGTGTACAAAACCTTAAAACATCTCCGTACATTCTTACGGCGCCTGGCAGAGTGCCTGGTGCCCAGGAATGCCCCCTAATTAACTTAGAATTAAGGAGAATGATCACGGGAAGATCCAGGGAGAGTCCGAGGCTGTAGAGTCTCTCTAAGCTGTTTCTGTTTGCCACAGCAGACGTCTCTCTTTCTTTTGGTGATCGATCCCCAAGGGTGTACTTTTTAATAAATGATGCTAGGTTAATTAGGTATTTATGTGGGGAAAAAATGAACCTTGACCTCTACCTCGTACCCTTCACAAAATTAATGCATGAAGGATCATAGATGTAAACATGCAAGCTAGAGCCCTCAAGTTTCTAGACTAAAACAAAGGAAAATACATTCATGTCTTTGAGATGGAGTTTTCTTGTACGGGATAGACACACCAACACACAGAACTAAAGGTAAAATAAATGTTAAGTTGGACTTTATTAAGATTGAGAACTTCTATTCATAAAAAGACATGCTCGAGAGAGAGAGAGAGAATAAGTCAAAGATTGGGACAAGATTATTTGCAACTCACATATCAGAAAAAAAGCCTGCAGTTTTTGGAATACATAAAGAACTCCCACAAACCAGTGGGCAAACAACAGGTAGTCCAATTAAAAATGCTAGTGTGCGTATAAATTGGGATAGCTGCACCAGAAAACTATTTTGAAGTATCTATTAAAACTAAACATACATGTTTTCTTTTCTTTTTTTTTTTTTTTTGGCAACTCTGCTCCTGAGTTATATTTACCCAACAGAAATGAATGATTCGTCCATCAAAGATGTATACAAACATGCCCACAGAATCTTTATTCATAGTAGCCCAAATTGGAAACAATCTAGGTGTGTCTATCAACAATAATATGTGGTATATTCATATAATAGAATAATGCACAGCAATTAAAAGTAACAAACTCCCGTTACACACGATAAGACCCATGCATTTCACCAACATAATCTCCACTGAGCACAGTTAGCCACAGGAGAATACCCACACGGGATGCAATTTGTATGAGACCAAGAGAGGAAAGACTCAATTCAATAGCAAAGAAACAAATAATCTGATTGAAAAATAGGCAGAAGATCTGAATAGACATTTCCCCACAGAAGACATCCAGGTGGCCAACAGGCCCTTAAGGAGATGCTCAACATCGCTCCTTGCATTCAGAGGAATGCAAGTCAAAACAGCAGTGGGGTATCACCTCACACCTGTCCGAAGAGCTAGGATCAAGAACACAAGAGATAACCTGTTGAGAATGTGGAGAAAAGGGAACCCTCGGGACGTCCGGGTGGCTCAGTTCGTTAAGCGTCTGCCTTTGATTCAGGTCATGGTCCCAGAGTCCTGGGATTGAGTCCTATATTGGGCTCCCTGCTCAGTAGGGAGCCTGCTTCTCCCACTCCCTCTCCCTCTGCCGCTCCCCCTGCTTGTGTGCTCACTCTCTCTCTCTTTCTGCAAATAGATAAATAAAATCTGAAAAGGAAAAGAAAAAGAAAAGTGGAAAGGGAACCCTGGTGCACTGTTGATGGGAATAAAAATCGGTGCAGCCACTTTGGAAAACAGTATGAAGGTTCCACAAACATCAAAACAAACCAAAATGAAACAAAAACCCAAAAAGCAAAAATAGAACTATCACATGATCCAGCAATTCCCCTTCTGAATATTTATCTTAAGAAAACAAAAACACTAACTTGAAAAAATATATGTTCATTGCAGCATTATTTACAATAGCCAAGATATGGAAACAAACCAAGTATCCATCAATGAATGAACTGATAAAGAAAATGTGATACATGTATGGTGTTATGGTATTGTGTGTGTGTGTGTGTGTGTGTGTGTATCAAATATATATATGGCTGTATGTTAATATAATGTTATGTGTCAATTATATCTCGGTAATAATAATAAAAAGATACGAAAGATTCATATGTGGTGATAAAAGTCAGCACAGTGACTACCCTTTAGGGGTTATTGATTATAGTGGGGCAAAAGAGAGCCTTATGGGGTGCTGGAAATTCTGTATCTTAATCTGATGGTTTTGTGTGTAGAAATTTCTGAAATGTACACCTAAGATCTGTACATTTTACTATATGTTAAGTTATACTTCAATTAAATAAGAAAAGGAAGGTGACGAGAAGAGAGAAACTGAATCTTGGGATCTTAGCTGAACACCTGGATCCAGCCATGCCTGAAGACAAACACTCCTGCATCTCTTAAGAGCCAATTAATTCCCTTCTCCCTCTATTTTTTTTTTTTTTTTTTTGAACTTGAGTCAGATTGTCCTAGGTTTTCTCTCACTGGCTACCAAAATTGTCCTCACAACTGTCATTTTCCTCTTTCCAGGCCAGACCAATCCTCCTTCAGCCTGAGTGGTTGGGAGAAATCCAACACTTCATCGGATCACAGGTGAGCACATTCTTCAGTCTGTTTCTGGTTCTGCTAGGAAGGCCCATCAGGTGGGCAGCCAGGTGTCTTTGCGCCTCAGTTTCTTATTTGTAAAATGGAGCTGATCAGAGCACCTATCTCACACGCTGGGTCAGGTTGCTTTTGGGAAGGCCCCGATCCCATCTGTTCTTCGTTCTGGTCCTGTCCCGGTGAATATTTGTGACTACGGGGGCAGTGGGGGCGAGGATTGTTTCTGTTTTGCTCACTACCATATTTTTCGTGTGAGTGTCGCTCCTAGCCCGTGTCGAGTCCCAAGCAAAGTTTTGTTTTGGGGAGGCCTATGTCTCTGCGATCAGTGGCAGTCACACAAAGTCAGAGGGTCGGCACCATCCTGGTGGGCCAATCTCAAGGGACTCCATGAAAGAAAGAACCTTGGGCTGGAGGCAGCGATGTGCTACACTCCTGGAAGAGATTTCGTAGGTGTCAGTGGCCTTGGGGGTTCTGGTCTACCCCATGTACGTCTGCGTCTGTGAGTGGGGTGGGGAGGTACTGTGGGGGGTCAGGGGTTGCCCTGAAGGGGAGAGACAGGGGCAGGACTCACACAGGGCTCAGGACTGCCGGCAGACCAAGCATCATAGAGAGACTTAGCAAATTCGCAGGAAGATGCTCCAAAGCACGGGGCCTTAACCTATGGGCCCCTTCTGGCCCTGTCTGAGGTCAAGACTGCCCAGTACAACATCTGGCACATCAGAAGTCTTCAATTCATGTTTGTTTGAATAACTGAGCGAAGGAAAGTTTGCATGAGAATTATATAACACATAGTAAGTGGTCACTAATGGGGGGAGGGTTTGTATTATGATTCCTGAGAGGCAGGAACCTTCCTTGCTCCCATGCCCCCCGACGCAAAGGAGTCAGTCTTGTGACCGTGGCTTGAGTGGGTCAGCTTCTCACAGGGCCGGGCTTGGGAACATTCCCATTGTGGTCCTGTCACAGAGGACAGATTCCCAAGGAGGAACAAAGGGGGCTGGAAATCGGGCCAGGGAGAAAAACACCCTTTGGGGTTATTTAGCATTAATTGGTCACCTCGTTAGCAGCCCATCTGCAGCCGAGATCCTCGCAAGTGAGTGGGTAAAAGGGAGGGGGCACCCTGGCCAAGACGGTTTTCACAGACTCCATAATGGGTTTGGAGCAATTACCGGAGCTTCCAGAGCCAATTCCTGTTAGGAGCGCACCAGGCCAGGCTTTGTCCTACGGAGAAGAGGAAAAGGTCAACGTGCTCTGTGGGAGGAGGAAAAAAGAGCCCTTCACAGCGAAAGAGCCTGCCCAAGGGGGGAGGCGAAGAAAAGGAGGGCCCTGTGGAGGTGAAAAACTAAAGAAAGAATGACATTTGGAAGTTCCTCAGCACGAGCGGAGGAGAATACCGAAATAAAAATGACAAGGGACTAGGAGCCGGCGCAGAAACTGGGAGAGCTCGGGGTGGGGGTGGGGGTGGGGAAGGAGGGTCGCGGCTGCTCTGGAACGCGGCGGCCTGCCTGGGCAACCTGGACCAGCCGCAAGCCCTCTTGGCCTCAGTTTCCCCATCTGTCCGTTGAGGGGCCGTCTAGGTCTGACGCCCCGGTGGTCCCCGATTCTATGCTCGTGTAGCTGTGTGGACAGGAGGAAGGCAGCCCTGGCAGCATGACCGGGAACGTTCCTGTCCGCCATCCCCTGTGACGCGATCTGAGCCATCAGTGGTGCTGCTCCCCCAAATTCCTCCAGGGTCCTCACCCTCACGCACCGCGGGGCGGCCCCGGGGCTCGATCTGCTGGACGAGCTGTGAGTGGCTCACGCGTCATTCTGAGGCCGACGTGTGGAAGACCCAGTGAGAGGCCCTCCCGTTGTCACAAGAAATTCCAAAGCTCGCGCCCCTGACCCGCCGAGTGGGACAGAGGCCTCTCCGGCCCCCCAGGAGAGATACACGTCTGTGGTTCGGGGCCCTGAGCTTGGGCCTGGTTACCACACAGGCCTGCCCGGGGCTGTACTGACCGATCGACGGCCAGGCCTGCACAGCTGCGGCAGCTTCCTCACGGGCCGCTGGGTCCCCAGGGTCACCCTTCCAGGCCCCCCGCCTCATGCCGCTGCTCAACGCCTCTGAACTGGTCTGACCGGCCTGATTCACACACCTTCGGGGGCTCTCCAGCGACCAGCACAGCGGAAAGGCAGACCCCTCTGAGCGCTGCGTCAGCCCCGCCAGGTGCCCGGGCAGGCCCCACACCGAGGGTCACTTAGGGGACAGTGAGGGGGAAGGACGAGCGGAGGCGAGGGCACTGAGGGCCCTGCCGGCAGAGGCCCGGGGGCTGCCGAGCAGACTTGACGAGCAAAGTGCTACCGGGGGCTGGTGTCTGGGGGGCTGTCTGTGCAGCTCCCGAGAGGCCCCCTCTCTGCCTGATGTCTACACACGCTCGCCCGGCAAACCTGCACCCGCTGCCATGAGAGGACATCTCTCGCCTGGGCCGGTGGGGACCCAGTGGACTGGGGGATGCGGCATTAGCAGTCATCGTGACCCCTGCTCGCGGACCAGCCCTCTGGGCCTGAGCCCCATGGGGACGGAGGGGGGTGGTCTCTCCTGTTTGGGAAGCGGGTGTCCTGCTTTCAGTATGTGGTCTGTCTACCAGCTCGCCAGGGACTCACGGGAAGCCGTACCGTCCACGTGCTCCCTCCGACACTCTTCCAAACATGGCGGCTTGGGATTCTGGGTTGGATGGGAAGGGTGCCTTCTGCATTTGCTGGCCCAGGCCAAGGAGCCCAGGTACGGGGTCAGGCTCCCAAACACTCGCCCCTGGGAAGAAGCGAGCCGCCAGCAGCAAGTGCGGGGTCCATCCACACGGCAGGGCTGCGGAGTCAACGGGGGAGGGGCACTGCTTCTCTGTCATGGTGTCACCAACCGTCACTGTTTGCCAGGAACCCCTTCAAGGGACCGTGAATGGTGTGAGTGGGGGCGCATAAGAGGGAGATATTCCAGGAAGGAGGGGGCGCTGAGGTTCCCGGGGGTGAGGTGGGGCTGCCCAGCCTGCCTCTCCTCCTTCCCCTGGCCCCCTCTCCCCCTCCCCCCCACCCCGTCCCAGGAAAGCCTCCCTCTGCCTTTCCTGACCAGCCCAGTCCATTCCGGGGCTCTGAGCACTGCTCTCGGACCCTTTGCTCCTTTTTTGCCTCTCTCCCCTCCACCCCTATCACCCGCAGCAGTGGGTATTCATTATTTAAACAACCCATGCCTCTGAAGTCTTATTTCTCCAACATCTTTCCACAGCATATGTCAAAATTTACAGTAAGTGCATTCATCCCATAATAAACATTTGGCTTTGCTGGTCTACCGGCGGCGGGGCTAATTAGGGAGAGCGATTCCCTTGTTATCTGAAGGGAGGTCAGATACAGCAATTAGCATCCTTGCATAGCTTTCATAGTGGTGACTTTGAGGCTAGGCCCTTTGGTGCCAGGTGGAAAAGAGGAGTTGGCAGGAGGGAAGAGGAGCCTTCCCCAGCAAGTTCTGGAGAACCAAAGCTGAGCTTTGAAAAGCAGCCTGACTGGTTGCTTTCCTGGCCTCCCAAGTCTCTGTCTGCCGGCTGAGCTCCCTGCTTGTCTCCTGCCCCCCAGGCAGGGCCCCGTCCCGAGAATATTCTCTCCCACCCACGTCCGTGTCCCCAGCCTCTCTGTGGGCGTAGAAGAAGATACAGCCATTTGAAAATCCTGTCCCTGCTTCAAACCGAAAGTTTCCCAAACCCGGGATACCTCTGGCAACCGACACTTTAGGGTTTGAGAGAAAGGTGAAGCTCTTCTGCTTCAGGCCTTGCCCCCGCCCTTCGACTGTCTCTGTGGAGCCTCCACCAAGTGGGTGGTCAACTCTGATGGAGCGCGTCTGACCTCTCTCCCTGGGGGAGGGGGCTTCTCTGTGAGCGAGAGCAGGCCACGGGCGTGGCTGGGGCTGGTCCCGCACCGTCCCCGGGCAGTGCAGACGTACGAACGAAGGGGTCCAGAGGGGCAGGGGCTGGGGGAACCTGCCGAGAGCCACCTCTGCTCGGCGGTGCTGAGAGGGAGCGGCCCAGAGCAATAGTCAAGAGGACAGCTGGGCAGAAGTCCCCAGGGCCACTCGATGGTTCGAGTCCCAGTTCTCTAGGACTCACAGAGCTCAGCAAAAACGGTTACACTCACAGTTATAGTTTATTACAGCAAAAGGATGCAGATGAGGGTGCCAGGGAAAGGCGCAGAGTCAATGTCAGGAGAATTCCGGGGATGAGCTTCTAGTCGTCCTCCCACAGAATGATCCAGACGGTGCTTGGCTCTCTCAGCAAGGATGGGGGGCCACATGCAGTGTGTTGCCAGCTAGGGAAGCCTGCTGGGGCCTTGCTGTCTCGTTTTTGTTGGGGTCAGTCCTACAGGCATAGGGTGCCTGCCCGGCTCACTTAGTTTCCAGCTCCTCCAGGGGTCAAGGCGATATTGAATGGCCCAAGGCCTCCAGGTAAAGAAAGACATTCTTATGAGGCACATGTTAAGCTCACCTCCCAGGAGCTGGGCAAAGGCCAAACCTTTCTTAGGGCAAAGTTCATCCCTGTCCACTTGGAAAGACACCCAATTAGGGGGCAGAGGAAGTGTTGGGAAGACAGACCCCAGAAGGCACGGAGGTCTGGGCCGGCCTGGGGAGAAACCATCTAGCTCTGCACCCCTCATTTCCTCAGAAACGGGTGGGAAAGAGCACCCGCATCTGAGCACAGTGACCTCCCCAGCTGGAGCTGGGCTGGTCTCTCAAGAGCAAGTCTGAGGGAGGAGGCTGATTTCAGTGGGAGAGCGACAGACACCAGGGTGAGGAGGGGTCGGCTAAGGGCGCAGATCTCCTCCACTGCGCGCATCCCCAGGGAAGAGACAGTCGCTGGGCCAGTGCCCTGAGGTCCCGGAATCAGCGAGCCTGGGTTTTAAAGCCCGTCTCTACCACTTCCCGGCTCTGCCGTTGGGGCGAGTTACGTAACCCGTTTGAAACCCGGTTTCCTCACCTGTCTACTGAGGATGGGGATTGTTCCTGGGTCCCCGGGCTGCAGGGAGGTTTGTGTGACCCAAAGAGGAGACAAATGGTGACCGCCTTTATCCACACCACTGTCACCTCCTTGGCCTCTCTGAAGTTCTTCCTGATGTTGAGACGAAACCTGTGTTTTCTTTTCTTTTTCTTCCTCGTTTGTTTTAAACAACTTCCTTGCTGCCCTGGGCTCCTTCATCTTCTCCTTCTGCGGGGGCATCACCAGTGTTTGGGGAGCCATTGAGGATTCATTCATTTATTCCCTCCCTCATTCATTCGACACATGTGTATTGATATTTGTCTGTTGATAACGATATCGGGCTAAATGCTGTGCCCGGAAGGACAAATAAGACGCCCCGCAGCCCCCAGAGGACGCGGCCATAAGTGAGACCGCAAACGACCGCACAAAGCAGGAGCTCACATGTGGTGCTTGGCAAATGTACTGAGTACCGGAGGCACAGATGGTACAGCGCGTGGGCACGAGTGACCCTTTTTACGTCTTCGGTGTTCCCCGTCCGCCCTCCTCACCCCCTGCTCCGTGCTCGGGGTAGGTGCCGGCGGATGGCTAGACAGACAGTACGGATGCTTACGAAGGGCTCCAGGGAGACTCTGGGGTTAGAAAGGCCGTTTCTGTGTTGCCTCCAGAGAAGGTGCATTTCCAAACCCCGCCAAACAACAGTGACGTTAACAACTAACTTGCCCGCTCTCTGCATCTCTGCTATGTTTGCTCCGTTCTCTGTGGCAGTTAACGCCTCTCTCCGTCCCTCCGTGCAACCCGAGACAAAATTTCAAAGTGGACCTGGGAGCCCTCCCAACCTGGCTGGAGCCACAAAGATTGGATTGCAATTAAGCCGTGAATGTGCTTTGTGCTACAAAATGACGATGAGAAAGGAGTTTCTCAGAGGCGAGGGATGTTAGGGGACCCCTGGCCGGGACGCGGGAGCTCCGTGGAGAAGCTGATGGCAGGGCATTTGAAAGCCGTGGTCATTCTACAAATCTGACCTCCTACACTCTGCACACGGGAGGACTGGAAGGTTTCCTGGGGCAGGGAAACTCGAAGCCTGGAGATCAGCCGGGGAGGAGTCGATCCAGGTAAGAAAGAGCTATAGCCACCTGCTCCCTAGGGAAGCCCGAGGGGAGGAAGATGACAGGAAGGCTCAGCTATTAAAATCTGAAAACAAGGTGCTCAGAACAGTAATACAGTGACTCCAAAATTTTGGAGGTCGGCCTTCGGGAAATATTCAGTAAACAGGGTCCAAGGGGGCATAAGGGAAGTGCTGCTGAAACGTCACTCACACCGCTAGTCTTCACGTATTCCTTCAGTGGCACGTTCTGAACAGCTCTTACGTGCCGAGAATGGTGTCAGGCCCCGGGGACAGAAAGAGAAACGAGACACAGTCCTTGGCACGCAGGTGGAAGGATCCGTGCGGGACGCGGAAGCAGAGGACGCCGGGCAGGGAGGAGGAGGAGCAGTGGGGAGCTTGGGGAGGGCAGCCGGAGGTGAGATGCCGGGCCTTGAAGGCCGAGCTGGAGCGTGTGGTCTGGGGCGGCGCTGGGAGCGCTGAAGCTAGGAAAGCACGTGTGTGTTTAGAGAGGCTGCGGTGGCGGCCACCGCAGGGAGGAGGGTCACAGGAGAACCAGCCGAAGGCAGGAAAGCAGATGAGGAGGTAAGAGGAATTCCAAGGGCTTCGGGAGCGAGGCTTGATTGAAGGAAATAGAGAAAGCTGTCCTTCACAGGGAACACGGGCACTGAAGAAACCACTTGGTTTGGGGATGGCAGAAAAACAAGATAAACTAGGAAAGAAAATGGTGACCCCAAGTACCAGGCTCAAGGAGGGGCGAATTCACTCACCTGCTGTGCAAACTCACTTTGAAGGGGTCCTGGAACAGGCTCTGGGGGCCGAGAGACACGCCGCTTCCTATTTGCCACTTGTGCCAAGGCAACTTAACCTCTCCAAGACTCCGTTTCTTCACCTTTAGAAGGGGCTTCAATTGTGTTCCCCTCCATATGGCGGACTTGCCGACGAACTGAAGGACTATCTGTGCAGCCCCTAGCCTCCAGTGAGGCCGTTCTCAATGTCACCCATCATGTCTGTGATGAAGGATTAATTGGCAACAATCACATTCATGGTGATGGCGATTCCCTCTTCTCAGAAGATGGAAGAACAAGAGGCTTTGGGGAGCTGAAGCAGCCTGGCCCCTTGCGGCTTGGCCTGCCAAGCTGTTGCAAAACAGTATTCAAACCCAGGAGCTGAGCACAGCGGGACGTAGAAGCAACACCCGAAGAATTAAGATACGCCACTGTTTTTTCTCCCCACTGTTTCTCCCAGGGGAGATCGCTAGGTCTCCTGGCATCTCAGCAGGAGTTCTGCAGGGCAGGAGGAGAGAAACCGCAGGGCAATCAGCCTGTTGCCCTGACAAGCTTTGCACCTTCTCGAACACCGGAAGCCCTCTCATTGGAGGTCCTGCGCCACCCAGGACCATGTCGGCCATGTTGCGTCTCTCACATGCGCCATCTCTCTTGAGAGGTGAAGGGAAATTTTCTTAGAACATAGACAGCCCTTCTGGGGCTGCCTTCAAAAGAGGAGCCAGATGTGGGGTGAGCTGCGGAGCATCCGGCCTTGAAACTTGCGTCTTCCTTCACCACGTGGCTACTCCTCCAAGCGTATTCGAGCTCAGAGCCCAGGTTTGACCACTGCAGTCTGTTACCTCGAGCTCAGTTGTGCCGCGATGGTCTCCTTAGGTCCCCACGTTCAGATAACCAGGGCTCTACATTTTTGTCCATTCACTCTTTATTGTCTTTTTTCCTTCTGCCATGGTTCCCCCTTTACTGAGAATGTATGATACCTAGGAACTATGCTGCGTACCGTCCGGATAGTATTTCACTGAATCCTTCCGGGTCTCTGTGAGGGAGGTGATCTTATCAATTCCATCTTCTATCTGAGGAGCCCAGCGGACAGAGAGATTAAATACATTGTCCAAGGTCATTAGCTAAGAACTGGCACAGTCAAGATTCAGACTCGGGTCCGTTTAATGCTGAACCATATATGCTTAACCTCAAGAGCCACGGTTCTCAAAGTGTGGCTCATGGATGCCTGGGGTTCCCTAGATCCTTTACAGGATCAAAACCATGCTTATGATGTTAGTTGCCTTTTTCACTGTGTTGACACTTGTACCGATGGCTCAAAATCAGTGGCAGGTAGAACGGCTGGAGCTTCAGCCCACACCCGGCAGAGGCAGCAAACTACACTTCTAGACATTGTATTTTTCACTGGGACACCCCTGCAGGAGGGGAAAAAAGCCATTTTACTCAAGAATGTCCTAACAAAGCAGGGAAAAAACATGAATTGTATTAAATCTTGACCCTTGAGCACATGTCTATTTAATATTTGTGTAATAAAATGAGAAGCGTGCAAAAATCATTTATGCGAAATACAGTGTTTATCTAGAGGAAAAGCATACGCGTGATTATTTGAGCTGCAAGTTGAATTAGCCACCTTTTCCCCAAAACATCATTTTGCTTGAAAGAATGACGGACAGACAAATTATAACTCTTCAGACTTAGGTATCTGAAAAAACAAATACCTGGATTCTTGCAAATGAACAGAGACTCTTGCTTCAAGGAACATCCCTGACAGTATTTGCTGCTGCTGATGAGATTCAAGCTTCCAAGAATATTAGAATTTGGGAAAATTTGCATTTGTACTGTATCGGTCATGGTCTACGGAGGAGACAGAAACTACCCAGCAAGGGAAGATTAAACATAAAGAATTATAAACTACGCATAAGCTGGCAGGCGGGGAGAGGCGAGTTGGGACCAGCACAACGTGGTCCGGCTGTACCAAGGCTGATACCAAGGCCGAGAGGCAGGAAACTGTTTGGGGAGTGTCAATGAAATTTGCCTGGAAGCTGTCTATAAGGGTTCTTGAACATCCTGGAAAGCCAGCTGTGGCTCCTATAGAACCCACCAGAAGCTCCCCTCTGTGGAAGGTGCTGCACTGCTGGACAGAACTCCAAGGAAAGTCACTCACTGGGGTGGCGAGAGAAGCTGCTAATGGGGAGGCACCAGGCCTGGGCGTGGCCCCACTCAGTGTCCCTCCAGCTGCTGGCTACCTTGTGCCAGAGGAGCAAGCTGAGAAGATCACTAGAACCACAGAGAAACCCTCTTCCCTCACCCTGTGTCCTCCCAGTGCTGTCTGCTGACGAAATTTCTCGTTGTGCCCGCTGTCCAGGAAGAGGTGTCCCACCATCATGGCAGGAATGGACTTAGGCCGGGCAGCAGTTACGGGAACGCCGGTACGGTCCACCCCTTTGTCTGCTCGGCTTCCACACGCTCTCTTTGAAATAGCTCTCTTCCCGCAGTTGCACTGCTGTGACACTTCCCTATGGGAGGCATGCTGGAGGGCAGCTTTCTGGTGAGTTCCGTAGACTCCCCCAGACTGGCTTCCCTGAAGATTTCATCAGCACCCAAGTGGGGGTTTCCTGTGTTCCAGTTCCCTGTTCCTCAGCCTCAGCCCAGTGACTGTGGCCCAGCTCTGGCCCAGGGCAATCCAGCAAAGATCTGTGCCATCCAGTGGGACTGCAATCACAGCTTTTCCAGTGAGGTCTAAACCACAGTGGCACTGGCGCCGTGAACTTCCAAATAACCTAACGACTTCTCAGATGAGAACAGAGGTGGTCTTAATGAATGTGATTTTCCATAGTTGTATGATGGAATGGATTGATGTGTGTAAGATCTGCCTAACTCAGTGAACCAATATTTCCGAGTGATCAATGCATGATGTAGAAATTCCCTTCCCAGTGTAAGATAGACCAATGGGTTTTAGTGTAACGGAAGACGGAAGGTTTCTGAGGCTAAGCTGCAACTGACCTTTAAGAAACTGCAATTTGGGAGGTGTCTGGGTGGCTCAGTGGGTTAAAGGCTCTGCCTTCGGCTCAGGTCATGATCTCAGGGTCCTGGGATCGAGCCCCACTTTGGGGTCTCTGCTCAGCGGGGAGCTTGCTGACCCCTCTCTCTTTGCCTGCCTCTCTGCCTACTTGTGATCACTCTCTCTCTCTGTCAAATAAATAAGTAAAATCTTAAAAAAAAAAAAAAATAAACTACCATTTGTCGAGTTTTAATGTGATCTCTAAGAATATTCACCATGATCAGAAAAGGCTATCAAAATATTCTTCGCTTTTCCAATCATATACCTGTATAAGGCCATATTTTCTCCGTATCCTCCAACAAAACAGCATATCACAGCAGGGTGTACTCAGAAACAGATAAAAGAATCCAACTGATTTCTAGTACGCCAGACATTAACGAGGTGTGTGAAAGTGTAAAACAATGCCTCTGGCCTCATTAAGTTTATTTTGGAAAAATTTTAACAAAAAACCAGATCATTTACATTAATAGGTTGTGGTTCTATTGGTGTTATTTAAATGAATTAACTTTTCTCGGTTTTAATTTCTCGTACAGTCAATACCAATACATATAACCTACATAAACAAAAACTCTTTGAGGGCTTTAATAATTTTCAAGATTGTAAGGAACTCCTAAGTTGAAAAATCTTGCGTGCTGCCGCTCCAGACTAAAGTAACTTTCTTTGCTCGCGGGAGACCCATGAATTTGAAAGTGAATAATAGCAGGTAAAGTTTTGTGGCATATCAGCCATGGTGATACCTCTGCATCAGGGGCTTAAAGATTCATAAATATTTGAATTCTGATGCCTAGAGAGGCTTCAGAAAGCAGAAAAATGTCTCCTGTTTCATTTCTTAAAGCACAGCACAGCCCAATTCCCTGGAATGTTGCCTCTCTTAATATGGCCACATTATATTCGCAGGGTGTGACTTTTTGCTGAACTCTCACACTTGCCGTGGAGCAGCTCCTATTCTGACCCCAGAAGGAGCTGTAGATGACCTCAGATGAAAAGGTTTCGATCCCCCTGGGGGAGCCATTCTAAGGATGCTCTGCGTGAGCATCAGGGCGAGCTGGCACTCTGGCTCAGAGGTCTTGCCGTTATCACTCTGGGCTTCCCATCTAACGGAGAGAGCCCGCTGACGATCGGTGCTCCCTTTTGTCTTGAAACGTCTTGCTGTCACCGTGCCCCAGAAGGAGGCAGTATCTACGCACTTTGCCTTATTTCTTCTTGCTGGACTTTGGGGAGGATGCGAGAGATAACCTTGGAGCAAGCCTGCTCAGTGAAGAGCGGGTTGGTCCATGCTCAGAGGCCGGTGCTCGCTGCCCAAGATGCCAGGAGTTCCCAAGACGCGTGGGAAAGTTGGAACAGACTCTGAATTGGAGCGAAAGCACAGTGGCAGGCGGTCTCGCTTTTGCGGATTACATCCGGGCTTGGGGTTGACCTTGGGAGGGGTCTTTGTGACTTCCGTAGAAAGAGTTTGAACAGCCCTTTGAACAGTGTTGGAGATGTCTGCAGTCTTGCTCCTGTGACTGGACAAGAGATGACCTTAGGGAAATTTCCTAAGATTCTGCAGGCCAGAAGGGTCGGGGGGCTTCCTTACCTCCTCCCAGACCCTTTAAGCCCTAGAGCCACTCAGAAGGGGAGAGAGAGGGAGGGGCATCTGAGAATCTGCAAGGAGAGGGCCCCACCCAAACTATGAGGGGGGAGCAGTTCTTTGCACCCATACATGCCCCAAGCAACAGATGCCCTCTAGTGAGCCTCTGGTGAGCAGTTTCCCTGAGAAATGGCACCTTCTGTCCCAGGCCCCAAGTGGCCTGTGAGCTCTGCTGAGAGGCTTCGGGCTGACGAGCTCAGCAGACAGAAGAACAGAAGGGGAAGCCTCCTCAGTCACCTCTGAGATAAAAAGAACAAAATAAGAGAGAGGGAGAAAGGGAGAAGGAGAAAAATCAAAGACTAATCCTACAAATTCTCCTTTAATCTTAGAGCTTCCAGACCTAGTTCCCCTTTCATCTAGGACTTCGAAGTTATCTAGTTATTTTACGGGTAGTGAAACCACAGGGCGAAGAGAGGGTAGTGGTGGTGGGGGGGAGATTGAATTAATGAACAGGTAAGCAGGTTTATGATTTCGTCTGATCCTGCCTTCCTTCCCGCTAATTTCTCTGAGCCACTTTGGGAGCAGAGCCTATCATGTTAACTCAGAGACAGACTATTGTATCCGTGTTCTTTCTGAAACCATTTATCTGAAGGATATTAAAGATCCAATTTACACAGACATTATGGCATGGTGAGGAGGGTGTGTGCACATGTGCGCATGAGAGAGAGAGAGAGGGAGAGCGAGGGAGGGAGAGAGAAATAAGCTAGGACATCTGTCCAAATGGGCATATGTTTGGGCACAGGCTGGACCCGCATCAAGCATCATCTCCCATGAGGCCCTCAAAGAAGTTTGCAATCACTCACACGTTAGTTCAAGAAGTCAGGGGGCCTTGATGGAAATCAGGCTCCAGGCAGTGGCGGAAATGTTTATTAAATTCGTGATCCAACCCTCAGGCTCCTGCATTCCCTTATCGGTGCTGTGAGATCACAGTGGAGGAAATGGGACCCTCTTGAGTTTGCTATCTGCCTAATTGGATGCTCGGCGTATTGCCCCAGTGCGTGTGTGTGCTTGCGCGGTGAGGAAAAGGTAGGGTAGATGCTGGGGGGGAGAGTCAGACTCCCAGGCTAGCCCTCAGCTCCCGGGATAACCCATTCCAGGGCAGGGCCCTTGGTTCCGCCTGAGGGAACTGAGTGATGGAAAACAACCCGTATCATCTGGCGGGGGGGGGGGGCAGGGGCACACCAATGTATTCATTTATGAAACATAGACAAAAACGCCTATCCTGCCTCTGACCCTGGTTTGTCACGAGAATGACATGGGGAGATGTGCGTCCCAGCGCTCCGAACAGAACGAGCCGGAAGGAGGGGCTGACACAGCCGGCCATCACGGTTTGTTGTGAAGATTCTTTCAGCCACGGCCAACACTGCCGCCATTGGGCTCTCCAAGGATTCTTCTAACGGGTAACTTTGGCCTCCTGCATGGAGATGTCCAGTAGCCCATGTCGTGCTAGAGGGAGCACTGGTCCTACAGGGGAGGCGAAGTGCAAATGAGTGCGGGCCTCTCCCCCGCTCTTCATTCGTTCACTCATTCATTCATTCATTCTTCCATCTGTTGGGCTCATGCTCACAGATGACCTGGTGCGGCGGTTCAGAGCCTTGGCTCCGCTTTCGATTACCTGGGGAGCTAAAACAAACCAGAGCTCCCAGGCCCCTCCCCAGACTGATTAATGGAGACGTTCCGGGAGCGACTCCTGGACGCGGATACTTTTATAAAGCATCCTGGGTTGTTCTAATGAGCAGCCAGGGCTGAAATTATTGACCTGGTGTATGCCCCGCATTGTGTTTGCCTCCAGAAGCTACAGAGATAAATAAGATGTTCCTAGCCCAGTGTAAACCATCCCCCTAGCACCACGATCACCCCTGGGAGAGGTAAGGGGGTTACATTCCCGATTTTACAAAGTTGAGGATCGCGGTGAGACTCTGACTTCCTGAGGACACCATGAAATGATTTTCCATCTAATCCTTGCTCGTGAGCCCAGCCTGCTGGCCTTACTCGTTCAGAATAATAAGCACTTCCCACCTGTCAGGTACCACTGGGCTCACCTTGACCTCTAATGCAGCCTTTCCCCTGGCCCAGGCATCTCCAGGCTCCCTCTGCCTGCAGCACAGATGGCGGTGAGTTTGGTGAAGCTCAGCCTGTTCCTCACCCAGGTCCTTCTAGAACCCATAAGGAGACCATAATGTCAGGCTGCATCTGCCTCATATTCCTTTCCTCCAGGAGCTCCCAGAAGACTAACTCTTGTCTTCCCTTCTGAAGCCGGGACTCCCTTTGCCCCCTGCTCCTCAATTTTTGGTTTGTTTCTGAAATAATGTCGCTCGTTTGAAAAGGAGAAAAGCTGCCCACACACATCAGTGACTCTAAGTCAGATGATGAGCTCTGCCCACTTTGGGATTAGGCCCCCCAGGCGACACCGCCTTCCGGCAGGAGCATCTCAAAGGTCACTCTCCATACCTTAGGTTCGGCTGGCTTCCCTGCCCACTGTCCTCGGAGGTCCACACACTGGATGCTTGGCTCAGCGCCTCACCAGTCAGGAAGGGGCTGCCAGCTTAGGTCAGGCATCCGGCTCAAGGCTGGGATAGAAGGAGAGCTTCTCGATCTTTTCTCCCTTCACTCTCTTCAGAGCTGGCCTCGGCAATCAGATGGGACTGTGATGTTTTATCACTCAAGTCTGTTAAAAATCTGTTTCTTGCAGCATCAAAACTTTGTTCCCGTCTTCTCGGAGACTTAAAATACTGTCCTTGAACCGAGGTGGGACCCTCTCGCATTAAACACACTCACAGCTTCAAAGCTCTACGTGTTGCCGCTGATGGTCCCGGGGGAGCGTCAGGAGGAGACGCGTGTTTGCTGTACTACAAAGAGAAGCCTCGCTTCTTGATGGAGTTGATCCGAGGGGCGGGGGTGCTGGACGGGTTTGTTGTTTGTCTCCAAAGGGGGAGAGGATTAGGGGAGGAGAGGTTTAAGCTCCAAGAGGAGTTGCTGGCACCAGCAGCCTCCCTCCCAACGAGGATCGGGGTCTCCCACTGCAGCAGAAGGAAGGAAGATGCCCAGACCCTGGAGACTGCAAAGCCAGCTGTTTCTGCCCCGTAATCACTCCCCCGCCACCATTTTGGAGCACTTCTCTGAATTCTGCCTCGCTCGTCGCCCTGAGGTGACGCTATTGTCGCAAGTGTCAGGTAAAGAAACAGAGGCCCCGAGAGTTGAAATTGTGTGCCTGAGATCGCCCCGCTGATACTGGACCTGTGTTCCTTCTTTCGTTGAAGGTGGCGAGTAGATTTCAGTGCCTGATTCGCGGGTCAGCGTTGCTTAGAAGGCGGGCTGCATGGAGAAGGGTTGAGTTTGCCTCTGGGCTTGGCAGGAAGGAAGGTTGAAGTTGCTGTGTCCATGAAACTTACAGTGTATCCTCCTAACTGGGACCCTGTTGAGAGTGAAAGGGACTGTGTTAAAATTCACCCAGGGCTGTCCTGGGTCCCCTGGGGTGTGCAGTCACCTAAGGGAGTCACCGTGTGTGTGATCTGGGTACTGGGGTGGGGGGAGCAGGTGGGAGGCAGCCGGGCGGGCAGCGGGGAACGTGCTCACGAATTCTGTGGTTTCTGGGAGAACGTCTCTTCTCATTCCCGCTCCCAAGGAGCCAGCTCAGCCTGTCGCAGCCTGCAAGGAGTCGAGAGGGGCAGTCACAGATCGGAGGTCATCTAACGTGGCCACAGTCCAGGCCATAATGTGCCTTGCATTTGCGTTCCCAAGCGACCCATCGTCTCGCCTCCCCGGGGGAGAATGGCCAGGCAGCGGATGCAGGGGAAGGAAATGTCCCAAGTTGAACACTTCTCTTTTCTGACTAGAGCATCGGTATCGGGGCTAACCCGATGCCCTCCCAGCCTGAGGACAGCCACGGAATCCCTCAGAACCCACTCCGGACCCACCCGACAGAGACCCGCCCGCTGCTGGGCTTCCCGGCCAAACCCTCCTCCCCTCTTGCTCTGACGACTCGAGCAGCCTCTCAACCCGTGTCTCCGCCTCCCACTGTCGCTGGTGCGTTTCCTTTCTGCCTCTGCCGACGGGGCGGTGTGTCTAAGCACCCCCACGGAACTGCCGCGCTCTCAGAAAGTCTCTCTAAAAGTCTTCGTTGCCTTTCCACGTCGGTTCCGGACCCAGCGCCCGGAGTCCCTATGTCGAAGCTCTTCCCCGCAGGGAGCTGGGATTTGGAGAGGGGGGGTCTTTGGGAGGTCATGAAGATGGGGGTCCCCGCGATGGGATTAACGCCTTCGTCCGAAGACACGCCAGGGGGCTTGTTCGGTCTGTCCGACTTCGCGCTCGCCCTGAGGAAAGGCCGCGTGAAGACAGCGGGAGGACGTAGCCACCTGCCAGCCGGGAAGACAGGACTCAGCCTGACTTGGCTGCCGCCGGTCTCGGACCTCCGGCCTCTGGAACGGTGAGAAAGAAGCTTCTGCAGTGTCAGCCCCCAGCCTGCGGTGCCATGTTATGGCAGAAGCCCACAAGGTCAGCCTCCCACGGTCGCCTCCCATCCACCGCTCACACCCTGCACGGGCCCTTTCCTGACGTCCCGGGAGTACTCTCCGTTTTCCCGTCACACACCCGACACCCGTTTTCACGCCTCTCGGCCCTCGGCCGCGCTCTTGCCGCCTGGAGTCTCTTTCCTCTTCTCCTTTAATGTCTGGTCAAAGCCCCAACTCCTATCAAATGTTCTCCATCCTTCGACCGGAGAGCTGATTTCCCCGTTCGCTCGGCAGCGTGGTACCGCCGACAGCACGGGCGCTGCCCTCCCGCGCTGCCCTCCGCTCCCGCGCTGCCCGGTGCGCCGGCCGCTCCAGTCAGGTTCGGGAGGGGAGCACGTGCACGAAGGGTTGGGTGACCAAGGGGAGGCAGGACACCGGACCCTGGGACGGAGCCTCTCTGCACCAGCATGCTCCGGCCCTCAGGGAAATGGCCTGCTGTCTTCTGGGGACTCACTTGGGCAGGGGCCAGAGGGTGACGGGGGGAGCAGTGGGGTGGGGGATGGGCAGCGGCCCCCCTAATTTGCTAAGGAAGCTCTACTGAGAAGAGAAGCAGGGGAGGAGCAAGTGGAGAATGAACCAGGAAACAAGGGCTTCTCTTTGCCTCCACAGACCTGATCCCCACCTTCAGCTTCTTCTTCTGCCCCAAAGCCGAGCGTGAGACCTACTTCGCCTGCCCTTACTAGCATTCGCCGCTGTCTCTCTCCCTCTTCTGTGACCTTGGCCTTGCCCTCTGGAGAGCACCAGGGGCCTGCTCTCCTGGCCCTTCCTCCTCACTTGCTACTTGAGAATGTCGGGCTCGGCAGTCCCCACCCTCCCCTTCCCTACCAGCAGCTTCCGCCAGACTGACGTTGCAGACGGCAGGGTGTGGGTGGGCTGGGAGAGAAATGAGGCCCAGACCTCAGCCTGAAGTAGGGAGTGGAAGGGGTATTGGCCCCGTAAGCTGGCCCAGTCTCATTCTGAAGCCTCACTTAGTCCTCAGGCCCTTGCTTTGGGGGGTGGGGCTGGGGCAGGGTCTTGGCTGTGGCTGCCCAGCCTCCCCGCTGACCCCTCGCTGCAGAACTATTTACCTACATTTCTCTTCTTTGCCCCCGCACCTTTTGGCGGCCCAGTTAGTGCCTTGAGTGTGAGCAATCCTCCTCCCCAACCTTTCACCTCCTGATTTCACTTTCCTGCCCTTGTAGGGAGATGTTTGACGAGCTCTCTTCCACTTCCTCCTCAAGCAGGCTGACGCTCGGAGGCACGGCTGCTGTCTTCCAGACGAGAAGCGGGTTCATTAAGGCATATTTTCCAGCTTGTTTTTAAGAGGGAAAACAAAAGAGAGAGAGAACAGGTATCCTAGTTAATGGTTCCTAATTGCTTCTTTCCGGAAAAGTCTTCAGCGTAAAACAGCCTAATTGAGTACTTCCTCATCTGGCTTGGAGGCACCGAGCAGGGCTGTGCCTGGCCCCCCTCCGAACGAACTCCCCCTTTCCTTGGAGACCCCGCTTTTGCACCATCTCGTGGATGCCTCCCCGCTCCCTCGGACGAGGTTACCTGACTATAGTCGACGCCGTGCTTTGCAGCCCAGAACCTTCTGAAGGGCGTTCTCTACCTTCTCCTTCTTAGGAATGTCCCTCGTTGAAGAGAGCCGACTTGCCCAGAGTCCTGCTCTATTTGCCGGCACCTGCCTCCAACGACTGGCCCCTGCAACGGGTTCGAGGCCTGGGCCCTTCACTTCAGTTGTGCGAGTCTGAGATGCCACTCGAGCTTTGGCTTCCTGTGGCGCTGGCTCAGTCGTTAATGAGACTGCATTGCAGTCCAGCCGCTCCCTTGGGCCGGTCTTGCCTCCCTCCCTTTCCTATGGCCCATGTTCGGCCTCCTGACTACTCCGAATGTGCTTCCTGCTCACCGATGGCTGGGCAGCTCGCCCTGTGACAGCGACCCCCTGTGTTACTGCAGTGTCCTTTCCGGCCATCATTATCCGTGTGCTGTAGCGTGTTGCCCAAAGAGGCTTTTTAGAAGGGACATAAAGGAATTTAGGGCATTTGTGTTTTCTATCTAGCAGGGATACATTGATTTGATTCTTTCCAGACTCATGCTCTAGTAACTGCTAGAAAACCCTATCTACCTACAATCTGTCACCTGTCTGTGATGTCTCTCTATCGTGTCATCTATCATATCATATCTATCATATCTACCTTATCTATCATCTATCTATCTCTCATCTATCACATCTCTCTATCTACCTATCAATACTGTTGGTGCCCCACCCAGGTCCCCTTTATTGGCGGGTGCACCCTTCTAACTGCTGGATATAATATAATAATACATAATAATGTGATATAATAGAATATATAATAATGTGATTCCCAGCTGCACTTGTTTCTGGAAATTTTCCTAGCCAAACACGAGCTGCTTTATCCCGGAGGATAAAGTGTCCCCCTCCCCCTTCTGCAGTGGCAGACCTCAGACAATGACCGACTAGCACTGGGGTAAACGGGCAGCCCTCTTGCCCCAACCTGGGACAAACTTGGCGGCAGAATTAGTCTACTATTCTAGCATTCTGGGGAGTCTGAGCTCCGCAGAAGGTCGGACTAAAGACTGTTTCCAGCCAAGCGCACATCCCTGCTTAGCTTTTCCCCTTCACCCTGTTTTTATTCCTCAGTTCTCTTCTTCTGAATGTCTTTCTCCAATAAATTACTTGAGTGAACGTTCTTATTGTAGGCTCTGCTTTTTGGAGAGTCTGACTGAAGACATTTGCAATTAAGACTAGTCCCCAAAAAGCAAATAAGCCAGCAAACAAACCAAAAACAAAAGCAGGCACTAAGTATGGGATTCTTGGAATCGGCCTGCAATGGAGACCGCACTGTGGGTCACAGGTGGGATTATCGCTAGTCTCCAGCAAGCTGCGTGATTGCTGAGATCTTTACCCAGGTGAGCTGCAGAGATGACCTACCGGCTCGTTCAATGTCTTGGAGGGTCTGGGCCGCCGTAACAAAGTCCCGGGGACTGGGGGCGCTTAAACAACAGAAATTCATTTTCTCACACTTCTGGAGACTGCAAGCCCAAGATCAGGGTTTGATTTCTCCTGAGGCCTCTCCCTTTGTCTTGCAGACATCTACCCTTTTGCTGGGTCTTCACTTGGCTTTTTCTCTGTGCATGTGTATCCCCAGTGTCTATCTCTCCTCATAAAGATGCAAGTCGTATTGGATAGGGGCCCCACCTTACTATAGTTCAACCTTAATTGTTCCTTTCAAGGCCCTATTTCCAGATGCAATCACGTTGGAGGTTAGGCCTTCAACATACGAATTTGGGGGAGACACAGTTCAATCCACAACAGAAGGTGCAGGGAAAAAAGCAACTGGGAAGAGTGTAGAATTGGGCGGCCTTTACTAAGCACCACTGGTTTGCTGGAGAGAAAATGGAAGCCTCACATCTATTAATTAGCAATTTAAAGCAAAGTCACGCATTTAAGGAGGAGACCTTCCTTTCCTACAGCCAGAGGCAGACAGAGCGAAACCCAAGCACGAGGCTTAATTGTGGGAGTGACAGAACTTCAAATAAGAAGGAATTCTCAGCCAAGAGGAGTCACCCAGGCTGAGAGCGGGGCCCTATACTCGGGTTGTGACAATCTGGATAGACGTACTCAAGAACCAAGTACATCAGAATTCCCTGAACCACTTGGGCCCGACCAAATGGCTTCCTCTCCCTCGTTCAAAGACAGAGGCACCTACTTGCCCGATGCAGAGTTTGCCCCACGTCCCCTTTCTGGCCCCCAGAACCGCAGACTGGGTTAGATCTCAGCCAGATTGGGGAATAGTGGGCCTGCTATGGGACGGGAGGATCACCCCCAGGGCTAACGGACCTGGCTGCAGTGCAGCGGCAGGAACGGGAATGGATCCAGAAGGGCCTGGCTGGGAGGGGACCGGAACACAAAGCTGGATGGGGACAGTCTTCCGATATAGATCACTCTCCCGTGCCGCGGGGTATACTGCCCTCCCTGGCAAGGGCCTGAGATCTGGGTCTTTCGCACGGCTGAGATGGCCCTCGGAAGCTTGGCTACGGCAGTGGCCCACACGAAATAGAACCGCGTTGTCCGAATTGCCATGGCGATCACGTAGGAAGAGAGCAAAGGCTCAAAGAAGTGGGAGTGCTAGATCGCGTCTGTGATATAATCTGGAAAATCCAACTACGCGTGCTCCTCGGGGGACCTGGACAACACTCGGATTGCTAAGATGATGGGGGTGCCGATGTCACCACAGGGTTCAGCGGGAGAACGGGTGGAAACTCTGTTATGGAACTGGGCTCCTTGGTAAAAATGAGGATGTCCCAGAATAGCAGAGGCCTGGGGGTCGCATAGTTGTCAGAGGCGACGTGGGCATAACTGTAGTAATGGGCAACAAGGTTGGTATGTGAGCCAGGATAGCCCGGCCTGCAGGCACTTCTGGAAATGGTACAAAGATCACGGTGTCTCTGGAGGCAGACAAATGGGCAGCCAGCAAGGATCGACGGCCTTGGATAAACACACGTGCGCACGCGCGCGCACACACACACACACACACACACACACAATGAAGAGAAATCAAGATGAGCATAAGGCCGACTTCAGCCTCTCCAACAGAAAGTTCTGTCCCCTTGCCTAGTCTCCAGACCTAAGCTTGTTCTCAAACCCAGAACACATTGACTAAAGGAGAAGCCGAGTCAGGCAACACCATGGTAAGCGTGAAATCACACTAATGATTTCCCCAGTTCATCCCCAAAGGGCCTGTCATTATTTACTTGCATAACCAGGCCCTGGGGAAAAGGGATACCCAGAGCCCTGTGAGGTCTGCCGGAGACAGGTTCTGAATTGACCCTGGGGCCCGGGAAATAAAGTACAACTGTGATGTCCCTGTGAGGTTAGCGGGGGCCAGGTAATAAACGTTCTGGCCCAGGCGTTGCTCAAAATATCCACCTGCTGGTCATTTCTCTGGTTGCCATAATGTGATTGGAGTGGATGTAGTTAGCAGAAGATAGAACCTTTGCTTGGTCCTTTGACCTATAGAGCAAGACCTATTGAATAGGAAAGGCCAGGAGAACTCTTTGAAGTTTCCCTCCCTCGAACGGGATAATAAATCAAAAACAATATCACATTCTAGGGAGGACGGCCAAGATTAGTGCCACCCTAACTGGCTTAAAGGATGCCAAGGTGACGGCTCCTTGCCATAGTCGCATGTATTTCACTGGTCTGACCCCCGCAAGACTCAGTAGATCTGACAGATAACAGCAGAGTTCGGCAAATCTGACCAAGTGGTGGTTCCAGCTGTAGCCACTATGTCACTCGTATTTACTAGAGCAGATGAACGTGTCCTTGTTAATGGTCATGAACATGGCCTTGTTAATGGTCGTGTAGCTATCGACCTGGTGAATGTGTTCCTTTTTTCATATCCATAGGCAAGAAGGATCAAATGCAGTTAGCATTTATGTGTGGAAAAGACAATAGTTTATATTCACCATCTTATCTCTGGAGGATTGTTAATTTTTTATTCATAATACAGTCCAAAGTATCTCAGACTCTCTGGACTTTCTACAAAACATCAGAATGG
Organism: Nasua narica; assembly: GCA_028533885.1. Taxonomy (NCBI): domain Eukaryota; kingdom Metazoa; phylum Chordata; class Mammalia; order Carnivora; family Procyonidae; genus Nasua; species Nasua narica. The sequence continues at coordinate 82,199,053 of CM052815.1, forward strand.
TCCCCTCTGTGGATGCCATCACGTTAATTGGACCCAATGAGAAGAAGTGCCAGATACTCTGGATGCCATGGAAAGACTCATGTTTTCCAGACGGCTGGTAATAAACCCTAGAGACCTAGGATTCTGCCATATCCCTGATGTTTCTAGGGGACTGATGGCCTAAGGAAATCTCTTTTTATCTCTGGTCCCTGAGAAAGAAGACAAAAGGTTTTGGAGGCAGGATATTCCGCAGTTGGCAATTCTGCTACTGCCCATCTACCCGGTGACATTGGGAGGCCCCTGGGTTAGATAGTCCTTGCCAGGCGAGTTCTTTAAACCAGTGGCAGCACTAGCTAAATTCGGGAGTATCTAGAAAGAGTGGTGGAGGCAGAAGACAGAGTAGTGGTCGTGCCCTTGGGAACAGGCAGCTGGGCTGTGGCCCATTCTATTAACCCTCCTTCTGGGTGCTTTCCAGGAAACCGTGACCTATCAGAATCCCGGAGTGGCTGTATCCGGAGGGAGGAAACCCAATGGGACATTTAAGTGGATCGGCGCGGGGCAAAGCTTGAGCGTAGTAGGTGCTGTTGGCGCTTGCCCCGGATAGCCTTCGCCTGCTGAGGGTGGCAGCCACCTGACCTGGGAGAGACACCCTTCCCTCCCCCCCCCCGCCAGGTGCGGATCTCAGCCGCCGCCTGACCGACACGGGGAACCAAGGTGCTCAAGGCGGGGCTGACTCTGGTGCATTTCGTGCCCTGGATTAGAGCTTCCCCATGGGCTCAGTCGAGCTACTGTCCAAGCGAGACTACGCCTTTCCGTGTCTTCCCCATCCCTCCTGTTCTCTCCCAAGAGTGCTCCCTCCAACGGATCACGAGAGCGAGAATCCCTCCCCAGGAGCTGCTTCTAGAATACTCCACCTAAGACGAGAGGTGCATTGTTGTGTTTATTATTTTTTAACACGCTATCTCTTTCTGCAACGTTGTCATCCAGCATATAACTTGCCAAACCCCGTGCTCACATGTGCGCCCCCCGCATCGCGTTCACGGACTACGCGGCCCACATCTGTCTAAGCTCCGTTGACCTTGGGATTGCTCTCGTCTCAGTTAAGTGATTCCACTCTACATATTGTGAGGGATTGAGGATTTTGCACCAGGAGAATTTCACGAGTTCAACAGAGTCAGTAGGTGGAATGACATCGCATAACTGAACTTCAGCTTTCTGAATCCCATCATAGAAAGTCAGAGAGGGAGGGAGGGAGGAAGGGGGATAGAGAGAGAGAGAGGCTTTTATCTATCCATTAATTTATTAATTTTTGACTTTTGAGCTTCTGAGAGCCTATGTTTTGATTTTAAAGATTTTCAAGGAGAATTTTGACAATACCTATTTTTACTTTGCACGCTTGATTTTAGAGGAAACTCTCTTGTGATAAACTAAACTAGTGAATTATTTTATATTTTAGATTCTTCATTTCAGAGTCGGTTCCCCCACTTTGGTCTGAATTAGTGAGGTTTGACAAAATGTGGACAGCAAATGAATTGCAAATTATATGTAAATGTGTATAAATTAGCACCAGTTATTAGAATAATTTGCATCAACAGCTCTATAATTAGGCAGCAACCTAAGGGAGAAGGGCAGTGGGCAAAGGATCTGAGGAAGCTGGGAAGGCAGCCCAGGAGTCCCGGGGTCCCCACCTCTATGTTAATGAGGCTCCGTCTTCCCCTTCCCTGGGCCCCTTGGCACAAGGCCTTGGGGATCTAAAACCCACACCCTGGTTCCCGTCTGGTTCTCGCTAAGATTGCCGGTGGGTATAGCTCAGGGATCTGGCTTTTCCTGCTCAGTGCAGCGCAGCAGGAGGCCGTACTTCCCGAGTGTGGAAGTCTCAGTTCTGTTGATTTCCGGGCGGCTTCAGCCAAGTCACTCTGTGATTCTCAGTTTCTGCATCGCGACGATGGGTTTGCAACAAGTGCTTGCTACCTCGCAGTCTCCTCGCCCGGCATGGTTCCGATGAGACTCTGTGGAAGCAGACAGCCCTCCGCATGTATTTGGTATGACTGGGACCGCTGAGCTCGTTTAGGCAGCTAGGGGGCAGATCCGGGGGGAAACCTACGTCCGGCTGGCTTCAGAAACCCTAGGCAGCGCTGCGTCCCGTGGCCAGGCGGGAAGTACGGTTCCTTCCCATGGGATCCATTCTCCTAGTACCGCTTGGCATCCCTCCCCATGCGGATGCGGGTCTCTTGAGGCCAGAGATTGTGTCCTCGTGCCGTTTGCGTCCTATCCTGTGCACACTTGTTGGTGGGCGTCTGCAGGGGGCGTGCCCGGTGCTGGGGACCCAGGCCTGTCTACGGGCTAATGGGGGGTTTCTCTTTACCTTTATCCTGGGGCAACAAGGGAATGACACAGAGCCCCATCCCCTGGTCCAGAGCTACCCTTGGATTACTCATCCCTGAGCAATTGAGGGTGGGCCCAGGGGCACCTGCAGTTGGGAAGAATGGATAACGGTGTAAACGACTGCCTGCTTGCCTCTGGAATGAATCCTGTGGAGTTTCTTTTTAGCATATCTGCATCTTCATTTGCCACGAAAACCCATGTCCATGCCCTGAACCCAGCCCAGGGGACAACACAAGGCTGGAGAAAACGGCGAAGGTGTGGGGGTCGCCCTCTGCGCCCCTGGCACATACCTGAGGGGTGAGCACCTGTCACAGAGCGATCACAGGGTTGGGGTTCACAATGAGGTACTGGTTCCTGCTCTGTGATCTTGTAAGCTTTCGGAACCTCCTTCCATCCTTCACAGAGTGACCTTGAGGATGAAATGGAATTTTATATGGAAAAGGAATTTCCTATTATTTCATTATGATCAAGGATCCCCAGCACAGCCCGGCTAGATCTTCAGTTCCCGCCTGTCCCACCTCACATCTGCCTGTCCCTCCCTACACACACACGCACACACACACACGCACACACACACACACACACACTCGGGGCTCCAGTCGTGGGCACTGCTGGCCATTCCAACTATCTTCGCTCACACGGCCGTCTCTTCCCTGAATGGCTTTTCCGGCTCCATTTTCTGGGCCAATATCTCCTGATCAACTTGTCCATTCAACAGATGGATGTTGTTTTTGGTTTTTTTTTTTTTTTAAGATTTTATTTAGGAGAGAGAGCACAAGCAGGGGGAGGAGCAGAGGGAGAGGGAGAGGGAGAAGGAGACTCCAAGCTGAGCGGGAAGCCTGACACGGGCCTCGATCCCAGGACCCTGGGATCACGACCTGAGCTGAAGGCAGACGTTTAATGACTGAGCCCCCCAGGCGCCCCTCTATAGATGAGTGTTCACCGAGCACCTCCTGTGTGCCAATCACCATGCTAGGCGCTGGGGACACCATGGCGAGCCAAAGATGTCTCCTTTCCTTGCGGAGCTTACACCTCCTGAATGATTTGACATTCACTTAAACATTGTCCTGACATCCGTCCTCCCTTCACAGATGTGGACTCCTCCTGCGTACTTGCCCAGTGTGTACAGTTCTTCTCTCATACTGTCCTTGACATCGTGCTGACTCTTACACTCTGCCCCAACTCTCCCATCTACCCCCTCCCTCTCCCACTCCTCCTACCCTACTCTTCCCCTTTCTTCTCTCTCTCTCTCCCCCTCCCTCCTTCCCTCCTTCCTATGGGAACCATTTTCTTTGTCCCTCCCTGGAATTTATAAGGCCAATCCTTGAAATGAGAAGGTGACTACTTTCAAACAGATAAAAGAAAGCCCTTCTTTTCCCAGCAGATAATTAATTTGTGTCACTTGCTGGTCGTGGAACATAATTGAGGCCAAGGGCTGAAGAAGGCCCTGAGAAGGAATTAGACACGTAGCCCCACCAGGGGGAACGCATCATTCGCTCGGCTTCCCTGTCCCTGGAGGGTGGAGGTAGCGAGCCCTGCCCCGTAGAGCGCTCACGGACCACGCACGGGGCTGCCAGCTAGCGTCCTGGCACCAGCGTCATCAAAGGGTGGTAGGAGAATAGTTTGGAAAGCCGGCGTTTGAGTCCCAGGTCTGTCATTTTCTCGGCGGAATGATTCAGATATATTCCCTAGCCTCTTACAGCCTCCGCTTCCCTGAAACCCCCGAATTCTGTGTGTTTCTCCCCCCCTGGGCTGCGGAAAGGCTCTGGAAAGTGGAGCATGTGAACAGCTCGGTGAGGTGCAGAACATGAAGGACCGCGGGTTCCGTGGATGCTCATCCCGTCTCCCGCCTTTGGGCGAGGACACGGCAGGGGGGATGCTCCCCGGAAGCTTGACTTCTGAGTCTGCCGGCGTGGATCATGGCCGCAGGGACAGTCATGCAGCCACGGAGTGACCTCAGGGGAGCTCCTGGGAGCAGAAGTGACCCGGTGTCCCTGAGGCCCAGGCCCGCGTCTGGCACTCACCAGCGGTGAGGTCTTGGCAATCCCTTTTTTCTTTCGGGACTCTCGGTTTCTTAGCCTGCAAAATGGGCACTGGCGGTTGGAGCGAAGGGAATTGTGCCAGATCGTGGGTGTTCAAAGTGTATTCCTCAGAACGTGGGGGAAACGTTTCAAGAAAGAAGAGGGTTCCTGAAAAAGAAGACTTCAAGAAAAAGTTTGAGGGATGTTGCATAACATAGAAAGATAATCGGAGTGCAGATTAGCATAAATAGGTCTCTGAAAAGGCCCATAACAGGGACAACTGTTTTTGTTTAACCTGGTTTGGCCCAAGTGTTGCTGAGCCCCTATTAATGTCCCATAGATGTTGATACTCTTAGGAATATGCCTTGGGGAGCCCAGGGGCCGGGGGGGGGGGAGGGCATCCAACCCTCACAGCGACAATTGGCCAGTAGTCAGCATTGTGCTGTTTTGGAAAGTCCTACTGAGGCTGCCCCCCACCTCCTTCCTAGTGATGCTTTCTCTGGTTAGGTGGCACTAGGCTAGGCCACCAGAGGGAGAGGCGGGGAGCAGGGGAGCCAGCAGGCAGGGAGCCCCAGCTAGGCAGCTGGGAGTGCACTGCAGGTGTGGGCATGTCGCACATATTGCGAACTGGCCCCCCGAGGCACGACGTGAGCGGAGTCTCGGGAACGCAGCAGGTGCGACAGCCTCTCACCTGCAGAATACCAGCGAAGAAAGGCAAACCGTGCAACGTTACTCAGCATTTTCACAAATAAAATGCATTGGGTGCTCGAACGGTGCCAGGCCCCACGTCGACGGCTGGACACACAGAGATAACTCCGACCCAGTCTCTGACCTTGAGGTGCTCTTGGAGTTGGGGAGGGAAAGGAAACTAGACAACATATAGACAGCTACCAGTGCCTACTCTCAGACACCGGTGGGCAGTATCACCGGGAGTGTTGGTTAAAAATTCAGATGCCTGGCTTCTGATATCGAGGGTCAAGATCTACGGGGTAGGGGCCGAGCCCCTGCCTATTCTGGTATGTGATTAGATTGGGGGATTCTGCATTACTGGAGTACGATCAATGGGAGAAGCACCTGTTCTGGAGTCAGAGTGTTGGCCGGGTGACCCTGGACCTCCATCTCTCCCCAGCTTTACGGAGGTGTAATCGACAAACGATGTCGTAAGATTGAAAGTGTGCACTGGGATGCTCTGATATACATACACGCTGTGACAAGACCCTCCCCCCCAGCCTTCACTTTTTGTCTTTGTCTCTTCTTCTTTTGGTGCAAACGGGTAAGTTCTGCTCTCTGCATATTTCAATCCCACAACACAGTGTTATCAACTATAGTCACCACGTGATACACGAGATCCTCGGACCCTGTTCATCTTAGAGCTGAACGTTGGCATCCTCTTACCAACTTCCCCCTCCTTCCAGCCTCTGGCAGCCACTTTTCCGCACTCTGTTTCTAGGAATTTGGCTTTTGCCTTAGGTTGCACGTGTTTAAGTGATGCCATGCGGTATTTTTCTTACCTCGCTTACCTCTGCCTTACCTCACTTGGCTTCTTATTGATCACACTCCTACGGGGTGGGGGGGGCGGGGGCAGTGACATCGGGACGCGGCGTGGCGAGCGCTCGGCACAGTGTCTGGCGTGCCGTGGGAGATCAGGGATCGTGGCCATTCTCGGTATGTTTATGGAAGTGGGCTGGAAACCCGAAGGCAGGAAAGTCGGAGGGCAGGGGGGAACCGGCTGGGCTCTGGGTGTGGCACTAAGCCTCGGTGCAAAGATGCCATTTAACCACGAGAGACTGACATTGGGCCAGAAACTCCGGCGGTTTTTTACGAGGGAGTATTCGGGAGGCTTGTGAGGTTCTGCAGAGGTTCTTGGCTCCATTGAGCCGAGATCCAGATTCCCCGTTATAGCAGTTCCTTTGGTCGGATTCACACATTTCCTACCGAAGCACTCACTTTCTCGCAGCACTTGTTAATTTCCTGTGGGTACGCTTCATTGCCTTCGCTCCCTCCTCACGGCCAGGAACTGGACAGTCGACCCCTTTTCTTCCCCAGCCTAGTGCTATGCAAACAATAAGTACTCGATACAAACCTGTGGCTAATTGATAATTGATCTGCTGCAGCAGGTAGGGCGGGTACCAGCTGTGGCTGTTTTGTCCTCAATTTGGGTTCATTTCCACCTTTAAAGAGCCTGTGCATTATTATATTATCATATTATGCAAACCAAATATCCTAAAAAGACAGATAGTTAACAAACAGACTAGTAGATTAGGGATTGCCTATGGGATTCATCCTAATCAACCAGCCTACTTATCTGCCTGTGATCAGGGCCCCGAGTCTTTATCATTCAGCCGAGTGAAGCAACATACCAGGTTCCCGGAGGAGTAGAATGGGATTTCAATTACATATCCATTTTTTTATCACTTCACTGAAATAGCATGGGCTCCCTGGCTCTAAATTGCTAAAACCCAGTTTAAGTTAAGGAGACAAATAGGCACTAATTACAGAGCAATGTGGAGTCCAAAACATCAAGGCACTTGGCCGAGAAATGCCTTCCGTCACGTCACACCCTCCAATGCAAAGCTTGAAGAAATTGAAATTTCCTCTCCTGCTACTTTACTCCCAGGAACCCCTTCCTTGGGGAGCGTCGGAGTATGGAGGGGGGGCAGTTACGAAAGAGCCATCTGGGGAGAGAAGTTAGGATGCTCCTCTGTTGGCCCTGGCAAGCTATTAACACGAGGACCACGGCAATCAGCTTCTTTTGCGTAATAATCTGTGCTCTTGTCTACATTCACATGTGTGCAGAAGCCTGCTCTCAATCCTAATCAGAACCGCAGCTTCCCAGTGAAAAGAGCAATAACACATAGTCACCAGGTGACCCCACAAATGCTAGCTCCGGGACCAACTGGTTGAGTGACCTTGGATAAGTTACTTCACTTCGATGCCTCAGTTTCCTCTTCCGTGCCATCAGATTCTCTGGTAAATATTTAGCCAGCTCCCTAGAGAGGAAAAGCCCTTATTTGTAGCTTTTACCAGTTTCCGTGGTGTAACTACTCCTACCACAGCTGATTCCAAGCTGCCAAGCTGACGTCACTGAATATGGAACTGGGAAGACGCGCCCTCCGTCAGCTCTCGTGAGCTGGCTTGAGATGGTTTCAGCGTACCAATGGCTGAGATCTCGCCCATCATCAAATCAGATGGCAATGGGAAGGTCACACAGAGCGCACGCCCTCTCCCTGCCTGTCCAGGGGCCTCTGTATCCCTAGTTCTAAAAACCAACATCTGATGGCAGGCAAGAAGAGAAACATCTAGCTTCTGCCCATGTCAGAGGTGGGGTGAGAATAAAAGAAACTATGTTTTCCACCTGAGATAAAAATAAAACACAGAATTTCGTTCATTCTTTATATCAGTATTTCATGAATCTGCGATAACATTTATTAATAAAATGTTAACAATCGTCTTCAAACTTCCATCGCGTGGAAAACGGTCTTCTCTGCTTTTGTGCCTTTGTGAAGGGGAAGGTGGACAATTTATTCCCTGTCAAGACGGTTTGACAAGAAATAGATCAACAAGGTGACTTCTCCCCGTCTGTCATGTCCACGTCCACATGCTCAACAAATGCTCAGCAGATGTGTATTGATGAGACCTCCTGGCCATGAGGACTTTCCTCTTTTACAAATGGCAGAGATCTGATAATCAGGCACTGAGTACCGACTGGACCCTTCGAGCTTCCCCACCAGGCCTCCTGTTGCCTGCACTGCCATTCATTTGCCTGTATCGAATACCTCTCTTCCTGCAGCTTCTCTGCAGGCCCTTCGCTACCTTCTGTGGCCTCTTTCTTTGACCCGCCATAGCACCCTAGCAATAAAAATCTCTCTTTTGGCACAGGTCTTGCCCTACCTGGATTATAGTCCCGGATGCGTTTGGCCTATCCCCCAGCCAGGCTGTGAGCATCTTGAAAGAAGAGATTAGGTATTATTAATAATTTTTTATTTCCTGCAGCATGCTTAATAAGTGCTTTTTGAATTTTAATTGAGTTTGTATGACTAGGAGCTGATGCACTTCCTTAATCTAAAGAGTTCTTTAGAAAATGAGTTCAGAAGTTCCATCCTATTGAAGAATCGCTAGAATAACGTTAACTAGCACCGTTGGCATAGGAGACGACCGAATTCCCGGTAAGCTTTGTGGGATGCCAGAAGGCACACCCTCACCCACACGCACACGCACACAGTAATTTGCTTGACATTCCAACTTCCACATCTTTAAATAAAATATCTATTTATACCCACATTCATTAATTTTATAATTGAAATTACTTGGACAAGAACGTTTTCAATAAAAAAAAAAAATCTAAGAACGTGAAACCTTGTTAGGCACCATGCAAGATCTAGACGTGGTGGAATGGAGTCCTTGTTCTTAATTTGGTTAATTTGGGGAGGTCAGGTCAATATAGTTGGAATGTAAGTAAGTGGTCTGGGGTTGGTGAGGGAAGGTTTCACCTAAACCTTGAAAGATGAAGTAGAATTTGAGTAAGAAGAGAAAAGAGGGAAACAAAAGAATAGGAGGAGAGCTAGAGGGAGAAAAATAGAGAGTGGAGGGAAAGGTAATTTTGCAAGACTCGAGGGGAAGATGTAGATTAGGGTGGAGAAGTGCATGATGGGGAGGAATCTTGACTGGGGTATAAATTGCAGGTTTATCTGAGACCCAAAAGATGTAGGGCTGTGGATCTGTTTGAGTTTAGACTTTATGTAAGAAGCACTGAGAAGCCACCAAATCTTCTGCGCGGGGATGTAGCCGGATGACAGATACTGGAGGGCATGAGCCGGATAGTATAGACTGCTGGAGTCAGAGCCTCCACTGGGACTGTGGCGGCACTGAGGGCGGACCATAAGGGACAGGAGTCAAGGCCCCACGGAGGAAGCCTGACTTGGGGACTGGTGGAACTATTTAACAGTGAGTCACAGATCAAAGTTAAAGGCTATGGGTGGGTAGCTCTAGAAGGAATGTGGATTATGGGAATGAGCGCGGAGCAGAGAAGTCATTGAGAAACCCAAGAAGACCCGTGGTGTTGGCTCCCCTTGCCGTCTCTCTCTCTCTCTCTCTTTCTCTGGATCCTAGAACCAATTCTTCCTCTTCTTCCTACATAGCTTCTCCACATCCTTTTCTCTACCCACTGGCTTTCTCTCATCGTTTACTCTTTCTTGTCCCTCAATAACTTCAGCTTTTCCGAGTCGGCCATGACCTTCAGCCCTCCCACTGCTCAGTGACTTAGAGGCTCACTACTTGCCTCTTGAGCCTTCTGAGAGGGAGCTCCTGATTGACTCAGCATTCAGTAACCGCTACATTGTGGTGCCCTGGCTGCCAGCCAACCTGTGGCTGGGCCGCTCTTAGCTCACATGCCCACTCCCCGTCCACCGGCTGTAGTCGGCAGGGGAGGGTAGGGTTGGGCCAGAATCTGGGTCACATGGTGAAAATCAGGGCGCAGGCACTGCCGGCAGGGCTTTAGAATAAGCAACGGTGGGCGAGGGGGGAAGGTATCATGATTATTATTTCTTTGCATATTTTTTGGCTTTAGAGGATAAAGATAATGATGGGGTAAAAAATAGCAAGCCTTTCATCAGACTCGCTGGGTGGAAGAATAGAAATGGCGACAGAAGAGTAAGAAAATGTGGCAGGGAAGGAAAACGACATGTTCACGTAGGGGCAAGCTGCATTTCACGTATTCATTCATTTAGCAAATATTTATTGACCACCAACACATGCCAAGCATGGCGTTAAGTAGGTCCCGAGGTATACACAGGCTTAAGACATGGAAGATGACAATAGAACGCTCAGTAATATGATAATAATAATAATGACACTTCCCATCTATTAAGCGCCTACTGCACCCAACGTGCTTTTCATTTAGCCCTTACAACCGTTTTAAAAAGACAGTATTATTCATTTCATTTTATGGTTAGGGAATTTAAGGCTCTGAGAGACCAAGCAACCATCCTAAGACCACACAGACCAACAGATGAATGGGTAAATACAATGTGGTATGTATGGGATGGAATATTATTTAACCTTAAAAAGGAACGCAATTTTGATAGATGCTATAACATGAATGACTTTTGAAAACATGATGCTAAGGGGTGTAAGCCAGACACAGAAGGGCAAATATTATCTGCTTCCTTTTGTGTTGTATCTCCAGGAGGCAAATTCGTAGAGATGTACTAGACCAGAGATTACCAGGGGCTGCGGGGAAAAAAATGGGGAGTTATTGTTTTGTGGCTACAGAATTTTTGTTTGAGCCAATTAACCAGCTCTGGAGTGAGGATGTTGGTGATGGTTGCAAACATGGGGAATGGGCTTTAGTGCCACTGAACCTTATACTTAAAAATAGTTAAAATGGGGGCGCCTGGGTGGCTCAGCGGGTTAAAGCCTCTGGTTTCCACTCAGGTCATCATCTAGGGGTCCTGGGATCGAGCCCCACATCGGACTCTCTGCTCAGCAGGGAGCCTACTTCCCCCTCTCTCTCTGACTGCCTCTCTGCCTATTTGTAATCTCTCTCTCTCTCTGACAAATAAGTAAATAAAATCTTTTAAAAAAAAAAAGAGAAAAAATAGTTAAAATGTAGATTTTTATACACCCTATATTTTATCTTATTATAATGAAAAGTTGCAAACAATTTCCTCGGTCTGCTGCATGGAGAGTAGATTGTATGGTTTCGTGGGGGTGGGGGAAAGAAGCAGAAGACCAACATGGGGGGCTGTCATGGAGTCTTATTGATATGATGGGGTCTCGGACCAGAGCGGTGCCAGCAGAGCGGGAGAGAAGACCAGAGGTGTGTTGCAGACTTCTTTCGAAGGCAGAGAGCCGACAGGGTGTGCCATCCACAAAGGATGTAAGGAAAGGGGGGATGGTGTGTGACACCCAGGACCTTGTCGTGGGGCACAGGATGCATGACGGTGTCGGGCTCTGACACTTCAGGGGAAAGGAGCCGACAGGCTCTAGGAGGGTAGAAGTATCACACTTGCTCAGTGCCATCCAAGGGGGCGGGTGGAATCGTAAGGAGAAGCGTTCGGGGTCAAGGTTCAAAAACAATAACCAATCTATTTGAGCGATGCTGAGCACGGCACGAGCAATGGGCCTCCATCGGAGGGTGTGTAAGAACTGCCCTTTGTAGCACAGCCTAGCAGAAGATACGCTTAGGACTGGGCGATCTTTAAGACCCTTGTCAATCCTCAGATTCCTTCATCCTAGGTTTTTGGAGGTCTTTGCAAACAAGATTTCGCAGAAGGCAGATTACAGAAGCGGGGAGTAAGGTAACGAGGCTTGGCTGGAGATCTTGTAGTTGAGATAATTTTTAAGAAATCTCATAACCAGGGAAGTCAGCGGGGTCAAAGAGCATTTTTTCTTCTGTTTTCTTCCTTTTTCTTTCCTTCCTTCCTTCTTTCTTTCCTTCCTTCCTTCCCTCCCTGTCTTCCTTCCTTTGTCCTCCCTTCCTCCGCCCCTGCTCTTTTTTAAAATGAAGGAAAAGTTTCTCACACTGGCTGTTGTCTAAGGGGGGCCACGGGCAAGAAGTGTCAGGGAGGCTGGATGGTCATTTCAGGTTCGAACTGGGACCTGTGGAACAACTCCTTCCCTATTAGGCGAGTCCCACCCCGCCTTGTCCCCGCTGCCGGAATCATTCCGTGACACGTCGTCGTCACCAACAACCTCCGTGGCTCCTCTCACTACCTGCTGTGTACCCTATAACACACAGATTGCGGGGAACTTTACTCCAGAGAACCAATTAGCACAGAGCCAGCCTGGGTAATTACAGTCTGATAAGACCCTCGCAGCAGATCTCCAGGGCAGATAAAGCACCAGGAAGCCGTTTCTCTGCAGGACTTGGTGGGAAACAGTGCTGTAACTCGCCTTTCCTACTCCCTTGGACCCCCAGCCCTGCCTCTCCCAAATTTGAACCGGGCCCAGAGAGGAAGGAGAGGAGAAGGGATGAGGAAAAGGGGAAAGACTCCGAAGCAGACAGCCACCTTCCCCCGGGGCCGGGCGGCGACCTGCTCTTGCCTTTCCATCAGCCCAGACTGGCTGCCGCCATCAAAGCTGGAGATGAGACCAGCTAACTAGGGGAGCCAGATGGTTCTGATTCAAGTGAGCTGATGAAGGAGGGGACTGCACGCGCCGTCTCGACGGTTGGCCCACACCACTGAGCTCTACTCACAGTGGCCCACAGCCACCCGGCACGTTCCCTCAGGCCACAGGGGCTGCGACCTCCTGCCCTCACTTGCCCTGTGGACCTGGGCAGAGGCCATCACTGTGCGCGAACCCGTCTCTCTTCCTCCTCCTACTCTTTGGCGCATTTGTCTCCTGGACCCCTCGTCCCCCCACCCCGCCCCCCGGCTGCCCCTCCCCGGCCTCCCCGCGGAGGTTGCCTTTAGTCCACTCTGCACACCGCAGCCCGACGAATTGTTTTAACATGCAAATCCGGTTATGCCGTTGCCTTGTTTAAAACCCTTGGCGGGGGCTCCCCACCGTCGCCAGGATAATGTGCAAACTCAGCCCTAGCATGGCTGATTTTCTTCTGCCCGCTCTGTTAGGAAACAAAACACCGCAGACCATTCTCCACCCCCGTTTCTCTTTTTTTGAGGTCTTCAGCTATAGGCTTTTCTTTGGTGGCTTGAGATTTTAGTGGTGAAATCAGCCAACGGTGAAGTTGATGTTTATTTTCGGCGCACGGTTCCCTGAGTTGTGACACGAGTGGATGTGTGCACCGCCATCACCCTTGGAATACAAACCAGTCTCCTCACCCCAGAAAGTCCTTGCCTGCGCTGCTGTTTGTGGTCAGACTGCCCCCCAGCCCTCCGCGAACGCCTAAAACTCGCGGTCTGTTCTCTACTGCTCTAGTTTTCTTCGAAAGAAGCGCTGTCCACGGGAGCGCAGAGCGTAACCTTGGGAGACGGGCTTCTCCGCTCAGCACTGCGTCTTTGAGGCCGACCCCGGTGGTTGTGGGTATCGATAGTTGGTTTTCCTTCTTGTTGGCTGGCAAGTATTTCATTTCATGGACGGAGACCGGTTTGTGTAGCCGCTCCCCAGATGACACGGACCCCGTTGGTTCCTGACCTTCGTGCCTCCTGTTTCTTCTTATGGGGACCTTCCTTCCCGTCTCTTTCTCTTGGCTAGTCTGCCTCCTTTCCATACTTTGGACATCACTGTAAACGTTCCTCTGCCAGGGACACCTCTCAGACTCTAGACAGGATCAGGTTATGTTCCTAAGGCTTCCTCCATGAACACTCTTCCCACATCTTGGGTAGCTTTTGGTGAGATCGCCTGTGCCCCCACCGTCTATAAGCTTCCTGAGGGCGAGGGCTGTGGCTGTGTTGTTTGCCACTGTATTTCTATCCCCCTGCGAGTCCTAATAAATATGTGTCAAATAATGAATACCAACTTGATTTTATATCCCTAGAGTCAAATACTGTACCAGACATTCAGTAAATCACGATGGATGTGTGACAAATTAGTGAAGATGTGTTTTTTGGGGTCCACCCCTCAAAAAACACACAGGTATCTGCTGCTTTGTCTCTACTGCTCAGACCCCTTTGCCAACCCTCCCGAATATTCTGAGCCGCCCACCTTTTCCCCTTTCCTGCAGAGTTCCAAAGAGAAATGGAGGTAGCTTGCAATCCCGATACACTGAAATAACGTAAAAAATATAAATTGGGATAAAGTAAAATTGAGGAGGGATAGAAATGTGAGACAGAGAAAAAGTTAGAACACGGGAATTCAGGCCATAAGGCCTGAGCTTCCCAGCAACCAAAGACAAAAGGGAAGCCATCCGTGACAGATTTTTGGATTGTCCCTTAGTCAAAATTACACCGGTTTCCCCGGAGAAGCTGAAGCTAATGTGGGACTTCAAAAAGGAACATAGATGCTAACAGGCAAGTTAAAAAAATACCAGCCTTCCTTTAAAGGTAATAGCTAGACCCCGAGCATTCCTGTCAAGCATTCCTTCGGTGCAAACTCAAAACGGTATGCCTACACACCGGTCAGCAAATCTGCTTCCGCAAGGAGCCAAAACCTTTGGGTCCGGATGTGCAGCTGTCTGATGGTCTGGCTTGATCCGGGGATAAAATCTAGAATATCTGGAGGAGTAGAGGGGCCACATGTCCTTCAGATAATCCTCCACGAATAGTAGTTCTCGCCCTGGGCTTTTTCATGACAGCCAGCAGTAGGCAAGTGGAGTTTATGCTTCGCAGGGAGGGTGTGGAAAGTTGTCAACACAGGCTAGCCCACGTCCTTCATAAATCAGCCAAGAGGGCGGCAGGACCAGCGTCTTGCTGTGCAATCCAGCGGCCTTGCCAAGGCCCTTCTCCGATCCAGCTGCCATTTCCCCACCACCCTCAAGGAGGCCTCAAATATAAGATCCTGGACGAGAAACTGAGGTCTCCCTCCCCATCCCATGCCCCAGCTTTACGAAGTACCAGGAAGAACCCTTTTAAAAATTTGGTTTCCGGAGGATTTGAGGATTTGAAAAAGAGAGACTAAGGATCATTTCGGATCCTGAGATTAAATAATCAGAAGAGAATCAGCCTCCCAGGTAACCTTTGGATATAGAACGCACTCCCATTCTCACAGCCTTTTCATTCGGTGCTCCCAAATGCAGGGCAAGAGGTAGGCTGGGCAAGGCTCACCGTTATTCCCATTTCACAGATGATGCAAAAATACAGAGGAGGCTCAATGTGGTGCCTAAAGCCACTCTGCATAATATGTTAGAACCAATACTCCAGGTTTTCTGGACTCAAATCCTGTGTTCTTTGCACTTCCCGTATAATATATTAATGTTCTAGAATACTACATGCTGATGTAGTACAAAGATTTTCCTGAAATAATAACAGAGAGGCAACTTTTATCTTTAGATCAAGAAGAAAGAGTTTCCAACTGTAATAAAAAGGATTTGGGTTCAACATTAGGAAGATATTTCTGCCAGGGAGAGTTGTAAGTCATAAAAACAGGCCACTGAGGGGGATGCTGGAATTTTCTTACTTATAACCTTTAAAAATGTGAGCGCTGATCTCAGCCTGAGGACTATTTTGGGGTTATCCTCCTTAGAGACCTCGCGTCTGCCTTGAACCTCCTTTTGCCTCCCACTCTATCCTTCTGGGGCACCGCTGGGGTCCTTGGAGGCTCAGTGGGGGTGGAGGGCAGTTAGCAAGGGCATCCGTCATTCATGGAGTCATTGCAAAGTAGCTGCTTTGCGGACACCAGCTGGACGAGGGGCCCTGCAGGATTCGCTGTCACCAGTGCAGGTGCAAAGGCTTTCACAAAGGAACAGGTTATAGAGACGTGGGCAGGCCACGGGAACCAGCAGCCACGGCGAAGGATCGGAAATCAGGGGTACCATCAGGGTACCGACGGGGCGGTGAGCAGAGGCAGCCCGGGAGCTCCGTGGGGTCCTGGACTCAGGGCCAAGAGGCTGTCTGGCCAGAGCCCTAGAGACCCCCACCTCTCTCTCCCCTGCCTTCTGATCGCTCTCTGGGGCTGCACCTGCCTCACCCATCAAGGAGCCGGTCAGCAAGAGAGCCTGGGGGGTGCAACACCCAGAGGTCAGCGTCCTGAGGCCAGAGCAGGTGGAGAGGGGCCAGAGAGAATGGACCAGAGAGGGGCAGGAGTGCACCGAGAAGAGCCAGCACAGTGGGAACCACAACACAGACCCCCTGCGCTCCCCTGCTTTCCGTCTAACAGTACACACACACACGCACACACACGCACACACGCACCCCGCACAACAAGAAAAGGAGTACCTCACCATAACAGGGCTGTGAGTGCTAGGGAAAAACACGGAGCAGATGGAGAGCGTGAGAAATGGAACGGGGCTCTTTTAAAAAAAATGTTATTTAAATTCAGTCACTTAACATATAGTGTATTATTAGTCAAGTGGTTGAGAAGACTTCATGACTCACCTGCCTCAGAGCGGAGCCCGGTGGGAAGGGGAGACTAGGGGTGGGCTGGGGGACAAAGAGACTTTGAGACTGAAGGAAAGAACAGCTATTAGTCACTGGGGGGGGGGGGGGGGGGAAGAAAAGGAATTGATCAGACAGCAGGCGGTCCGAGAAAGCTCCCCACAGCCCAAATCAGCTCCGACTTTAATAAGGGACAGGAATTAGAGCCGGGCGGGGGAACACGTTGCTGCCGGCCCAGTCCCCTCCGCGCCCCAGCCCCCGGGGGCGGGAAGAAAGGTGAGCAGGCGGGCGCCTGAGGTGGATGCCACCTGTGTCACTGGAAGCTGAGGGGAAGAGAAGAGAAGATGGAGGCAAGAGGAAGAAGAACGAGTAGCTCCCGGATTCCCCAGGGGCTCTGAATATCTCGTGTGCATCCCGATGACAGGACACGGTGCGGGGTCCTTTGTCGCTGGGCGCTCGTCCTTCCTCCCTTCTATCCCTTTCACAGAGCCTGCTTGCCGTGGGACCCACTAGTAGTTAAGTGTTTCCCTGCAGTCGTTGGCACCTATGGGTATCAGACTCCGGTGGGTGCCGGGAGTCAGAGATGAGCGCATGATCC
>CM052815.1:82216468-82344272 GCA_028533885.1 Nasua narica
CTATTCTTCCGACAATTGCTCCTTTCAGTCCAGATTTGTTTTTTGATTTGTTTTCTGTTTGTCTTTTCTTCTGGGGAGGGAGGGAAGGTGGGGGAGACTCAGCCTTTTCTGAGAGCTCCGTGTTTATTTCTCCTTCTGTTGTGTGGGGATTTTAAATGACGAGGCTTTGATTTTTCTGCCTCCTTGGGAGATTTGTGCAATTTTTTAAAAACACACCTACTCTGGCACTACATCGCTGCCCGATTTCGCCTGCAGAGGAGCGCATGAGTCTGTGACTGCGCCCCTTCCCCCGACCTCGCATGGGGCCCACAGACGGCACGGACTCCGGGCTTTGCTGCGTGAGAGTCGGGGAGAGAATGGGAGCGGGAGAGATGCCAGGTGGGGGCCTGGGGGCCGGAAAGCGTCTCTGCCGGGCTGCATTGCAGTCCCCGTGCTTGAACCTACAAGCACGCCCTCAGCGTGAGAAGCCTGTACGTGACACGGGAGAAGGGACGCGGGCGTGCATTCGCTCTTGGCCGAGAGCATGCATTTGAGGGAGCAGACGTGAACACCATCATGTGGATACTCGAGCATGTCAAGGAAGGAGACGTGCCAGTCATATGTACTCGGACACACGAGTGTGTTGCCACATCTGTGTGAAGACATCCAGGAAGCCCGGATAACGACATGCCTGCCTGGGCTCAGGAAGGCAAACGTGCAGGAGGTCCGGCAGGTGAAGCTGGGAGCACATGTGCACACGAAAATGTTCCTGGAGGGGCGCCCGGGTGGCTCAGTCCGTTAAGTGTCAGCCATCGGCTCGGGTCATGATCTCAGGGTTCTGGGATCAAACTCCGAGTCGGGCTCCCTGCCCGGCGGAGAGTCTGCTTCTCCCTCTCCCTCTGCCTGTCCCTCCCCTCCTTGTGCTCTCTCTCTCTCAAACAAATAAATAAAATCTTTTTAAAAAATATTCATGGAGCCCGGATGCAGCATCAGGAGACCCGCGTTCAAGTGCCCAACCTCTGGCGATGGTTCAGGAGTCTGCAAAGATGCATTCAAACGCGCTTGGGTTTCTGCTCGTGTGAGCGTCCGGGCGCCACGGGCTGTGACTTGCGTCACTGCGGGTGTGCACTGCTGAGCGTACTCGGGGCTTGCTGAGCCCGTGCTTGCAGGGGACATGGGAGGAGAGGAGCATGGGCGCACCTGAGAGACCGTTGGGGTGCATTTGGGTGGGCTGTGTTCACAGCCCTGGAGAATCTCGGGTCGCGGCCGCCGGGCCGACGAAGGCGGCTGGAGAGTGGTGCGAGACTGCAGACGTTTCTGGAGCCTCAGGAGCAGGCCCCGGCTGGCTAGGGTTCCGGGGTTTCTGTTACCATGGCTATCACTAGAAGGACACTCCTGGTGCCTGTCTGTGTTTAAATCCCCATCCTTGGGACACCCCCTTCTGAAACTCACACCCCGTTTCCTCGGTGCCCCTGTCCCTTTCAGATCGGGAGCTCAGAGTCTGATTTCCTCCCCGTCTCCAGGGAGAAGGTAGGGAGATGTCAGCCCCCCTACTATTCCAACTTCCTTTCCCTCCCTGAAACCTGGGAGCATTAGGGAACGACTTAAGGCCCTCCTGGAAAACCAAGGAGCTCTGTGAAGAGAGGTGACCCCCTGCGTGTCTTTGGGTCTGATCTCCTGGCCCAGCCCATGGCTCACTGGCTGCCAGGTCTGGGCACGAGGTGGGGCTAAGGCCCTGGAGGGGAGAGGTTGGAGGAACTGGGAATCGCCACAAAGGGGGAGGGAGACTGAGCCAGGCTGTGGGGCGCTTGCTCCTGCTCACAGGTGTCCGACCCTATTAGCGCATCTCTTAAAAGGCAGGGCCAGTGAGGCCCAGTCATCGGGGCCCTTTGCACATCAGCTAGTCAGCTTTGGCTATTGCAGGCCACGCACTGGACTGGCCGCCAGGCCTTATGGGTATCACGGGTTGTACAGACTGGGGGTGGGGGGGATGCACCAAGCACGCCCCTCTGGAGGTGACCGGCAGCGGCCCATCCCTGTTGCCCCGTGAGACGCTAACTGTGGGGGGGGCACCTCTTTACCTTTCCTCAACATTGCTTCCTTCATGTAAAAAATGAGGAGTTTAGATTGAATTGTCTCTACACTTCCAGCACGGACCTCTCATGATTCTATTAACTAATTGAATTGGATGGACATTACAGGGAATGTTGAACAACAGGCTCATTTTTCTTTGAACATTAACCAGATCCCCGGGCTGTGTCATCGTCGGGTCAGCAGAAAGCCGACTCTGAAATAATTCTACCTTCTCTCCTTTCACGAGTGAGCGGATTCACCAAGTCATGCTGGAACCTTCGGTGGGGGAATCTGAAAGTGCCTTTTGAGTTGACTGGTGGTTGGGCTGCTTTGGGCACCAGCTGGTCCTTCAAGTGGAGGAGACCCCGACCTCCCTTCGGCTGTCACACCCAGGCCTGTCTGCCCTTGGGGAAGAAAAGTGGGGGCCACAGAAAAGTGGGGGTTTGAGGAGCAGAGCCTGGTTCCTCCAACAGAAACGGATAACACGGGTATGACTGGGGGGAGCCCAGGAGAATAAATGCTGGAAGTTGGTTTTAACTCGTGACTTCCTGGGTCACCCGCCCTCTGGAAAGTCTTTTTTCCTGATGGATAAGCGCTAGGGGATTGAATCGTGTCCCCCCCACTCCCCGAACTCCTGTTGCCATCCTCACTCGCAGTGCCTCAGACTGTGACCCTCTGTGGAAATAGGGTTGTTGCAGATATAGGTGAGGTCATCCTCGGGTGGGGGGGCCCCTAGGCCAATATGAGGGGTGTCCTCAGCAAAAGGGAAACTAGGGACAGACATCCTCACGGAGAATGCCACGCAAAGGTGAAGACTCAGTGTGATGCTTCTACAAGCCAAGGGATGCCAACGACCGCCACAACCACCAGAGGCCGGGCAAGAAGCCTAGGACGGAGCCTGCCCTCCTAGCCCTCAGACTGACAGACACCTCGATCTTGGGCTTCCAGCCTCCGGAACTGCGACACTCGTCCCCCAGTCTGTGGGGCTTGTTACTGGAGCCCGAGCCGACTAATACAGTAGGAGATACCACCTGCTGGAGAAAGCCTTCCTTCCCCTCTCCTCCCCTGCCCCCAGGCCTCCACGCAAGTGATTCAGGTAGAGGGACTGTAACAGCAGGTCAACCCCGCAGAGACAGTGGTTTTTAGAGCCCAGTCCGGCTACATATGGATCTAGCTACTTCTACGGACCAGGAAGTCCTTCCTTCTATCCCACCTAAATCCCACTTGCTGCAACTGCGGCCCCTTTCATCTTATTTTGCCCTCAAAAGAGACACTGGTGAAGCGCAACCCCTACCTCCAGAAAAGTCTTTCGTTCCCTAACGGTTACAAAGGGAATCTCCTTCCCGTAACAGCTGACGGTTCTCGCCCTCTGGAATGAGGTAAACCTGCGGCGCTCAGCTCCCGCCCCGCCCCCCAATCCAGACCCAGTCCTCCAAACGTCCGTGTGATGACCTTTTGTCCTTCCTCCCAGAGCAGGCGAGACAGGAGGTCGCCTCCTCCCCACCCCCAGCCCCCTCCTGCCTCCCTGGGCCCCTGCACCCAGGCCGTCCTTCCCAAAGACGGTGTTTGTGGGTGTCCTCCCCCATGCCTTGTCTCCACACACCGCGTGGCAAGAAGTCGTGGGGACCTCGAGGCAGCGGCTGCAAAATCATGGTGACCGATGAGAGGGCCCGATTGCTTGTGCATAGCTGCTGAAAGGGGTCTTGACATTTTAAGTGCTCGTCAGAGTGAGCAATGACAGCCGCGGGCAATGAGACACTTCCTCTTTGCCTTTTGCGGGCTATTAATAAGTGTTTCTGATTCTGCAGATGTGGGAGAGATTCTGAGCCACTGGGCTGGGTGGGCTAGGCATTTTTTTCTCACTCTGTCTGTCTCCCCGTCCACGGTCCCTCCTCTCTCCGCCGCCTCCCCCTCCTCCGCGAGCCCTCCACCCTCCGTCTCCTCCTCTCCCAGGCGCGGCCAGGCTGTTTGTCTCGGAGTCAGATTCGTTAGTGCTCGGGAAATGTCACTCGGCAGCTGGTCTCCGACCTGCTCTTGGCTCTTTGCTAGAATCCAATCCCTTCGTCTCCCAGGCTTGGACCAACTGCCGAATCTCACTCGCTTCCCCCAGGGTCCGGGAGGAAGAGAAGGAGTGTGGCGGGCTGTCCTAGGAACAGGAGAGGGAGAGAGGCGGGAACTGGGGACAGGGACAGGGTGGCCTGGGCCGGGGGAGAGGGGAGCTCAGATTCTTCCTCCCTCCCCGCCTTCCAGGGGCACCGACTTCAGAGAAGCCACAGCCTTTCTGCTCCCCTCCACAGCCCACCCAGGGAGGGGTGCTGTCACCTGGTCCTGGGGGGAGTGTTGGCTGAGCACCCCCAAGAGGAGGCCATTTGGTTTCCAGAGTTCCCTGCCAGGTTTCCTGAGTCTCACTGTTCTTCGTTCTCAAACCCACTGTCTCCCCAGATTAGGGAGATCAACCACCTGATGTTCCTGGAAGTGAGGAGTTTCCCCCAGACCTAAAACTGGGACAGTGCTGGGCAAGCCGGGACCCTTCGTCCCTTGACCGAAATCACCCCATGACCTTTGAGCTGGCTTCTGGCATCCTCTCTCAAAAGATACCTTCCCGGCTTTAAACGCACTCTGTTGGAGCAGGCAATGGGCTGTGAAGAGGGGACAAGAGGGTGGGCAGATGGGGAGGGAGGAAAGAGATGGGGAGGAAAGAGCCTTCACACTGGAGTAGCTCGGCCTTCTACGCCAGCAGGAGAGGAAAGAGATGTCCAGCCGAGGACCAGTGACACCTGGAGGCACCTTCCAAGCCGAAGAGCTTTTGCGTCTCTGGGGCAGCAAGACTTGGGGGAACCAAACAAAATGAGGAACAGGGCTCCTGCTCCGGGGCCCGCCTGGCTCTCTGCTCCCCAGGCCCTCACCCCTCCCTCTCACTCCCAGCCAGCCTCCCTAGCCTGGCTTCGTTGGAGTCCAGCTCCAAAGCCTTATCCCAAGCCCGCAGCCTTTGAATCTCTTTATTCTGATTCAATTACATACACAATATGAGCTTTGCAAACAGAGAATTACACGCTGGAATAATTGAATTCTTTCCTGGACTTGAAGCTTGCTGGGCTGTGGTATGGAGCGGCTCCCGGATCCCCAGCCTTGCCCCAGGGCCCCACCTTCACTTAGCAAAATAGTAACTAACATTTAAACACCATTTTATAGTTAATGGTGCTTCTACCTCCACCATCTCCTTTGCACGTTATAGGTAGGTGAAGTAAGCTATGGCACCCCATTGTTATTTATCATTCCCTTCTTGCAAGTGGGGAAACTGAGACATGGAGCCTCTGTCAGATGCGCTCAAAGTAATGGAGCTGATAATCGTTTCAGAGCCAAGATCCAAATCTGAATTTTCTGAGATGAATCTCATAGCTCCCCCAGGCACCCCCATCCAGCCTGACTCCCCTTTCCTGCTCACCCTAGCTACCACGTGGGCCCGGCTCTCCTGGTCCCTTGTGATTCGTGGGAAGGAGGATGACTTATCCTCCCTCCAGCAAGTCTAGGCCTAGGTGTTATCCCCGGAGTCATGGACCTGAGCACCATCCAGCAAAGCCGCTCTTTCCAGACCTGCCAAATCACCGCCAACAAAGATGATGGCGGGAGGTCCTCGAGAAGATGCTCTCTCCCTTGGTCTACCAAACCATTCCCCTGTAGGGCCAACACAGCAGTGACTTTCAGTTCCTTTTTCCTGCCCTTCCTTTCAAGCTAAACCAAACAGACTACTTCCTGAGAGCCACCTGCCGTGACCATGACAGTGGCCCCGCCCGCCCGCCCGCGTCGGCGTGCCCGCACCGAGGAGTGTGCGCTCTGTGCCCGGCATTCTATTACACGGTCCTCACCGAGTACATGGGATCGGGATGGTAATTTCTGTTTTGGAGATGAGCAATGGGGCTTCGAGCAGCCAGAACGCCTTGCCCAAACCTCTGGGAAGTAGAGACTAGACCCTACTAGCTCACCCTACTAGCAGCTCACCACCTGCTGTGTGTGTTTTAGCCATGGTGCCCCTTCCTTCCTCCCTGGTTCAGAACAACCTCCCCTTTGAACTGCAATAGACTCCCTCCCCAGTGGTCTTAGGTCCACTAAATCCACCACCCAGCCAGTGGACGATTTAAACATCTCTGACAAGGCCATTTCTAGGCTCCAAGAAAAACTCCAAAGCTCCCAACTACTTACAGAAAAAGAAAAAAAAAAAAATAGTTCACTCTCTAAGGAGCACTGGACGAGGTGCTCTGTAATCCCTGCGTATCTCCGGAACCCTACCTTCTGCCTTTCCCCTGCACTGTCGTCCCTAGCTATGCTAGACTGCTCGTGATTCCTTTATGGCGAACACTAGCAGGTTTCACACTTCAGTGTTTTCCTGGAGGCTTCTCCTCCTCTTTGGAGCTTCCATTCCATTTTTCTTAGCGGGGCTTGATCTTACTTCTTCATCAAGGCTTCCTCTAGACATCACCGTCTCCAGAAAGTCTTTGCCAAATCTCAGGTGGGCCAACTCCCTAGGTGATGATTCCATAACCCCCTGTGCTTTGCTCTGAGAGGACAGTTACTGGCCATATGTCGGTGACCTACAGCCCCGCCCTCCAGTCCTGGATGGCAAGTTCATTATCCAAGGACTAGATTGTTCTCTCTGTGTGCCCCCGCAGCTAACTGCGTTCCTGGCTCACGGTAATCACTCCTTACCTACCTGTCGAAAGTCTTGGAATCACTACATTTAGCTGATGACACCACATGGATGATCGTATCCTCTGAAATTCCTGACCCCAAAAGATTTTCTATGATTTCCTGACACTCTGAATATAAAAGGATTTTCTCAAATGGCCTGGAGTTGGATGTACCAATGGAAACTCTGTCTCTTAGAAATATAGAAAAATCCTAGAGTAAGAAAGTCTCTACTTATGAATCAACTGACTCTGCACTGATTCCCTCAGAGGGTCCTGGAAAATGGGAAGGAAAGTTTGAGATAGTGCAAAGTTCATCCTTCGGTTGGAGGCTACCCTGACACACAGCTAGCAGACAAGTCAGAGAAAGCGATCTTCTTTCTCCTAAGAATATACCGGGCATTATTCTCATAAAAGGAAACTTGGAGAAATGAAGACGTTTACCACACTCCTGATGGAGAAGGTTCGGTATTGCAAGGATGTCAATTCTCCCCAAATAGATCTATAAATATTTAATGCACTTCCAATCAAGATCCCAATAAGGTTTTTCCTAGACCCTGACAAGCTAATTTTGAAATCTATATTGAAAAATAAATATCGAGAAAATCAAGATAATTAAAAGAAAGAAAAAGGAAAGGAGGTTTGTCCTCTCAGATGCCAAGATGTCCTCTCAGATGCCAAGCTTATATTTAGAGTAAAATTCTGCAGTATTGACTCAAAAATAGACAAACAGGCTAATAGGCTGGAACACCAACCCTAGAAATAAATACATATATTTGCCCAGCACACAGGACACACTGAATAAATATTTGTCGGGTAAATAAATAAAGGTGGCATTTCACATCAATTGGGGTGGGACAATTGACTATTCATTAGGAAAAAAAAAATAGAGCTAGATTCTACCAGGCACAAAAATCAATTCCAAATAGCTTAAAAACCAAAGCATAAAGAAATTCATAATATTTAGAAGAAACTATAGAATAGTTTGTTTATAACCTTAGAGTAGGGAGGGCCTTCTAAATAAATGAAAATATGCAGAATATATAGACCAGGGTTTGGCCCACCGCTTATTTTTATATAAAAAAAATACCGGGACACAGCCACATCTCCTGTTTATGCATTGTTTCTGGCTGCTTTTGCGCTATGACCGTGGACTTGAGTGGTTGTGGCAGAACTTGTAAACTGAAAATATTTACTCTCTGGCTGTTTGCAGAAACTGTACTGACCCCTGACACAGAGCGAAAAGATTAATAAATATAACTACATCAAAAATGAAAACTGAGCTGTCACAAGGATGCCATGAACGAAGTTGGACAGGCAAAACACAGACTTGGAGAAAATAGTTTCAACATATATAACAGACAAGAAATTATCAGTGTTGAGGTTATCTGAAGACTGCCTACCAATTAAGGAGCCGCTCTAACAAGAAAGAGATTATTACCCCAGAGAAGAGTGGGCAGAAGATATGAACAGGCAAATCACAGAAGACATTAAGATGGTCACTGGAAACCCAAAGAGATACTCAACCTCACTGGGTTTTAATCACTCAAGACCCCAGCAGGAAATAGAGGGTAAAATTAGGCAGTTGAAGGAAAGTTTAATGAGGGGCTAATAAAGGTGTGGGCCAGATTTAAATAAGCAAACATGGGATGGTATGGTACCCTGAGCCAGTAATTTTATATTATGTGTATTTTATGTTATATATATTTACTATAATAAAATAGTAGGTATGTCCTACTATTAAATAAAATAGTAGGTATGTCCTAATAGTAGGTATGTCCTCCAAAAGGGCATTAAAAAACCGACTCTATGGTCGGTGTCGAAAAATATTTAAATAAAGACAAAGGTGGTTGAAAATAAAAGATGTAAACTGCAAAGAATAAGCAGAAAAAAGCAGACGTGGCCATATCTGTTAGAAAAAAAAAACAGATATTTGAGACTAAAATATTACTGGAAATTAAAAAAGACATTAAGTGATGGGTCAATCCATCAAAAAAAACACTAATAATTTTAAATGTCTATGTATCTGATAACAGAGTTTCAAATAGAGAAAGTGAAAATTGATAAATCTAAATGGAGAAGTAAAGAAATCCACAAATATAGTTTTTTATTTTAATGACTGCCTCTCAATAATTGATAGAGCAAGGAGCAAAACAATGCCAGAGATATATATGATTTTATAAACGGAAATTGTCAGCACCTCAAGGCTCGAAGGTGCAAGAGAGAGTAGAGAACTGGGAGAAACGTGTAGAGAGAGCTGGTGAGCTGTAGATTTGGGTCCAGGGGTGCGCTAACCCGCTGGGACCTGGCAGAGAAGGAGGAAAGGGAATACAGTCTTCATCTTCATTCTCCTCCTATCCTCTGGATCTTCTATTGGCTGGATCCCGCTAGAAGATGGAGGACAAGGACCCTGTTGGGATAGTCCTTCAGGTTGGCTTCCTGGGTAGAGAAATGGGGAAGGACCAACTGAGAATATTCAGCACAGCAGTAATCAATGAAACGACTGTCATAGCAACAATGAGATACCTCTTTTAACCCACAAGAATGGTCAATATTTTGCCAGAGTAACATCCTCTCCTACACTGATGATGGAGAATAAATTGGGTCAGCTGCTTCGGAGTCCAATTTTTCAACTCCCACTTAATTTTAAGTACGCATATATCATGACCCGGCGATCTCACTTCTCTGTATCTAGAGAAACACTTGCACTAATGCTCCGAGAAGTATGTACAAATATGTCCAGTACAGCATTGTTTTTAAGTGAGAAATGGAATACATCCCGGATTTCTACCAACTGAAGTATAGATAAATTATATTATAGTTAAATAAATTATATCATAATCATAAGACAGAAAAATATGCATCAGTAGAAAAGAATAAGGTAGATTCTAATATATACTACTTTAGATAGCTCTCCAGGAGGCATTATTCAGTGAAAAATGGAAGTTGTAAAATAATAATATGTATAGTATTTTATTTATGTAAAACATATGCTGAATAATCATATTTCATAGAATAAGACACCTGCATCAATGTAAATTTGTGGACATAATCTAAAGGGATATATGTCATAATTCACTATGAGAAGATGGTCAATTTTTTAAATGAGAAAAATGTACTTATTTATCGTTTGTGATGTGAAAAAGTCATTACCACCACTACCGCCACTAGTGACAACTAGCTCTGCGGGAATGCCGCATCTCTCATGTGAAGCCTTTTGGTTCTATCCGAATTCCTCCCTCCCGTGCACCATCTGGACCAGACATCTCTGTTCTAGAATGTGCCACCATCGGTCTTACACTAGAGTTCATGGTTTATGTGTCTGCTTTCCCTTCTGGACTATAATCTCCTTGAGTGCAAGAACCGTGCCTTTGTAGTGGACATTCTTCGCTTTCTTTTCTCATCTTTCTCTCTTTCTGTCAACTATTCAACTTAAGTGCAATCCATAGGTGACAGCAACGCCCTCCGGGAACGATGCTTGCCAGTAACAAGTACCTGGGCAGCTGGCCCAAGTTGGACCAATTAGTGTCCCTTTCTGGAAAATGAGGACCTGGGAGAGAGAGAAAGTTAGACCTACAGTATGTCAACTGCCATGTTCTCAACTTCGGGGACAGGAGAAGCAGACAAAGCTAGTTCTGAAGAGCAGGAGGGAGAAGGAGAATGAAAAGACATGCAGAAGGGAGCAAAGATACAAACTCTGCTGGTGTTTGAGGCCCCGACTCTGGCTTGCTTCAGCAACATCTCTGTACCTTTATATAAAAGTCATCCCTGCACCTTTGTAAGTGCCCGTAGTTTCTACCAATGTCTCCGGTTGGTTTCTAGTGCTTGTAACCAGAAGAATTCTAATTAAGAGTGAAGAGCTGCTCCCTTTTGTATCTCCCACTGTAACCTACCTCCTAGCAGAGCCTGCTTCCTAGTAGATGCTCAAAACTGCTCCCTAAAGTGGGCGAGCGGAGACATTTATTCCTGCCACGGGACCCGCACAGGTGCCCCCCTGGCCTCGTTTTGATACTTGCGGGGGTTCTGGCTCTCCATCTCCCGAGACACCCCATCCCACTGGGGGGCACTCCAACAGTTCCGTGGCCCCCTGTCCCCATGGGTCCCTCTTCATCGTGACAACTCGGCAAATGGGAAGTCTTCTCTTTTCTGAGCAAACTATCTCCAGCTTCACTTACTGCTCCCCACAAGGCACTCTTTCCACACTTCTCTTTCCCTGATCGCACTCCTCAGAACAAACTCCCACTTGTCAGCGTCTCTCTTAGAATGAAGCGCCCCAAACTGACGCTTCAGACTTGAAGCTCTTGCGGCCTGTGAATGATAGGATGGGGATAGCCAGCCTCCACAGGGCTGAGAATGGGTAAGGGGCTCTATTATTGTGCCGAGTATTTAAAACCAATTAGTATTTGCAGGGAGCTACTTTGAAATTGCTGTGACCTATCAATTCTTTGCCATTAAAGGTGAATCTAAAATTCGTTAATACCCAGACTTTGGCTCACTGATGTGAAACCTTAAGTACGAAGTGTTATCATAGCGCAAAGCACACGTCTCCCCAGTCAATCCCACGGTCCCTCCGTGACTCTGAATCACTCATGGTTGAGGGGCAGCTGGCTTCCCTGTGACTTGGAATTGAACTGTAGACTCTGCAAAGTGAAGTGGCAAGCAGGATCATCAGAGCAGCCTAGAGCCGGGAGGATACCTGAGAGCGGACCACCTCGTCTAATCCCTTCATTTTACAGATAAGCCACCTTAAACCCATTCTGGAACATGGGGCATTAATAAATTAATAATTAATAAATAAATAAAACAAAGTAAATTTTACCCGTGAGGAAGTCAATGCAAGGCGGTTAAATGGCCGACCCAAGAGCGTGCAGTAAGGAGGGTGTTTCAAGTTCTCTCCTCCACACTGACTCCATTGTGAGAGGAAGCCAGCGGCCTATAGGGGCAGCTTGTAGGTGCAAAGAAGCTTCTCCTCTTTTCTCTGAGGACAGCAGGCATGGACTCAGGGCCATTTGTTAGCAGCCAGAAATATAGAAAGCAGCTGAACTAACCCCAGCTTGCAATTGGGGGAGACTCCGTCAGCCACACTGCCCACCCAGAGCCGGTCTCCCGGCCCGCCCCCCGCCTCGCAGGAGGCACAGCAAGCCAAATCAATATTAGAGTTAAATCTTTTCCTCTTCTTAAAGGTGGCACCTGTGAGACTGTAAGGGACAGCAGTCGATTAGAGCACAGTATGGGCTTTGGGCGCGCGTGGGAACCTGTCAACTTCTCCAGAGGCTCCGGAACCTCGTCTTCTCCCACAGGAAGGCTTTAGGAGACCAGGAAAGATGTCTCTCGATGCAATGACCAGACAGAACAGGCCATACCCTCTCTGATGACTTTTCTAAGTTCCAGCATCTCTGGTCTATGGAGGAGAATTTCTCTCTTTCACGGGGGGCGGGGGGGGGGGGGACGACAATCAAACCCTTTAACTGCAGTCATTGTCGGGTGGCTAGGGCACCAGGAAAGCTGCAAGGCCATTTGCAAAGTAGAGTGGCTTCCGAGGAAGAGCCTTTCTCAGCTCCCTCCGGGTTCCTCAGCATGGCTTAAGGGTGGCTGGAGACAAGCGTGGTTGCTGGAGATGAGTCGAGATCCCGTTGGAAGTCCAAGGGTCTGACACTCCATTTCCTCCCTGAGAAGTGACAGATGAGGACGCTGTAGGGCTCTTGGAAAACAACGCGCGTAAATTGTGTAACAGCTAACGATGGAGGTAACTGGGAAGAGACATGACAGCAAGAGAGCTGGCCAAATCCAGAAGGTACTGGACAGCAAGTCTAGCCTAAAGAACTCAAACTCCGAGTTTGCTGTGGCTCTAACCCCACACCAGCCTCTTACTTTCCCGTTGCCGTCCCGGCATCCTCTCCAAATGGAATACACCTCTGTAGTTTGTGGCTTTGCTTGGGTGCCCAGTTTCCAATGCCTTTCAAAACTAACATTTATCTGGCTTTGAAGGTCTTATTCTGGGGACATTTCTTATTTTCCTTCTTTCTTCTTTCAAAAAGAAAGAAAGAAAGAAAAAACAGCAGCTTTGACTAGTCTGAGGGTGACACGAACGCCTGATTTTTATGCAATGTTGCAAGTGCCTTTCAGCAACACAATGGCAGGTTCTCTGACAATGTCATGCGTCTATTCAAAACAACCTGCATGCCAGTCAGGGGCCTGGGCGTTTGCACAGTGCTTGTTCTCCGTAGTGATAAGGCATGTTAGATTTTCCCATTCTATTTGAGAAATAATTCTGGTCTTTTTTAAGTCCCCTGCTTTTTTGATTATTTTTTTTCTTGCCTCTTTGCTGAACAATAGGACCTGTCCCTGTTTGATTCCTTCCGTGATGCCTGTGCGGTAACAACTTGAGAAAGAGAGAAAAGGAGAGAGGGGACAGGGCTGGGGGTTGCGGGGAGGGGGGGAGAATAGGAGGGCTTAACAGCCCTGCCGGGTGCCAGCCAGGAGAGGGACAGCGTGATGAGGGGCTGGGAGATTAGCAGCGATAATTTTGTTGGGTCGATTTGTACAGCTCCTTTTGTCGGAAGCCAAGGCATGTAGGAGGATGGGTTAATTATCTATCGGGCATCCTGCTCTACCGCAGCTAATCCTCTCTCTCGCTTTAGCGGGTGCGCAGTGCCAAGAATGTGCACGTCTGCCTCCGTCCCCTGCTGGAAGCATGATGGGTAAAAAGAGGGGCGGGGGAAGGAGAACAAGGACAGGGATAAAAGTTGGGAGGGTGTGAAGTCACCCAGCTTTGCTGATGGAGAGAAAAAGACCCCAGCTACCTTCTCTCCCCAGCAGGCTCCCCAACTGGGACTTGCTGGTTCTGGTTTTCATGTCTTCAAACAGACATGTCCTTCCAACTGGTGTCAGCAATTAGCTCTTGCTGTGTCATAAACCACCTCAAAACTTAGTGGCTTAAAACAACCACCATTTCCTTCGATCACAATTCTTCAGAACAGCGCTGGGCTGGGTTGGGCTTGGCTGATCTCGGCCGGGCTCACTGATGCACGGGTGGGTTGGCTGGGGTTGGCCGAAGCAATGACAACTGGGCTATGTGTCTCCCATAACCGAGCAGGCCAGCCTGGGGAGCTGAGTTCCAAAGGCAGCAAGAAGGCAACACCAGAAGCCTGTGAGCTTTCCAAGTTCCCATTCACATTGGCCAAAGTCATGTGTCTATAACTCAGCTCAAGGAGTAGAGAAATAAGTCCTGGAGTCCGCCTCAGCATCAGAGGCCAGAGGGGAAGAATTGGAGGCCATTTTCTCTTTCATCCGCGACAGCGTGAATAGCCTCTTCCCTCTGTGCCCCCGCCCCCCATGAGGACAGGTTTACACCAACATTTGATTTACACGTTGGCTTTGACCCTTCAGGAGGGCTCCCGTCTCGAATGCAACACCAAAATATGCTCATGCCTTTCATTCTCTCCGGGTTTCTGATAACTTGTGCCTGTTCTCTTGCTATTTTTCCTTTCCAGTTGGCAGAATTTTGGAGCAAGTCTAACCCCTCTATTTTGTGAATGAGGAAGCCAGGGCCCAGAAAGGAGGAAGGAGTCATGCAGCATGGCCTGCCCAGTCAGGGGGCTACCTGAGACCCCAGCCTCCCAGTTCGAACACCCCTACCCCAGACACCTCAGGAAATTACCACCTGCCTTTCTCCCATCACACCGGAAAAAGTGGAAAATGCCTCAAAGTTGCACAAGGGGGTTTTATGGCCTATCTATTACCAGAAACGGATTCAAAGTGATTTTCACACCAAAACCCAAAACAAAAAGGAACAGGGCCTTGAAGGGATGTAGTAGATGCTCTCAGGCTTCTGAAACGAGTAGATTACACCATTTGGGCAGATTTACTCTGGATTTTCTGGCAGCTGAGGCAAAAGAGGGATATTCATTGAGTTATATAGTTTTTTTTTTTTTAATTTTCTAACAAAAGAAAGCATACAAACTCATCTGTTGAGACAATTTATTTCACTGGCATGAAAATGAAGCAGACATTTACTGGACATATCTCTCTCCCTACAGAACATTGAACAGCATTCTGGACGCCATCCTCCTTCACAGTTCCAAAAGCACGTTTATTTGCTGTGCCCCCTGCCCCCTGCCCTGTGGGGCCTGGCGTGGGCCTCTGCCCACAGTGGGCGCTCAATCAATGCTTCGGGCTGATTGGTGACAGACGGCGGCACCGTTTGGACTCCACGCCGGGATGTGAGTCTCTAGCCCTGGGTGAGTACACAGAGCTATCTGAAAGGCTAAATTAATTGATTTAGTATCGATTGGGCTGCAAACCTCTGTTCAATACCCCCAGAACCCACAGATCCTGCAGTTGTAGGAGGCCTTCACGTTCCATCCGGGTTTCCTCCGAGCAGCACAAATTTGTAAATCACAGTGCAGACCAGCCAGACCCCCGGCTTCCCCGCCCCCTCACCCGCCATCTGCCCCTGGGGGGCTCTGGGCAGATTCTTCCACTTCTCTGCTTCCTCGAGCATCCAGGTGCTCTGAGGATCAAATGATGGGATATATGCAAAGCTTTAAGCCAGGAGCAATGAAAGGAATTGTGGTGATTGCTCAGGAAAACTTGTGCTCGTTAACCTCGGCCCCACGAAGCTGACTCTACACACCCTGTGCCCTGTCACAGTGTGGGGCAGAGAGCACAAAGGAACAGAAGCTGAGGAGTCTCCACATGACCCAACTTCCACTAGAGGAGCTCCTGTTTGTGTGGCAGCACGTTACGGGGCACGGCCTCAGGTCCCAAGCAGTGGGAGACGGTGGATGGGAGGTCCTTCTTCTGCCACGGTCTGCGGTCCCGCAGTATTGCTGCGGTCGGGGGCTGGGCTCCTCAAACTCTGACACGTCTGTGGATTCTCTGGGGTCTTGTTAAAATGCAGATTGTGATTCAGTCGGTGTGGGATGGGAGTCTAGGAGTCTGCGTCTCTAAGAAGCTCCCAGGCCTTGCCGGTGCTGGTGGACTGGGGACCACACTGAGCACACTCCGCGGTAGAAGGACCCGTTCTCCTCTGATGGGTGGAATTACGTAGGTAATATCAGTGCGCCCAGCTCAAGAGCAAGGACTGCAGCTCTGTGGTCCACAGCTGGCCCTGACATGCAGAGCGGGTGGTAAAGGGAGGAAAAAGCATGCAGAGAGGTGCCTCCTAGCCCTGTAGGCTTACCGTCACCACAATTCTTCCTGGAATTCCGGGTACGAGGAGGTCGAAATGAGGGGTTGAACTTTATGTCCTGCCCCTGGCTGGCCTACTGCAGGGACTAAACAGGGCGGGCTCTGAAGCAATGCGGCTTCCCACCATGGGAAACCAACAAATAAAATCACGCAGGATGGACCGTTTACCAAGTTCTTAGTATAATGCGCAGTGTAGACACTTTCACGGACACCTCTTTATAGATGGAAAAGCCAGAGGCGCCAAGAAGGCAAGCATCCTAAGGTGATTTGGTCAGTGAAGTGCAAGTGGGACTCAGGTCCGGGGCTGACAAGTTCTACATGCTTTTCTCACCGTGTGAGCTCAGGGGCCAGGAAGACAGACATGGGCCCAGCAAGGAGCCCCTGGTCTGGGACTCAGCAGACTCCAGCAGCCAGGGGGAGAACCTATCTCCCCACCGAGAAGAGAAGGGCCCCCACACGGACCCTGTCTCCCTGTCCCGCTGCAAGATGAGTTACCTGTGGCATGCCAGGTACGGTATCACGATGGCAAGTCACCGAGGAGGAAGTGGGGAGTGTGCGGAGATTCTAATCAAGTACTTAGCAAACTGACAGTCTGGGGGTTTTTTGCTTAAAAAACAAGTTAAAAGATGTCACTTGCTTTTGATTATTGTTTTTAAGAGCTCCGTTAGATACGGGACTTTAGCATGAATAACGTCAGACTGACGTGCCGATCGCACGGAACCTTAAACTTCCTAAGTGCTTCAAGTGTACACATTTTAACTTGAAAAATTACCAGGTTTGTCTAAAGAAAAATTTTCAAACATAAAACACGAAGCTCATTTGAAGAGAGGAATTCTCCAATGGAGTGAACTCATGCTGTCATAAAAAAGTTAAACCAGGCATAAAGGAAAATGTCAGATGTGTGGGAGAACCAGCTGTCTCTCCTCTTTTTTTTTTTTTAATTTTTATAACCTACATCAGATTATTGGAGAATATATGAATGTTTGAGGCTGGGCATCAAGAGAGCCAGGGGGAGAGTGAGCCTTGCTCTCCTGGGTAATGCTGAGCTCTCTCCTGGAGAATACATTTTTTTTTCAACTTCTAAATAAAGCACTCTAGAGTGGCACATTTATAACCACCGAAGAATTACTCAAATAAGAGATGCTGTCAGCTATTTATTTTAAAAGCTTTTTTTCCTGAAGGAGAAGGGGAGAAAAATCTCTCCACTTTTCCTCTAGGTCTCTTCAAAAGGTTTGTGAGTGGATTCTTTCCTGGCTTTATTTTTCCTCCTAGGAGAGGAGCACTGTCTCCTGGTCCAAGGAATATTCTTGCTCCTCTTCCTCTCTCTGCTCTGGCCCCAGGCAAATTATCTGTCCAACTTCCAGGAGAGAGGGAAGATGCGTTTCGGGCTCCTAAAGTGGGCTGGGGATGTGTATTGCTGGGGTACACAAGGGGCTCTTAATTAAATCCCAGAGGCGGTTCCCAGTCAGACAGAAGCAAGGGAAGAGGGTAGGGGCGATTGAGGGAGGGAAGGAAAGCAAAACAAGAAAGGGGAAGAAAGAAGGAAGGACACAGGTTGGGAGAGGACAGCGAAGGTGTGCGAAGGGAAGGGTGCGGGTATCCCTGGTCTGTGGCCGCCGTCTGGGGGCAAGAGCTAGGCCCCAGGCTTCTGAAACCTCCTGCTGCCTTTCAGAAACCTCTCCCCTCCATCCCACTTCTAGCCGTGCCTGAACTGTGGACTCAAAGCCAAAATTGTGGGCGCCATTCATGTCGGTTTAATACTCCCCTGCAAGGAAGACGTGGTGGAGTGGGCTAAGACTGGTTGGCCCAAGGGCTCCGAAATGAAAACTCACTGCCCGTAACTGATTTCTGTGTTCATGAACGTGCTGGAAAGATCTTTCCTGGGGAGAGCATAAGGCATTAGTCTGGGTTAAATGATGTTAGTTTGACTGATTTCTCTTTTCTTTTTGGCTGGTGTCACCCAGAGTGCACTAGACCCCCACTAATGTGATGCCAGCTGAGGTGATGAGAACAAACGGTCCCTGGGACTCCCCTCCCAGCCCGGAACCCCGTCTCCAAAATTCTGTCCCTTTCTCAAGCATCAGCTCAACCACTGTCTCCCTCATGGACACCGTCCAATTAGGACTGGTCTCTTCCTATAAATGCCTTTCTTGCACTTCAGAAAGAGCACCCGATCCCATTCTGGGCTATGCTAATTATTTGAGTGCACAGCCAAGGCCAAGACTAGGCCTGGTTCATGTTCGTGTTTCCCACAGTGTTTTGTGCAGTCTCGGAATTGCTAATAGTCACCAGCACCTTACGCACTCTGGGAGGGCAGGCATCGCTCCCTGCGTTTTGCATGTGTTAGTTCTAATCT
Organism: Nasua narica; assembly: GCA_028533885.1. Classification (NCBI taxonomy): domain Eukaryota; kingdom Metazoa; phylum Chordata; class Mammalia; order Carnivora; family Procyonidae; genus Nasua; species Nasua narica. Next base: position 82,234,751 of record CM052815.1, read on the forward strand.
TCCAAACGATCCTGGGAGGAGATGCTCTAGTTGTCCTCATTGTAAAGATGACACAACTGAAGGACAGTGGTTGAACTTGCTCAAGGTCATTCAGCTCGTGGGTAGCAGAGCTGGGATTTGAACCCAGGCGTCTTGGGCTAATGCCTGCTCGTTCAGCCACTACACCAAGTACTCGAAAGTCTCACCTGGTACCAGTTGGAATAATGAAGTCACCATCTGGATCAGGTTCAACAGTCCAACCCCAAGACCATTCATTAGCTTGATCTCTCGTCTTGCGCCCGCCATGTTTATATTGTGCCGACTGCTCACCGCCTAGGGTTGCACGGCAGAGCGGTCCTACAAGATTCACCTGTGGGTCTTCCAGACCCAAAGCCCTTACTCTCCTTCCTAGATCACAATGCGCATGGCATCAGAACAGCTCGGGAAAGAGCAGGGTTCGGTCCTTCGCTCATCGATTCTGGTAGTTGTTGGAGGAATTAAATGAGATAATAACGCACCGTCCCTATAATAGGGCCTGGCATGAAGTTATTCCTAACAATGACTTTGATGACTTTATCACTGGACTCTCATGAAGTGCACGGTGATTAACATCCCTCTGAGGTCTGGCATCTCGGATTTTGCTTTCTCCGGGAAGCCCTCTGTGATGACTCCAACCCTCTTTTCTGACGGGCGCCGGGAAAGGTACCACACGTGTGCGGCTGCCTGCCTTGTGTGTTCACCACACGCCTCCAGAGGCCTTCGTTCCCACCATGACATTGTGCATAGAACTCTCTGGACCCTGCCTCTCTCGGAGCCTGAGGTCGAGGTCAAGTTGAACCACCTGTCCCCGTAGGGTCTTAGACGATTTTCCTCTTTGATCCCCCATGTCCTTGCCCGAAAGGTGGGAACACGCCCATACCTCTCAGCTCTTGTAGTGTTGTGGCGACGGGGAAGGGACACGGCGCGAGTAAGCGGCCAACCACAAAAGCTGTGTGAGCAGCGGGGGGACCCAGAGGAGGTAATCCGCAGGTGTTCACTGCCCGTGCGTTGCTCCCCTACAAAGCCTGGTTTGTGGTTCCTCCTCCAAAGAACTCTGCTCGCGCGAGCCAACTTCACTGAAGTAGGAGGGTGGAAGGCGGCAGCCATTGGCAGAGGCTGAGGGGGGCAAGGAGGAGGGAGGACAGACAGCTTCGATCAGGAGGGACTTGTCCAAGACTCCACACGTGGCCCTTGGCTCAGCCTGGGTGTAAATGCTTCCTGCTGGCAGGGCTGCCCTTCTGTGCGTCTCCCCCCGGCCAGCAGTGCGAGCAAGCGTTCATGCGTGTGTGCGTGCATGTGTGTGTGATGCAGGCGCAGGTGCTCTGGTTGATGTTGTCCCTTATCCACCGGCCACATGTCCCCCAGCCTCGGTGCTCTGAGATCAGCATCCCAGGCCTGGCCCTTCAAGGTCTGCCCACCTCATCACCGGAGAGGCAAGTGTGGACCATCTGCTGTGATGGGAAAGGTGTCTTTTCCACCTAACCTGAGGGCTGGGCTGGGTCTGGCATTGTCTCCTTGGAGACTCTCATCTTCTGTTGGCCTCGGGTTACCTATCTTTACATGAGTATAGCCTGCAAATCTCCCTTGTGCCTTAGGAGGTTTCTAGAAACCACAAATGGCATAGTATATGAGAGAAGTTTGAAAGGTATAATGAGCTAATCAAAAACAAAAGTAAAAGATTATAACTATAATAAATATAACAATTGTTAATTATTATGTACGAAGCAAGACCTGTGGGCCTTACATTGCTCCATGCACTGTGCTTCTCTGATAAGAGTATAAATAAGCTCATACTGGCAGGCTTAAAGTGGCTCTCTTTATGAAAATCTCAGAGGAGCATTGCAGACAGAGGGGAGAGTATGTGCAAAGGCCCTGTGGTAGGGAGGGGCTTGGAAGGTTCTAAGAGTTCACAGACCATTATGGCTGAAACATAGTGAATGGGGTGCAGCTGGAGAGAGAAATGATACATAGCAGGTGCTTGGTAATATTTGATGAATAGACTGAGCTGGTGAGTGAATGGGGTACTATATATAGTAGTATATATATATAGTATATATAGTGGTGTATATATATATATAGTCTATAAGGGGTCTCGGGGAGCTACACTTTCTAGGGGTTCCCATCTCCGTAGTGCCACTGAATGCTCGGGTAACCTCGTCCTGGACTTTCTGGGGGGCTGCCCGCTGTACTGGCAGAGACCCCACCCACACCCCAGAGCTCCTGCCAGCTCACCGGGCTCCATCCAGCTCCGGCCTTTACACTCGGCTGATCCCGTCCACCCTGCCCACGCTGAGAACACCCCCTTCTCTCCCGTCTGGCTCCCCCAGGGGACCGCTGCCCATGTTTATGAGAACTGAACATGTCATTCAAACCGGGCCCTCTGGCCTCGCACCGCTGAGGATCAGGAGACACTCTCTTCGCCTCCCCTTCCTGTCACTGGACTTTACAAGCAGAGGCTGGTCCCCCCCTCGGCGGTTCCCAGAACCTCGCAGACAGTAATGAGTCCGGGGTCGGTGTTAAGCTCAGATGTCAAACAGAGTGGCCGGGGCTCCCGAAACGCTGAGAGAGCCGCGAGCTTCTCCCTCTACAAGGTCAGCTTGTGTGTAACACTTCATTAAATTGCTCAAACACTGAGCCGTGTCTTTAACCAATACCTTTAATGTCATTTTCTGCAGACTTAATAGAGGAGCATTAGCATACCTGTCAAGTCTTCCCATTTAAACTTGGAAGCAAGTGAAGTTTAAAGTGCCTCCTTCAGCCCACAGTGGATTTAGCTTCAAACTTTGGTTTAAGAAAAAGGAAAGAAAAAAAAAAAAACACACAGAGAGAAGGAGTGGGAATCCTGTGTGGGTCTATGTGACGAAGTAGAGAATGTTCTCGATATTGAGACCTTCTCCCGAGTCTCCCTTCTTGCCTCCAGGAAGTATGCCTGGGTTGAGAACAGTGGGAGGCAAGCCTCCGTGTTGACTAAGAAGTGACCTTTTCTTGTCTCAGACTGACAGATCTGAGGGAGTCTCATGAGGTCAATTAGTCCATTTCCCTCCCCCGGTCTCCCAAAAGCCTACTGCCCAGAGCAGGGCGCTGAACCTTTCTGAGCAGATAAGACATAAAAACCAAGGCACAGGACGGTGCTGGGGGGCTACAGCCCAGATCCAGTTGGGACGTTCTGGGCTTGAACCCTAAGACTGCCTTTTTCTAAATGGCCAGGACGATGTGCGGAGAGCTTCTTAGCTCTGCTCCTGCCCTGATGGGGAGAGGAAAAGGAACTAGAGCCGATGAGGAAGCCACCAGGCAAGAGCCAGTGAAAGGATCAGCTAAGGCCTTCCTCGCTTTGGAAAGGGGTCACTGTTCTCAGAGTCAGCCTCAGCTGTCTTGGGAGTGAGGCCAAGCATGAAGCTGCCCATCGGGCCTGTCCACTGCCCTGGGACACCCACACAAGACAGGGTTCGTGAAGACCATGCTGAGGGGAATGTGCCCCTCATCCGTGAGGATCGGGGAGTGTCCATCTTAGACACATCTGAGATCTCAGGCAGAGCAGAGAGCAGGCATTTGGCCTCAGTGATGCCCGTCTGTGAAATGGGTTCAGCTGGGGTGGGGTGAGCTTGAGGACTCAACGTGAAGGTCCCGGTGGCAGTTGGAAACAGGGTAATGAATGCGCCTCTGATCCGCTAATCGTTAATTATCCCATAACGTGCTGCCCAGGCAAAAATAAAATTGCTTGAACTTTTCCACCATGTTCTAGCGTGAAACAAATTACTTGCATCAAAACTATTTACAAAAATGAGTAATTTCAGACATTTGTCAGACTCTGTAACAGGCTCTAATTAGTGCCAGCTAATAACGTCCTCTTGTAATTAAGCACACATACATCCTTTGTTTTTATTTCAAATTTTTGCTCACAATAATTTTTTGTAATGTTAGGATGTCTGGCTTCCAGAATGCGTGTATACGTGCGAGGGTGTATGGCTCTTTATCTCCCCGTAACTGGACATTGGCAGCATGAAAGCACCCCTTCATTATTAATGTTGCAAGGAGGGCTTTCTTCCCTGGAGGGGGAAAGTTGATCCCTGGCTCCCACGGTAGCAGGGACTGGTGCAGACTGGAGCTCTTGCCCTCCTGGTCCCAGGGGGCAGATCAGACAGCGTGACTTGTGCCAGGATGCCCTTAGGGAGCGAGCGGGTCTATAAGGAGCCTGCTGGTTTCCCTGACATTTTGCTCCTGAGAGGCTCCGGAGTGAGAACGGCAACAGTGACAGTTCACCCTCCACTCAGAAACCTGTCACTTGGAGATCAGCATGTTAACTACCGGTTGCCCCTCAAAAAGAGAAAAAAAAAAAAGAAAAAGAAAAATTAAAAAAAAAAAAAGGAAGAAGGGGAAAAAAAAACCCAGAGAAAGTAAAAGGAAAAAAAAAAAAAATAAGGACACCTTAATTTACCCTTCTGATTGGCTTGATAGCTGTCAGAGTGACAGCCCGTCTCCGGCTGAAAGGGACCCGGTGCTAGTTCTCAGGCTGGCTTGATGTGCATTATCTGGTGGGCTTGCTCCTGGAAATGGAACGCGGAGACAGCTGCATGGCATCCTGCTCTCTGCCCTCCCCCAGCTCCGGCCTCCCTGCGCGCCGGCCAGGGGGTAACCTTGGGGACCCGACCGCCACACCTCCAGCTTGAAGGGGGAGCTATGACTTGTCTCTCCCCGACCCTTGGGCATCCCCAGCCAGTGGGGCCGGGCCTAGAAGGTCCCATCTACAAATGGCGGTCTCAGCAAGGCTGCCATCCCCCTGTGTGTGTGACAGAGGGACAGGGACGGCTCAGGGAGAGCTGGTGTCCCGCGTGAAGTCTCAGTCTTCAACTTTCACGTGAGACTCCGTAGGTGCTGAGTTTGGTTCTCCCAGAAAATGTGTTGGGTAGCTTCTATGACAATGGGAACCACATTACCTGGGAAGCCGCTCTGCCCCAAAGGCCTAGTTCATTCCTTAGTCTATAACTCCATGCTCATTTTTGGCAAACCCGGAGAATTTCCCAGGCTCCTTGAGACCCCCAGAAGTTCTAATTCATCTTCTGTACCTCCCCCCAGAAGCCTCACAGGTAACTGACAGGCTCTTTGGTGCGTCCTCACTGAGATTTTATCAGGGTTTGCTCTCTGCGGTTTGTGTTTCTAAATCAGGTTTTCAAATTTTCCAAGTGCATTTTAGTGTTGATTTGCTTTTTTCAAAATATGCATGCCCTCCCCTAAGCCCTCCATCCCTCCCGAGGGGGTCCGTGTGCATCGCCCTGGCCCCCGGTGTCTCAGGGGCCGGCTGCAAATCCAGCCAGGTAGGCCCGAACGCATGTGGCCAGTCCGCATTGAGATGTGCTACAACTGCAAAATGCGCCCAGACACTCGGCATGACACCGAGAATGTAAACTACCTCAATACTTTTCATATTTTTTGTTAAAGATTTTTATTTACTTATTAGAGAGCGAGAGACTGAGACTGAGAGGGGAGAAGGTCAGAGGGAGAAGCAGACTTCCCGCAGAGCCGGGAGTCCGATATGGGACTCGATCCCGGGACTCCGGGATCATGACCTGAGCCGAAGGCAGTCGCTCAACCAACTGAGCCACCCAGGCGCCCAATACTTTTCATGTTGATTACAGGTTAAAGGGATACTATTTTGACTATGTTAGGTTAAATAAAAAAAATAGCAAGATTAATTTCACCTATCTCTTCCTACTTCTTAAATGTGGCTGCTAGGATATTTAAAGCCGCATATTAGGGCGTTCGTCATATTTCTATTGGGCGGCTCTGATCCACAGTGAGGACACTGGACCTGGATGTGGCCAGCTCTGGCATTCGATGGCTGTGTGACTTCGGGCATATCTCTTTGCTTCTCTGGGCCTCAGTTTGCTGAATTTTAAAAGGGAAGGTTGACTAGACAAGGTGGCCGACGAGTTCTATTTCAGTTGTAGGTTTCTTTGGTTGCGTAGAATGGGATTTCTATCTCTCCGGAGACGTTAAAGCAGAGGATGAATTCTCTAGGCTGGCTTTAGTGTTTGAGCCGTTCTGGGACTCTATGACCTCTGGCATTTCTGATTGGCCTCTGTTACCTCGTACGTTCCTTTCCTAGTTAACCTAGAACTTGCACTCAGGGTCCGAATGGTAGGGCCAAATGAACTCTGGTCTCTTCACCTGCATTCTCCCATTTCACTTTGCCAGGCCGAACAGCACCCGGGGAGGGGGTGCACCTGTCCCGTCCTTTAACCCGTGGTGATATGTCACTGATCTGCACAATTGGCTCTAACAGCTCCCCAGGTGGATTCCAGAGAGCAATGAGCCGAACATAAAAATCCCTTTATTATTGCCATTTCGCTTTTATATACCCATCAAGCTTTCATATTTAATCTCCTACATCACAATAGCTGATCATTTTTAACATTTGACATTGATAGAGTGCCCACTGCTATTATTCTGACATACTATAAAACATTACACCCATTTGCAATAGAAAAGGCCAAGAATCAATACCCAGCCCCATTTTCCACTGTGGTTGTAAATCACGAAGCACCTAACAAATTGGTTTAAGTAGAAGAAACTTCAGAACCAATGAATGGCCGGTCCAGTCCCCACCCCGGGTTAGAGCTGACAGGGACCTGGATGCCTGTGGTTTAGGGAATTGGGGTGGGGGGGCTGGTGGGGAGCCAGCTGCTCCATAAGGCAACCAGGTTCTCCAGGGACAAGAACTGGCCATCTCCCTGGGCCCCAGAAATGCACATAAAGGGCATGTTTATTCTGCTCATGTCTGTATCAGCTCTTGCTTTGTAGCAAGTGGCCCCAGACTGGGAAGTTGGTGACTTCCCACTTCCTACCCTATCTTTTTACTGACTCCAAGACTCACCTTCAAGATTATTGGTCCATTTTTTTTGTTAGCCTCGCCCCTCCATTGGAACAGCCAGATGTTAAACTGAACTGATAGGCTATTTAATAGGATTGACTTTAGGATGATGAGTTCTGCTCAACATGGCCAAAGGCAGGAGTTTAGGAAAGTCATGAATTTAGGCATTGCTTAAAATATTTAGGGTAATAGGTTGGGCTAAATATTCAGTCGGTACGCTCGTATATGAAGTGAATGACACTCTCAAAATCTAGAAGTTTAGAATATTCAGAAAATTGCTATCATTTTTCATTCTTTGGGTTTCATCTGGATCCAGCCTGAGGCTGTGCTGATTTTGTTGGACTCCACTGAAAGTTTCTTTTAGCTCAAGCGACCTCTTTGAAAATACATGAGCCCATGGCCTGACTGAGTACCATTGTTGGGATGCTGGAATGTTCTGACAACACAAGGACCCAGATCTGGGAGAAAAGAAAGGAGAAGCTGCTTATTTGTCAATTTATTTTGAGTTCAGAAGTCTGGTACGTAGCTGTCCACGTTTTCCTGACTTTCTTGTGGCAGGTGCACTCCTGAAAAGTCACATAGACTCCAGATTCATTTAGAATAGATTCCTGTCTCCTAGTAGCTTGCATTATATTTCAGAGATGATTTGCCTGCATTTCAGTTAGCAGGGAGTGATTCTTTACATTACCTGTCTTCCCCAACCTCTTCATGATCCTACATAAGTTGAAGAGACTTTTGAAAAACGGGATTCTTTGCTAAAGGAACGCACCCTCATGCTCTGCGAGTGATTCCAGGCATTCTGTTTTCATATTTGGAATGACATATGTGGGAGGTCCCTGGATTCAGATCTGCATTGGTTTTCTGGAAGCTTGGTGTGGTACAAAGAACATCAGATTCCAAGTCAGCGGTCTGATCTTGCCATTTTCCAATTGGGTGAATGCAGGGAAGATATGATCTATGACTTCTTCATGCATTCAGGGCTTTTTTTTATTTGTACAGTGGGAATAACAATTCCCAATCTCTTTCTTAAGATCCCTAATGAGGAAATGAGAAAATGCAAGCAAAAGCATTTATTATTATTGTTATTACTGCTAATGCAATAATAGTAATAAAATATAGTGAGAGAAGAAACAAGATAAGCCATTCTTTCATCAAGTTCTATTTTATGGCAATGGGAGCAAAGCTCTGTTTACTCAAAACTAATCTAACAAAAAGCTCAAAAGGGTCAACTCTAGGTTTCTTAATTTCTTACCTTGAGAATAGAGAGTCAGGAAGACAATCAGATGGAACTATTCCTAGAAGGCTTCTAATTCTAAAAAAAGTCTGACCTTTGCAATGCATTGCTTTTTCCTTGAATGTATTTGAATATATTTTAATGAATTCATTTACTCAGTCACCAAACATTTATTAAGTATCTCTTCTGTGCTCTGTCCTGAATATATATAAACAGATAAGATGTGGGCCCATGGGGACTGTCTAAATATGAGGTTGTCAAGCTTTCTGATTATAATAATCATTTCTGGGGTCCTACCCCAAGCCTTCAAAAGTGGAAGTTTTCATGGTAGAAGTCAGGTGTCCGTATTTTGACAAATTTCCTAGGTAATTCCAATAGTTGGGCCCCCTGGCCTCTACTATAGAGTGGCTGTAACACACTATCAGCCATAAGTAGTAACACACTATCAGCCATAAGTCACCACTACCGGGAACCAGGTTCCTCCAACCACAAGTAGTTTTCAGGGACAGGGGGCGGTTAACATTGAGATTCCAGCTTCCTGGTTTTCCAAAAATTGGGACAAGCAACTAGGAACCGATGAGTTCAGCGGGTGCGTGACCACTGCGGAGATGCAGAGATGGGCCAAGTTCTTTGTTCTTAGACCACAGTTCTGCTTCTGACTCGCTCCAAAATAACCTGGTTTGTTTGGCATCCTGAACTGGGGGCCTCCTGTTTGGGGGCCCAGAGGACCACCCCGAAGTCCCATTGTCCCTTTTATCATCCAACATGGGATGGTTCTCTTTAGGCGAAGTCTCTGTTTAAAGCTTGAGTAAGGGGAGAGGGAAGGCCAAGGAAGAAAGGGCAAGAGGTCTCAATCAACTCCCGGGTGACTTAGCTGGATTGTTCTCAGAGCGAAAGCAATGCCCTAGTACTGCTCACTTTTATGGTTCTTGCAAAAGAGCTTTGCCAAAACAGTTTTCCTTCAGTCATCTCACAGGCACCTCTGGGCAGCCCTACAAAGGACCTAGGGTAGGTGTCAAAATGTCCATTTGATGAGCAGTGATGCTCAAGTTCAGAGCAAGGCAGTGACTTCCCTAAGTCAACAGACACATGATGCCTAAGGACAAGGACAACATTGGTCTTAATCCTCTTCACCCTTGGCATATTTCTAAAAACATAGAAGATTCTTTTTTTAGAAAAAATATATCCATTAAGTGAATGAGTGAACAGATGCATGAAAAAGAGACAGATGTTCAGTTAGGGCTGGACCAGGCATCAGACCCTCTTCTAAGTGCTGGGCCGATGAGCCGGGAGTTCGCTAGCTTTGCCGGAGAGCATGGACTGGAGTCCTGGCCCCTCTGCACAGGTCTTGTCATTTTCAACAATCCTGTTGTTTCAAAGGTCGCCAGCGCCTTACGCAGTCCTCTCACTGTAGACCCCAAGTGGTCCTTTCGATGGCTGTCCCTGCCTTTTGCCCAATCATCAGTGAGGTTTGCCATGCAAACTTTCATTTTGCCTCGTGGTCTCCCCATCCCTGGATAGAGATCTCTTCTCGGCTTGGGCAGGCCCCTGCTGATTTGGCAATATCGTGACTTCGGCTGAATGAAAATGCCCCTTATTCCCACAGACTAACTAGCCAGCGCCCTTTCTTTGGTGGGGGCTGATTTTGGGGATGGTAGTCTCACCGCAAGACTGGGGCAGAGCTTCTCAAGTGAAAAGGTCTTAGAAGGGATGGGCTGGGGGCCTGCCGGAAGCCACCTTGCCCTTCCACCTGCTACGAGCTTTCTCAGTCCTGCCAGCTGAGAATCCCCAGACGGCCTCCCCAGGTCAGGAGCTTTGACTTAGCACTCAGGTCCACTTCCTGAGCCTAAACGTAAGTTCCATTTCTTCTCGCTTGGTCCGCAGTGGATTTGGAGAGCCTGCCCTTCATTGGAGCCCAGGTTACTAGAATACACAACCAAGCAAACCTATAGAGTCTCTCTCCTGAGGGTGCTGGAAGGAAAGACAAGATAACATTGCGCCGAGGGTTCAGGGAGGAGAAGGCTGGCCCAGAGGAAGACCGAGAGTAGGCAGACTTCCTCATACCCTATATTTGGTATATTTGGTATATTTGGTTTTCAGTAACAGAAATCAGTTGCTGGCAGTGAGTTTCAGAGGGCAGGAGAAGGTACAACAGCCCAAATCCTGTCCTGGTGAATGAGGAGGACAAATAAATAGCAAAGTGGAATAGTGCAGATCTTACTACCAAAAAGCCAAGGGCCCAGACGGTACTAAATATTCTGCTTTTCAGACCCATTAGAGCACCCCAATGTGCCCTCGGTTCCTCCTTCCACTTGGCCCAGGTGGCCAGGACCCAGGCTGCCTTCTGGGCTCTCAGAAGTGACCCTTTGGTATCTGATCTCCCATCTGCTGGGCTAGGCATGTGGAAGAGACAGCTGGCACAGCCCCTCCCGGGGGACTGCAATTAGGGGATAGTTAATCCTGTCACCTGGTTCATTTGCAGTGATGGATTTGGATTGGAGCGCTGAGTGGTGCCAAGAGGATATTGGATTACCAGGGCCCATCCCCTTCACCCCTCACACAGGGCCAGCCCAGCCCTGCCCTACACCGGTCTTCCCTGGTCCCAAGGTGAGCCACCTGGCTCCCATGATTGAGAACAAGCACTTAATTCCCTTCCTGCCCCCAGGAGATTGCACCTGAGACTTCCTGCAGACAACAAAAACGCGGATGAAATTTTCAGCCCCCTTGATCACTCACCCTTATTTTGGAGGTTCTGAGTTACAGATTCTGGAGTTTGAAGGGACATCCAGTGAATCACAACCAGCTTGTCTTCACTTCCCAGACTCTCAACGTTGGCAGACTTTGGACCGACTCTTTTATGCGGAGGCCTTTTTTCTGAATCAGGGCGTCTGTCTAAATTTACCTAAATTTGTCCCTCTTCATTCTGGCAAAGTACTAGAAGGAGATAAGAAGAAGACCCCAAAGATGGGAATTATGTGATTTTTATCAAGTCAGTTCCCCTCTTTGAACTTCAGTCCGCTCATTTGTAAACTAAGCCCATTGGATCCAATATTCTCTAAGATGCATTCTTGATCAAACTTCTATGTTTATGGGGGCGGAAACTGGGTGCAGGCACAGGGTGAAGAGTTTGGGCTAATAGAAAGTTCCAGAGATAGAACACAACAGAATGTACCAACAAGGCAAGAGGCTTATTAGGAAGTACTTCCCTGCGGAAGAGGCACTGGCATGTGTGAGGAATTCCAAGATGGCCTCGGTGACTTTTGTGGCCCCTGGTGATATCCGGACTTTTGATGGGTCTTCTATCCACTCACTGGCCTGGGTTTTTAGGAGCCCACAAGAAAGAAGTAGCTTCAACTTTGTGGGCTTTCCAGCTTGACATATATTCAAGCAGATTTTGAGGATGGCGGACAATCTCTCCACCCGGCAAGTTCCATGTTTCAGGAGAGGCGAGAGGTTTGGGGTCATACGGGGAATCTTGCCTTTCCTAAGACACTGCACAGAGGCTGCCACCTCCCACACAACACAGGCTAGATACGAAGCCATTCCTTAGGGGGTCACCAGTGGTTCAATGGCTTGCCCTTGCTCTCAGAATCAAATCCCAGTGTATTACCATAGGTTACTCAGCCTGGAGATCTGGCCTTTGCTGGCTTCTATCTTGAGTCCTCTGACTTTCTTCATCCCTATGCATAGACCAGTGCATGTGCATGTGTGAGTGTGTGAGTGTGTGTGTGTAAGTGTGTGTATGCAAGCATGGGAACATGTCTTGGAGCCTCCAGTTTTGTTCCTGCCTCAGCACGTGCCTTTCTCTCTACCTGGAAATTGCTCTCCTAGTTCTTTCCATGGCTGGCTCCTCATTATTCTTCAGCCCTTGGCTCGAATACTACAACTTCAGGGAGCTCTTTCCTGAGTCCTCCCGAGGACATCACTGTTTACCCCTTAATAGCATCTATACATTATCCTGTATAGAGTTAACTTGCTGATTTTCTTTTTCTCTCCCTCAAATATAATCTCCACAAAACCAGTAAACTTTGTTTCTCTTGTTGGCAGCTCCATTCCTGGCACCTAGAATAATGGCTAGCATCATAGTAGTACAATAAACATTTGCTGAATCGATGAGCGTAGGCTACCTGTTGTGCGCTCTGACGCTGTATTTCTGGACGCTGTTGGGGGTGGGGGGGTGGGCTGTGCACTGGGCAATAAGTCGTCGGCTCGCCCCACCCCACACAATCACCCCCAATAACGGGGGGGCCGTGCCTTCCACCTGTCACCCCAAGAAAGGTGAACAGTTGTCACCCTGGCTCTGCCCTCTGTGAAGCTACTCAAATTTCCTGTTCCTAAGATGATCAAAGACACTGGTACAAAGAATCATAATTGAGTGGGTTCTGTGTTACATCTTGGAAATGGGGGCACTTGCGGTGCGGACCCAGTCCTGGGAGAGAGCTCTTGATTGCTGCAAAGCTGCTACCTTCAAAGCGTCGACGTGAAAGCAACGATAGGAGCGCTTGAGGAGAGAGGATTCCCCTCCAGGGAGGGGAAGCGCTTCAAGTCCATTACTCCACCCCTGCAGCCACAGGGATGCGTGCATGCGTGCGTGTGTCTGTGCACACGTGTGCGAGCACGAGCATGTGTGTGCATGTGCATGCGTGTGTCCAACAGAGGGATCAGCACATGTTCTGCAAGCACTGCGGCTCCGGAGCTCTCAGAGACCCCTGCAGAGAGTGGCCACTCACCCCCTCCTTCCATAAAGTGACAGACTGAATTTTGTTTATATTGCCAACGCCTCCCTAAATAATTCCCTGCTTCTCCAAAAGGCTCCCTTGATTAACCCCTCCTGCTTCTTACGGGTCTTCTGAAATCCATCCTGTGTCATACTTTAAAAATACAACTGCTTTGAGGTAATTTGATAAACCGTCTTCGGGCATTTTCATATGCATGCGCTCTGCTTCTCCATTCCATTTATAAGCTCCTTCTGGGCAAAATCTAGACTTCTTCTTCTTCTTCTTCTTTTTTCCATTTGTAACCCTCTCCACAAGAATCTTAGGACAGAATTCTTGTCTCTATGCTTATTGCCTGAGCACATTTTTATAGGCTGAGAATGGATGGATGCGGATTCTCTTTCATTCATTAATTTACTTAAAGTATTTACCGGGGACTATTCTGTAGCAGGCACTGTGCTAAGTGCTGGGGACTCCATGTTGAGACTCAGTCTGGGGCAGAGATGGAAACATACACAAATAACTACCATACAATGTGATAAGTGCTATAATATAGGTACTGTATAGTCGAGTGCCACGGGAACTCAGGAGGGAGCTTATGAAATCATTTGATTAATGTTCCAATGTCTAAATGTGGAGGGTTAAATAACGCTATTGCTAAGTGCTTCCTGCTTTTCACGGCATTTTTTTAGGTCCATTATCTTATTTGATGCTTTTATTGATCCTGTTAATAAGCTTTCACTCCGCAAATTCATCCTTACACAGAGTAGGTGTTCAAGAACTATCTCCTGAGAGACAAGATAGGCAAATGGAGAGTGAATGTGATTATCTGTAGTTTACCCTGAGGTAAACTGAACGTCCCAGAGTGAAGTGCTGACAGGCATGAACGAGAATCCCGGTAGCCGGTATAGATGCGTATTCAACACCTACTATGTGATGAGCACCAACCACCGCGCTGCAGCACATACCGAGACGAGCGGAACGCACTCCTCCCTCGTGGAGCTTCCGGTCTCATTGGTGAAATAAACCGTAAACCATGAGCGCCTAAATGACGATAGAGGAAATAAACAGCAGCTTGGGATAATAGCTCAAGGCAGTCAACAGAGGATGCCCAAACGAATGAGATAGACCCGAGGGGCCATGGGAGGCAGGAAGGCTGATGCAGATTCTGGACCTCCCAGAAGACTTGACGAGAGAAACGGGAATGGACTGGATCTTAAAGGATGGGCCGATAAAATCAGGAAGAACAGAATAGGAAGAAGAGAAGGTGTGGAATCTATAAGAAATAGTCAAAGGTGCTGAAGCCCAATCACGCCAGAGCATGTTGGCTAGACCTGACAGGGAGACAGCCCTCACCAAGGGCTCGGCCCTGCTCCCTGCTCGGTCTCAGCTCGTGTGCACCTGTGGATTCTCCTCACACAGCCCTGCACTGCCCACCCTCACCTGCCAGCCGCCATCCTACTATTGAACTTTTCCCTTATCCTTTCACCTGTAACCCTTCCAGATCTATTGCATTATTAAAAAACAAACAAACAAAAAATCCTGTATGTTCAACGTCATCACCAATGCTCTATCTTGTGCCTCTAATATAAACACAATCCCTCAGAAAGCGTGGACTTCTTTGTAGTTCTCTCAGCAGAAGGCTCTTACTCTCCACTCCACCTGTAGCATCTAGACAAGGGATGGACATGAGGGTCAACTTTCTGCTATTTCCCCATTTCTGTTTCTAGGTAATTATTCTTCCTGTCATGGGAAATGCCCCAGGATAATTTGAGGCTCCCGGAATCTGCTGAAACATCTTTCCTACTCTCCTAATTGTTATCTGTGAGTCTCCAGGTCACTTTGTGAGAAATGATGCAAAAAATAACATTTCTGCTTGGAAATACAGTAACCAAACTATCTTCTGGGGTAGGTCTTCCCAATCCTTGCCTGCTCTTTGACTACTTCAGAAACGGTCTTTATGTTATATGGTCCTGACCCCTTGTCTATAGGTAAGAGGACCAACATACGCTTGGGAAGCACGATCATTAAGAAAGAAAGGGCCAATCTGATCATCTCCCACAGGAGTTGAGAAAGGAGACCAAGAGGCTAGTTTCAGTCTGAATAGAGGAATAGTAAACTGGTGAGCTGGTTGATCAGTATATAGGTAGTCTTGTTTGGCCATTTACCTGTGAAGTAAGGAAAACCAGTCTAAAAGAAGGTGGAGAAGAGTCATACAGATGTGTAGAGAGAGGTGAGGCCAGATATCCAGAGTGAGTTCTGCTTGGGCACTTGACAGCTTTCCAGTCCACACTGTGGCTCAGCTGTTCCTTCTCCTTAATGTCCTTAAGATGTCCTATGACTTTGAAATAACCCCCCACCACCAGCGAGGTTAAGCAACTTTGTTGCAGATTTCATTTGATTTTGATGCCCACAACTCAAACAACTTCGCTAAAAATAAAATTAGAGATCAATGGAGATAGTTGTCACCAAGTTTTGAGGTTTGCAAAGATAGAACGACCCAGTTAAGACAATGTAGCATTCTTCACTCTCGTCTTACCTATATGTTGGGAAGCACGATCATTAAGAAAGAAGAGTTGAGACTTGTGGTCTTGGCAAGATGGTAAATCATTATAACCTGGAAATCTTCCCACTAGAAGCAGCTATAAATGCTTCGTATTTAAAAGCAAGTCTTATAAATGCACAACTAAACTCTCAAGAAAAAAAGGAAAAAGGAATGAGGATGTTAAGAGCTAGGGAAATCGGAGGCAGACACAGGGATGTGGATATGAGTGGGAATCATCAAATGCCACCAACAGAACTACTTGGACATCAGAAACTTGACATAATAAACAGCAATCTGGGAGATAATGTAGAATAAGTTTGTTTAAAATGAATAACAACCTTTAAAAAGTAATATAGATTCTAATATATATGCATAAAGCACTATGAAAGCAGAACAAGCAGGTTTTTAAATGAGCCATGTAGAAATGAGAAATATAGACTTTGCAACTAAAAGTTCAATGGAAACCTCCTGGAAATAGGAGAAAAGACAATAAATGAATTAGAAAAATGGACCAGGAGACTTTACTCAGAGGAGAATACGACATGGGGAAGAATGAAAATATGAAAAACGGAAAGGGATTGAATGACAAGCCCACAGTAAATAAATGCCTAGTAGTAGTTCCAGAAGGGAAGTACTGAGAGAATGCAAAAATGAAAGTTGTCCAGGACTGATGACAAATGATTAATCATATTTAAAAAGTGTCATGGTCGACTAGAATAATTAAAAACAAATCCATCCCTAAATATAGCACGGTGAAACTGCCAAATATAAAAGTCAAAGAGAAGAGAGTTTACTATGGAGAAGCAGTAGGTATTTGGGCAGCAGACTTCTCAATAGCAATATTTCCGCCAGGAGGTGATGGAATGTGTCTTTGAGCTCCTGAAGAAAAATCATTGCCAACCCTGGATTCGATCCTGACCTGAAGTATCACTCAAAAGTGAAGGAAAACTAAAGACATATTCAGAAAGATAGAGATGAAAAGAATTTGTAACCCACAGAATCCTCTTGAGAGAAAAATCATAGGGAGGAGTTGAAACCAGAAAGAAAGAGTAAGATACAAAAAGTAATGACGAAGAAAGGAAGGGGTGATCATGTGGGTAAGGGTGCAGAAACTAATTATATAAAATAATAGTAATGAACATACCCAATTTGGCACTTGCACAAACAAGGTGGAAAGTAAAATAGTGGGCTATAATATCAAGTAAAACAGTTGGAGCATCATAGTTGGCAGCCAAATGTTTAAGCTTTCCTGTTTTGTTCAGGAAAAGGGTAGAAATATTGATTAACTTCAGATTTTCCAAGTCAGCAGACAGGTTAAAAATTTAAAGCTAACCACACATTAAAAAAAAAAGAAAGAAATATAATGCATAAAAGAAGGAAATTAAAAAGCGATACAATCAATCAAAGAGAAAGCTGGAAAGTCTGGGGAAGAAGAAAACAATGAAAAGTACAGTTAAATCTAAATATCAGGAAGCACAATAAATATTCTACATGTAATGCTGTTTATGTACCCTATAATAAAGCCTGAGACTATCACAGGTAAGCAAGGATATATAGTTACCGTTGTCAGAGCATATAAACAGGGGAAATTTATATTCAAAAAACACATGAAAACAAAGGTGCTTATCCCCACTAGCAATAAGGAAATACAAACTTAAAAAGTTAGATGTTACTTGACATCTATTCAATTTACAAAAATAAGCAATGAGGGATGAAGGAACTTTCCAACATTCCTAGGGGAGTATAGATGGAAATTAAGTGGGCAATACACTTAGTAAAGTGAAATGTGAACCCACAATCTGGCAACTTCCACTCTGGCTATGAAGGAGTAAGAGAGTCCAGACTTGGCTTCCCAAGATCAGCACCCGGGACTGGACAAGATATGTGAAGCATTTCCCTGACCTTGAACAAGAGGTCCCTGAGGGAAGGAGAACAAAACAAGTGGACCCTATAATCATCCTGGTCCTCTGCACTGAAGCGATTTCTGGGAGGTGGAGAGGAGAACCAGAACAGCCTAATAGTCTTGCTGAATTGAGAAGTGAGGTATCAGCCAGACTGGGGTGCCAAAGGTTTGTGAGTCCCCGACAGAGAATGCTACGCAAGTAAAGAGCTCCAGAAATCAGCCCAGGAATTCCCTTGAGTTGTTAGCTGAAACCTGCTCCTCAAGTGTCTGGGGTGAAATTCCATAAGACTGGAAAAAGGACAGCTAGCTCCGGGGGAAAGAACAGTCATGGGAACTATCAGCCGAGAACTATTTACGGAGCTTACACAAGGCCGAACACCATCTGAGTTCCCAGTAGGAACTCAGGTAGAACGGTAGGTAGAACGGAGAGACCTTGTTTTGTACACAGAAGTAGAGACAAAGAAAGGGTCATATTTTCCTAGGGGGATAAACTAAGTCTAGAGTTTCCTCAAGATCTGGTCTTTAAAAGTCTTCAAAAACAAACCTCGACAAGATCAAACTGACTCACAGGTAACTTCATTGCCTGCCAAAATAGAGACCAATATTTTTAAAGGAATATAACAAAATCTAGGACCCAGCAATGTAAAATATCCAGCTAAAAACTGGTGGACATGTGAAGCGTGAGCATGTAGTCTACAAATGGAAGGAGAAAAATGAGTCAAGAGAAATAGACCCAAAGGAAAAATGACAGTAAAGGGAAAGAGATTTAGATAATGAAATGTAGAGGGCTCAAAATAGCAAATATGGAAGTAAGTATAAAATATTTTTTACTCATTTAATTTATTTAAAAGATTATTGATTACAGAAAATAAGAGTTTAGTTTGAGATTTATAACATGTGAAATCAAAATATATAAGGACAAAAGTGCAAAGAATGAGCGGAGACAAACAAGATTCTTATAAGTGCTCAAGATTCCAGATCCTTACTTATATGTGACGTAATAGAATAGACCCGTAGGTAGATTGTGGTGAGTCAAAGATGTGTGCTGTAAACCATGATGCAAACATTAAAAATAAAACAAACAAATACAGCTAATACTCCATTATGGGAGATAAAATGGAACCATTAGAAGCACGCAAGCAAAAATTACAACTTTTAAAAAGGTTCAAATAGTGGCAGACATAACAAAAAACAGATGAAACAAATTGAGAACAAAAGGCAATATGGTGGATCTAAACCATACAACTAAACACATTAAAAGTAAATGGTTTAAACATATGATTTCATTCCTATGTGGAATTTTAGAAACAAAACAAAGGAACAAAGAAAAAAGAGACAAAACAAAAGACAACAAACTAATGGTTACCAGAGGGGAGGTGGGTGGAGGAGGGGTGAAATTGGTGATGGGGATTAAGAGTCCCCTTACTATAATGAATGCAGAGTCATTGTTGAATGACTATATTGTACACTTGAAACTAACATAATACTGCATGCTAATTATACTTAAAAAAAGAAGAAAAACTACAGAAAATCTAAAAAAAATTTTCAATGAAAAGTCAGAGATTGTAAGACTGGATGTTCAGGCATAATCAAATTATATGCTATTTACAAGAAACTCAACTGAAGTATAAAGATGCAGATACTTTAAAATTCAAGAATGGAGAAATATGTATGGTGAAAACAATTATAGTTAAGAAAGCTGGAGAGTTTGCGTACTATTAGACAAAGTAGACCTTGGAACAAGGGATGCCATAGGGATTGAAGAAAAAGATTTCATAATGATGAAGGGGTCAAATTTCAAGAAGGTATAATAATTCCAAATGGTTATGCATCCCATAATATATTCAAAGCACATGAAACAAAAACTGACAGCTGAAAGGGGAAAGAAAGAAATCCATAATTATAGTCAAAGACTCTAACAATTCTCTCATTAATTATAACAGAGCAAATAGACAGAAAATCAGTGAGAAGAGATGTCCTAAACACATTATTAACCAGCATAACCTAATTGACATTTATACAACATTTTTCCCAACAACAAAATACATATGTTTTATAAGTAAACATGAAATGGTCACCAAAAAAATCATAAAAATAATAAAAACAAATAATGTAAAAGAATTAAAATCATAAGTGTGTTCTGTGACCACAATGGAATTAAAATGGAAATCAGGGACCACAGAAAGGTATCTGGGAAATCTCCAAATATTAGAAAACTAAACAATACACTTCTAAATACCTGATGGACCAAAGAGGAAGTCATGAGGAAAATTTGTTAACTGTTTTTTTTGCTTAATAAAAATTACAGTATAACTTGTGGAATGTGGATAAAGCAAGTGATTAAGGGGAAATTTATAGCATTAAACATTTCTATTAGACAATACAAAAATATCTCAAGTAAATTGTCTAAGTTTTCACTTTAAGAAACCAAAAATAGAAGATAAAATTGAAGAAAACAAACAGAAGAAAGGAAATAATAATGACAAGAGCAAGAATAAATAAAATTTAAAGCAGAAAAAACAATAGAAGGAAAAATAAAATCAAAACATGGTCCTTTGAAAAGATCAATAAAATTAATGAACTTCTAGCAAGACCTGATCAAGAACAAAAGATACAAAGGAACAGTTTCACAAAGGAAAGAGGAAATGTCATGCAGATCCTATAGGCATTAAAAAGATAATAAAGGGATATGTGGACTACATTATGCCAATACGTTTGAAAACAGAAGAAATCGACACATTGCACAAAACACATAAACTTAATAAAGTCCACTTAAGAATAGATAATCTAAATAGCTCTATATTTAATTAAGAAATTACAATTTTAGGGTAAATACCTAGTAGTGCAATTGCTGGGTCATAGGGTAGCTCTATTTTCAACTTTCTGAGGAACCTCTCTACTGTTTCCCAGGGTGGCTGTATCAGCTTGCATTCCCACCAACAGTGTAGGAGGGTTCCCCTTTCTCTGCATCCTCGCCAACATCTGTCATTTCCTGACTTGTTAATTTTAGCCATTCTGACTGGCGTGGGGGTGGTGTCTCATTGTGGTTTTGATTTGTATTTCCCTGATGACAAGTGATGTTGAGCATTTTTTTTCATGTGTCTTTTGGCCATTTGTACGTCTTCTTTGGAGAAATGTCTCTTCATTACTTATGCCCATTTCTTGATTGGATTATTTGTTCTTCGGGTGTTGAGTCTATTAAGTTCTTTAGAGATTGGATACTAGCCCTTTATCTGATAAGATATTTGCAAATATCTTCTCCTATTCTGTCTGTTGTCTGTTGGTATTGTCAACTGTTTCCTTCATACTGCAAAAGCTTTTCATCTTGATGAAGTTCTAAGAGTTCACTTTTTTCTTTGTTTCCTTTGCCTTTGGAGAGTTGTCTAGCAAGAAGCTGCTAGTGCCAAGGCCACAGAGGTTGCTGCCTGTGTTCTCCTCTAGGATTTTGATGGATTCCTGTCTCACATTTAGGTCTTTCATCCATTTTGAGTCTATTTTTGTGTGTGGTGTAAGGAAATGGTCCAGTTTCATTCTTCTACATGTGGCTGTCCAATTTTCCCAGCAACATTTGTTGAAGAGACTGTCTTTTTCCATTGGATATTCTTTCCTGCTTTATCAAAAAGTTGGCTGTAGAGTCGAGGGTCCATTTCTGGGTTCTCTGTTCTGTTCCATTGATCTATGTGTTTGTTTTTGTGCCAGTACCACACTGTCTTGATGATCACAGCTTTGTAATAGAGCCTGAAGCCTGGCATTGTTATGCCACCAGCTTTAGTTTTCTTTTTCAACATTTCTCTGGCTATTCAGGGTTTTTTCTGGTTCCATACAAATTGTAGGATTATTTGTTCCATTTCTGTGAAAAAAAGTTGATGGTATTTTGGTAGGGACTGTACTGAATGTATAGATTGATCTAGTAGCATAGACATTTTAACAATATTTGCTCTTCCAATCCATGAACATGGAAGATTTTTTCATTTCTTTGTCTTCAATTTCTTTCATGAGTGTTCTATAGTTTTCAGAGTACAGATCCTTTACCTCTTTGGTTAGGTTTATTTCTAGGTATCTTACTACTAGGTATTTATCCCAAAGATACAAATGTAGTGATTCGAAGGGACATCTGCACCCCAATGTTTATAGTAGCAATGTCCACATTGGCCAAACTATGGAAAGAGCCCCCATGTCCACTGACAGATGAATGGATACGGAAGATGTGGTATATATCCACAATGGAATATTACTCAGCCATCAACAAAATGAAATCTTGCAGTTTGCATGAATGGAACTAGAGGGTATTATGCTAAGCAAAATAAGTCAATTAGAGAAAGACAATTATCATATGATTTCACTCATATGTGGAATTTAAGAAACAAAACAGGATTACAGGGAAAGGGAGGGAAAAGCAAAACAAGATGAAATTAGGGAGGGAGACAAACCGTAAGAGACTCTTAATCATAGGAAACAAACTGAGGGTTGCTAGAGGGGAGGGGATGAGTGGATAGGGTAACTGGGTAAAGACTTGTGATGTAATGATCACTGGGAATTATATAAGACTGATGAATCACTGAACTCTACCTCTGAAACTAATAACGCACTACATGTTAATTAATTGAATTTAAATAAAAATAATAAATAAATAAATATTTTAAAAAGAAACTACAATTTTATTTATAAAAGTCCCAATAAAGAAAACTCCAGGCCCAGATGGTTTCACTGGTGAATTCTACTAAACATTTAAGAAAAACAAAACAATTCTACACAAACTCTTCTAGAAAATGAAAGAAGAGAGGACACTCCCCAAGTAGTTTTATAAGGTCAGCATTTCCCTGATACAAAACCAGACAAAAACATTACAAGACATGAAAACTACAGACCAACATCCCTGCCCTAAACATTTATATAGAACTTTTTAATAAAATAATAGCAAATTGATCCCAAATATATAAGAAGGATAATACATCTGACCAAGTGGGGGTTATCGCAGGATACAAGACTGGTTGAACACTCACAAATTAATCAATGTAAATTACCACTCAATAGATTAAAGAAGAAAAACACTTCATCATGTTTACCTATATAGAAAAATTATTTGAGAAAACTCAACATTTACTCACGATAAAAAGTCTCAGCAAGCTAGGAACAAAAGGGAAGTTCTTTAAACTGATAAAAAGGCAGCTGGCTATGAAAAACCCATAGCAAGAGATCAGGAGAGACCAGAATGCCTGCTTTCACAATTCCTATCAAATATCGTATCGGAGATCGTCATCAGTACAATAAAGCAAGGAAAAGAAATAAAAGCCTAAAGCCCTTCAGTGCCTCCTAGTCACCTACAGGACAGAGATCCCGATTCCTTAACGTATAAAAGCCTTTGCTGATTATGTCCCTGTCTATCTCCTACGGCATGTGACAGCCAAGTGCGGGCAATTCTTCCCCCAGCTCTGGGTTCGGTGATGTCACATTTGGTACTTTGAAATCAGCCACGATGGGAATATTTACAACATGGAAACAGGCAAATGCTACCAAAAAAAAAAAAAAAAAAAAAGGATCCCCTCCGCGCCAAAGAACTGGTTGTTAAAAATGTACGGGCTCACCATTGCTTTCTCCAACCTTTTCAGGACAACTTGGTTTCCAGAAAACGGTCTTTCAGATGCCATTTCTTCTACCCCAATATTTTGGCTTTCCTTATTGACCATCCACACTTCTACCTGTCCTCGGGCATTGTCTTCTGTTCACGTCCTTTCTAACCCACCCCAAGCAGGGTGGATCACGTCCTCCACGTTACTAGTGCACATTTTTGGTGTGCTATTTAGCGATTTTTTTTGCCATATTTGATAACAGGAATTGCTTATGCACATACATCTTCCTCACCAGACTGCAAACTCCTTCCTGTCAAGGGCCATGTCTCTATCTTATTTGTCTTCTCATAACCTGTCATGGTGCCTGGTACATCACTGATATTCACTAATTGTTTCTTCAGTGAATAAATAGATGAATGCGTGGAAAAGTGAATGAGGGAACCCGGTTGGAAGGGAATATTCAGAACAGAGGCGAGCTTGGAGAAATGCTGAAATGCCTTCATTCGGGAGGAAGGTTAATGCCAGATTGGGACCTCATCTCACACATCTCAATGGAGAACCATGGCAGGTTCTCTGATAAGGGACGTGACCTGTAAAAAATTATGTTTTAGGATGGTTAGTCGGATGTGGCATTCAGATTGAACCTGACAGAAGGTAAACTTCTGCCAAGGTTAAGTCCAAAGGGATCAGAGCCTCAGGCAGAAAGGTAAGGAGACAGCAGGAGGGCTCAGCCAAGGCACACCGACAGTCATCGGCATCCGGGGTGTGTCCAGCAGAAGAGGGATTTGACTGTTGCTAGCCCAGAAATAAGAGGAAGAATTTGATTTGCTTGCCCCGAAGCCTAGAGAATGTAGGGTGACATGATGGCTCTCTTCAAATCTTTGACAACCACTCCTGGGGGAACAGGGATTGGCCAATTGATTTCTGTGTTCTGCATTGGCCAGAAGGAAGATCTAAGACAAATATAAGAAAGAATTTTATATCAATTAGACATGCTTAAAAGTGGAACAGTCAGCCTAAAGAAGTAGCGAGTTCCTTATTACAGGAAATGATCAAGCAGAACAGTTGGTGCAGTTGTTAGAAAGGGAACTCAAAGATTAGACCAGGGAATCCTTCCAACACTTGAAATTCTGTTATTGTATGATGGTTTTAGCCCCAGCGAGTTTGAAAAAAAGCAGTGTGACTTGCGGGTACGTTGTCTGGCAGTTGGAGTTCCCGGACAGGAAGTGCGGGGGCCAGAGCCGAGGTGAGTGGTGGGCTGCTCACGTTCTCTCATGGTTAGCCCGGAGATGGATGGCCAGGGCCAAAAAGTGGCTACTTTGGGCTAGGAAGTCTCTGGGTCTTCCCCAACCCCAGGAGACATGAATAGGACACCATCAGGCAATAGGAGGTCATCACGGGGACACTCATGGCAGCTTTGCTCCCCCTTTTCTTGTCTTCTCCATCACTCAGTTCTATAGGTGTCCCCTCTTCGCCTTATGGATGATCCCACCGTGTCCTTACCCAACAGTGGGGTCTTTCTCATGCTCTCCCTTCTCCAGCTCAGCACTTCTTCTGCTTCCTCACCGTCAAAGTGATGTGCCATGACGCGCCTCTCCACAAGTGTTCTTTTTTTTTTTTTAAAGATTTTTTTATTTATTTTATTAGAGACAGAGACTGAGAATGAGAGGGGAGAAGGTCAGAGGGAGAAGCAGACTTCCCGCAGAGCCGGGAGTCCGATATGGGACTCAATCCTGGGACTCCAGGACCATGACCTGAGCCTAAGGCAGTCGCCCAACCAACTGAGCCACCCAGGCGCCTTCCACAAGTGTTCTTAACCCCATGTCCCTTCTGCCCCTTCTGGGACCTTGCTCCGTCCTTTTTCATACCCAGTCCTTCCTTCTCCGGCCCAACACATTTAAAATTATTTTTAATCTGGAACAACAACAACAAAGTCCTCCCTATTACTACTCAGCTTCTCTTTACGACCCAGACTTTTAAAGAGCGTGCTTTACTCTTGCTGGTCCTGACCATGACCACACCCCCGCACCTCACTGCTTCTTTGTCATACTGCTTTGGCCCCAAGGTGTTCTTTTGGGGGATGCTATCCAATATAGAAGAAAGAGGATGAGATTTGGAGTCAGAAAACCTGGGCTCAGTTTCAGGATCAGCCATTAACTAACATTGTCTTCGTCTCATTTGTTATGAATGTCAGTTAAGAAAGACACTCCCGTCCCTCCCCTCCCCCCACACACACCAAAAAGCACTATGTCGATATCCGTGAAACTGCCCTCACAAAAGTGATTAATGACATCCTGATGATTGTTTCAATGGTCTTTCCTTGGCTCTCAATCTTGTAACTACTTGGCTACATTCGAATCTGCTGACCATGTCCTTCTTTGTGAAACTCTTTATTTTCATGATTATATCTGCATTTGTTTTTTTGGAAATCAACATAACCTATCCAGCTGCCTCTTCGAATCCTCCTCCTTCCCCTAATAGCAGTATTCCTACACACACCCTTCCCTTTCCCTCTACTATTCCTTCACCTAGAATTCAAGAAATAATCTCTTCAAGGGGGTCCAATTATCTTCTCTGGGTATATAACCAGCTCGAACTTCTATCCCGAGCTTTGGTCCCAGGTTTGCAACTCTGCCGGATTTCTCCATCTGGTTTTCCTGCCAGAATCTCAAACTCTTCATTGTTGTCACGAGGTAAATCAATACATCTTTGCAGAGCCCCTGACAAAGCAGTTTGAAAAGGCCAGACACTGAATGATTACTGGTCAGCCCTACAAAGAACTGTACTTACCATCAGGGACCACCCCCAAAACGCCAATCAGAGAAAACAATTCCTTTCAGATAGATTTCATGTTATAAATTATAGCGTCTGCATTCAGGTAGAAGGTGGTAATGTCTACTCCCATAGTCTGTAAGTATTGCTGTGGTGTTTTAGGGATTGACAATTTCCTGACTTTACCTATCTCCCTGGGTTCTAGATTCTTGATTCTTACAGGTGTCTATGGCCAAAATCTATACGTTGACCTCCGGGGTGCCTCTCAAAGCCTCCTTGATGGATAAACAATGTGTTCACTAAAAGAGCACTGAGACCAATTCTTATCAGATGATATTTTCCTGGCCTGGACCAAAGAAAATCACTTCTCCAGCCCATCTGCCCTAGATAGTCTGTCCTTCTGAAAAATTCTGAGCCATAAAACTATAAAAATTTATTCTTTATGTCACAGAAAATACATATAAATAATCTTTTCATATTTTCTCTCTCCTGGCCTCTCTAATGTTTATTAATGGTAGAAATCTTAGTTTTCACTCCCTGTTTCCCTTTTCTTTATCAGTCTGTAGGTGACATGAGGGCAGAGAGTCTGCATTCCCCATTTTTGTACTCCCAACACCAGGCCTTATTCATCCATCCATCTATCCATCCACACATTAAATTGCACTTATTAAATTCAGTAGATATGTCTGGGCAGGTGGCACGGGAATATTTCATTTTAAAAGGGGACCATTTAGGGCACCTGGGTGGCTCAGTCAGTTAAGCGTCTGCCTTTGGCTCAGGTCATGATCTCGGGGGCTTCTGGGATCGAACCCTAGGTTGGGCTGCCTGCTGAATGGGAAGTTTGCTGCTCCCTCTCCGTCTGCCCCTTTCCCCTGCTTGTGTGTACTCTCTCTTTCTCTTTATCAAACAAATAAACAAAAATTTCTAAATAAATAAAATGGGATCATTTTAAGAAGGTTCAGGTGCAGTGTCTCTTGCATTTAATTGGGGGGTGTGCCATCCACATATTTGGTAGTTGTATCTGAATAGAGCAATCCCCGATCCTCAGCCTACAGCCCCAGAGAACTCTCTCTAGTCCCATCCGTTTGGTTGTCCGATCCCTTAACATCGGCCAGGACCCATTCTCTACTTGTCCTCTGGTAAAGCCAGGGAACTGTGGACCGGTGGCGTGCTGAAGGCAGCTGCTCGGGCTGGTGGAGGTGGGTTGCACTCAGCTCTTCCCAATTCTGCATGTAGCGATATCATGCTGGAAGCTTGAAATGGACAATACAGGAGTATTTACACCATGGAAACTGGCAAACACTACCAATCGGGGCTTTCTTTTCCCCCAGAGAGCCAGCTGTAAGACATTTACCAGCACACCCCTGCTGCCAAAGCTCTTCTTGCTTATCTCTTGGCATGACCAGCTTCTTCTAATCTGTACATTTCAGCTCAATATCTCCTCTTCAGAGAGACGGTTTTATCTGGAGTTATCCTCCACCCCAGGCACTTTCTATTCTATTGCCCATTCTTTCCTTCGGAGCACTTACTTTGATCTGTAGCTACATGGTGCATGTGGTCCATGCACCAGTCTATTGTTCACCGTCCTCACTAGAGATTTTGTCTTGTTCACTGCTGAATGCCCAGCATCTTGTGCAGGCCCAGGCTTATAACTGGTGCTCAAGAAAGATCTTTCTGATGAATGTATACAAAGAATAAATGCTCCCAACAGCTCAGGCATCAGAAATACAAAGTACAGTCATCTGTATACTTGTCTGTGCTTCCCAATACCCTCTGGGTGCTTTTCTTTGCCTTCCTGGGAGTGAGCATGGTGCCTAGAACATAGTAGATGCTTGTTAAACTTTTTAGGATGAATAAATGGGTAAAATTAGGAATGATCCAATTCATTGATGTTTCTCTGTAATATCTCAGGGAACTCCATGCCTTTCCTTTCATCAGCAACACAAAACAGAATGTCCAAGGCAGGAAGAGCTCCTCACCCACCAGGACTGCAGGAAAGACTGGGGTGGCATCAATTTATCTCATCCCACCTATATTTTTCTTCTGACTGGGTCACAGTAATTCATTATGTCACCTTTAGGCAAGTCACCAAACGGGAATGAGAGAGGCCACGGCCCCCGTCTCTTCCAGTGGGCTGCCGCGGAGATAGCTTTCCCTGCACGGATGAATAGCTATGAGCCACCTTTGCCCCAGCCTCCTGGGGAAGGCAAAAGAAGTTTTCTAAATGTTTTGCTGCCACACGGATCACTGAATTATGCATGAAGCCAAACCCGGGGAACAGCAAATCGTTGTGGGATGGAGGGCTAGGGTTCATCCAGAAAGGGAAATCGAAACCTCACTTGGCTTCTTCTTGTGATGGGTGCCCTCAATTGATAATTAGTGTTATATTATCCCACATCTTTAATAGATTATTGATGCCTCTGGCAGCATTATAATCCTGGTGTCAAGAGTAATTCCTTCTTTCTAGTATGTGGTACTTACTCCTCTCAGCAAGGCAGCTTGGACACAGGGCCTGGCTGATCCAACTAAATCGATTTGACCTAGTGCTTCTATTGACATGCAGGATGAAAGAAAGACGCATATTCCTGGTTTGCCTCGAAAGCAGGAGAGGCCATGAGACCTGGTGGGTCTAGTGGTGATGAGGATCCTCTAGCTGAGGATGTCTCTTTCCCTTGTCATCTTTGGATGGAAGATGCCAAGAATCCAGCTGCCATAGTCTTACTCCTCACTGTAGGCTTGTGGCACCTGTCGGAGTTGACTGGCACAGCTCCCAACCACAGCAATGGGGCTGATCTTCTTTGTCTCGGTTTGCACTGTACCTTCTAGATGGATTTTATCCCTTTTTTCAGTTTCTCTTTCCCTATCAGGAATACTGCTTCTGGACCTAGAGAGGACTCTAGGCATTTCACAAGGTAGAAGAGTCTCTAAATACCCCAAATTAGACAACAAAGGATGGGACTGGGATGGGGCTATCCCCCAAAGATAGAGCCTTTGCATATGGATCTTGGATAGACAACAAAAGCCCTAAGCTAAGCCGACATGGCCATTAAGGTCGGCTGTTACATCTCAGGTCATCCTGAGGGACAGCCACCAAGGGATCGACAAGCCAAGACTTTATATCACCCAGGAAAACACAATCTCACGGTAAGAGATTCCTTTTCTGGAAAGCTCACAGTCTTCCCACTCTCCTCTTGTATGGGGGAATGAACACTGGTATTGAAATAAAAACCAATTGATCAATCAATAAAGACTCAAGTCCTGGACGGGTCATTTAGAAACTCTGTGACCTTGATTGAGTTGCTTCATCTCCCTGAACCTCATTTTTTCCGTCAGTAAAATGGGAACAGTTATAAACACCATCATAAACACTCTCCACAGAGTTCTGTGAGGGACAATTAAAATGAGATGATACGTAGAAGGAGCCACGTGTAACCAAGTGCTGGGTGATTTCTAGGGGACGTTTGACCTGGCAGCACCCTTCTCTTCTTCTAGGAAGAGACCCCATCTTTTGGGAAATGTTACCCCCCTCAAAACAAAACCTGTAGTATGAATAGAAGCTGCCATGTCGCCACGCCATGTGCGGGTATCTGACGGAATCCAGGCCCATCATGGCGACCCTCTCCTATGGCTGCCACAGTGGACGAGGGTGGCTCTGCGGGGGACATTCAGAGCCTTCCCCCGGGGTTTTAATCTTGCCACGAAAAAGCGTATGAAGCAGTTCCCCCTGGGAGTGGAAGCTATTAGATGTGAAGCACAGAGATGACTGGTTGCTCTTTCCCCTAACGTGTGGCACGGGCTTGACTCCTGAGGGAGAAAATGAAGCCCGCGCTCCAAGAGGGGACGGAATGCACAGACACTGGGGACGATATGTCTGGTCAGATTTTCCTGTGGGTCCAAATTTTCTCTTCATAGCTTAGAATGATGTTACATCAGTATCCTTCTAGGACATTCCTCCTCTTGCCTAAGACCAGTGTTAACTGCACTTCTGTCACTTATGAACCGAAGGAGGCTCAGTAGAGGGACTACCATTCATTACCTTGGCCCCCTGACCCCAAGCTGAGTCTGGATCCTACATTCTGATCTCTTGTCCTCTCAGACAGAACCCCTTCTCCAAGGCCATTCTACTTCGTTGGTCCTTTGTTCACTCCATGGTTTGCGAGCTTTCCGCCTGGGCTAGGCACCCAGTCATCCCTCTGGGTTCCCCACATAGTGGAAGGAGGACGTTACCCTGAGGAAATTCACACATGTACCATAAAGGCACCTGAGTAACCAGTCAAGTCCAAGTATTCACTGCGATGCTCTTGATTATTTATTTTATATTTCCGGAGAATGTATTTATATAGGATTCTGCAAATCCTTCATGAAATAGGGTAGGTTACAACTCACTAAAAGTTGCTAAGCATCTCCTGGCAGCTGGGAACACTCGGGAAAAAAGACATGCCTCTGCCCTGGAAATGCGTATGGTCTTACTGAGCAAACAATGCAGAGCTAAAGGATAAGTCAGGAAAATCAAACCTGAAAATATACAGGGCACGGGTCATAAGATTTCAAGCAATCAGAGGAGGAAAGTATTTGATAGACCAGGGCATTTAGGATAAATATGATGTAGGGTACAACCTGTTGGAACTATCGTTATGGCCAGTACAGTTTTTAATTTTTAAAATTAGCTGTCATCCCTTGAAAATAAGATGTTAGATAGATAGATAGATAGATAGATAGATAGATAGATAGATAAGGGTTTCTGGTTTCTTTTGACAAATTTGGAGACTTGACAATTCCCACTTGAGAATGACCAGCTGAAACTGAGTACGGGCCACCCCCTTTAGGTGGGGCAGCATCACCCGGGCCGGCCTGGGTCCCAGAGGCAATTGGGCTTATTACTCAAGAGCCAAGTTGGGGCTGAGAATGTCCCAGCTCCCTAGAAACCTCGAGGGACGTTAGGGTCACCCTATATGGAAGGTTGACGTCCACCTTGACACGCACCCAATTAGGCATTGATAAAGTGTCATTGGCCAAGGCACCCTGAGCCACCTGGCATTCACCCAGTTGGTTGCAGGTGAGCCTTTCCCTAAAGGTTGTAGGAACAGAGATGGGAGCCGTATCAGCCACCAAGCCCATGCCACTCGGACCTTCAGGCTTGCTATCAGAACCTCTCCCTTCTCCTCCTGCTCTTCCTCCTTCCTGTTCCATGTCCACCGTTTTGTACTTGGTTCCATTTGAATGCAGTTGACACAATGAAATTCCTCTGGTGGCCGTCTGTGTGGGCGGATGCAAAGGGATCTATGAATCCTAAATGAAGCTGGCTGCCCAGCCCCGCAGCTCCAGCAGAGTGCAGGGCCGAGGTGGGTGCCCTCTGGAGTCTGACCTCTTACACGGGAAGCTGTGCTTGCTGTCTCATGCGTGGGCAGTGTCCCTCACAAAGTCCAGTGCTGTCTAATCCACTTTCTCACTGAAGAAGAAGAGGCAGAAGAGGGCGGCTGGGCAAAGGGGAACCTCAGCCCCAAATGGTCCCAGGAGACAGCTCTGAGGGCATGTGGGAGGTGCTGCCACCCTCTGGCTGGGTGTAGCATTACACCCTGCTGAACCAAGTTGGCACCCCTTCCCCCGCCCCCCCTCCACACCTCCCTGTGGGGGGCCTCCCTGCCTCTAAACCTCCCTGAAGGCTCAGAATTGCAGTGCCTTGGGGCTGGCTTGGCTTTTATTTGGATCCTTAGACAAAGATGTGCTTTCTCTGCATCTGGTTCTGTAAGAAACTTCTCTTGGGCAAACCAAGACCCCCCTCCAACCCTGGCCTAGGAGAGACGCAGGGAACAGTGTGGCCAATCCGCCCCTTCCTGCTAGATATTCAGTCCACGAATGACAAAGACTTTGGCAAAATGCTAGCAATCAGAAATCCGCTCTTCATAGGCATAAAAGAGTTGGTACATAGGTCTCCCCAATAATGATAGTCTACATGCATTAGCATATATTTTCTTGAGAAGCAAACTATCAGAGTGTGTCCCTAAAAGCAATTCATTCTATTTACAGCTTTTCTGAAGCCCCCGAGAGGAAAGCGTCTCGGAGCGCTGCAGACACCACACTGAAAATAGTGAAAAACATTCAATTTGGAAACAATTTTACCTCGATTTATCTTTTTTTTTACCCCTTTGAGTGTCTGCCCACTGCTTCTGCTCCTCCTCTTCCATGAAGGCAGTCCTCTCTGTGATTCCTCCTGGGGTCACAATGGTGGCGGGAATGGTGCCATGTCCCCAGAGGGTGGCCGGGGGGGGGGGCGTCGAGAAGGAAGAACACACCCCATCTTCCCTCCTGGTGGGGACACCCCACTCCCCGACCGGAGGGAGCATGGCCAGGACGGTCGAGACCAGAGGCAGCGTCTGACAGACGGTGTTATCACTAGAACACACACATTGTTCTCCAGGAGGGAACTGCGGCTCTCGAAAACAGTGACAATATGAATGTCATGTCCTATTACCCCCTCCTCTGGGCTAATAATAAGATTTTGTAACCATGTCAACAGCAAGAGAAAGGGAGCGAGAAAATATCCCTTTGATTACATACAATGCCCAGGTATCAGGTACAGCTTTGTAAATCGCTGGGCTCACGGCTCGGGCGGCCGAGGACAGGGGTCTCCGACGGCAGGCCTTGCATCTCCGGCAAAGCCAAGGGCAGCCCCTCGGTCACAGCGAGGGAGGTAGCAAGTGCCCACTGTGCGCCCACAACCGGGCTCTGACAGGAAGTGAGCAGGATCCCTGGGCTAAACGCTGGAAGGCGTTTTCTGCTTGGGAAAGAAGGCTCACAAGTGAGTCAGAGATAAGCCACTCCCAAGTGTGGGTTGTAAACACGCCGGATTTAGAGGCAGGAGACAGAAGCCGGGATTCTCCCTCTCCCGTTGGCCTCTCTGAGCCTCAGGTTCCTCTCCTGTAATATGTGGGTGATACCAGTTAGTCCTACGTGCCCCACAAGCTTCTTGTGGGGATGAAAAGAAGAATGCCCTGCTTCCCAAATCAATAGCATAATCCTCTTTAAAAAGAAAAGTTGCACGTGCAACTCTGATAAAACACAGATGATAGCCAGCTGCTGTTTTTGGAGGCACAGGAGGCATGGGGCTCGCCCACCTACTCAGCTTTTCCTTGCCCCCAGAAGGACCTCTGCGGCACCAGGGAATGCACCACTGCTCTAGGAAGTGAGATCGGAAGATCAGTGACAAAGAGCTCTACAATTGTGTGTTATTATTTTTATTAATCATACAAACTGGCCATTAATGGAAGTAATTGTAGGAATTGAGAGATCAATGTGGACTTAAGTGTTCAATAGCAGGAGGGCACGCCCCGATCCTCTAAGGATGGCGTGCGTCTGGCTAGGCAGAGGGGAGCCGGTGGAGGTTGGCCAAGTGGAGGTGAGCAAAGGCGGGGAGGTGGAAAGAATCTGTGCTCGGCAGGCAGGACGGAGGGTAGAGCAGAGCACTGAGAAATGCGGGGTGGTTACGGAGGTCTTCCGGAAACTGGTCCGATAGGAAGCCCCAACCAGGAAAGGGCAGGCTGGGGGTTTCCGAGAACGGGTAGCCTGGCTTTGCTGTCTGACTCCAGTCAGGCTAATTCATTGCCTCGAAACGTGTTTGTTTGTTGAAGCCAAATTTCCCACATCAGGGGCCATTTGCTCGACTGATGGCCGTCGTTTGCTCTGGACTCTTATTCTAATCCCTCACTTCCACAGCAGAGCTCCCCATGCATCCTCTCCTCTGCCACGGGCTGACTCGTGTGGAGGCGTGAGTCCCCGACCTCCCAGAAGCGTCTCCCGGAAAGTCAGCTGACTCAGGCTTTCAGGTCTCCTGAGCCCCACGGGCCCTCTCGGCCACACTGCCCCGTCCGGGCCCCGTGCCTGTGGGGAGGGCTGTGCCTGCCCTGCCGTCCCCACTGCAGCCCCCATGGATGATTGACCTTCCCGGCTTGTCTCAGAACACCTTGTTGTCTTGTCCTCTCTGAAATGCCTGACAGCAGCAAATGCTCGGGTCTAAAAGCAAAATAATGAAATCAAATGAAAGCTCCCCAATTTCTCAGCTACTTGTCCTTGGTCCGGTGTGGTGCACGGCATGCATTATTCAGAGAAGAGCAGCTGTGTCACCTGAAGCAGAAATTCTGTTTCGCAGGTGCCAGTCTGGAAGGGCGGGCTGGTGTGCGGCTGGGGCCCCTGCCCGGGAGCCGGCGGGTGCTTTGGGGGTGGGGGAGGCCCCCGCTTTGGCACGGGATCCGACGAGGTCACCAAAGTGGCCTGTGTCGGCTGCCGGGTCCCAAGAAGGGTCACCTCGGAGCCCAGTCTGGGAGGGAGGGAAGTCGGGACGTGTAGGGCAGACACGAAGGAAGCCGGCAGGAGGGATGAAAGGGGTGCGTGGAGGGACTCCTAGCTGCACAGAAGTCCCCCAGAGATCCAGCCCACACTATAAGCCACCCCACCAGGGCAGGCACCAGGTGTGTGAAATCAACCGAGTACAAGAGAGTTTCTAAATGCAATGCTCTATAACTCCAAGGGGGTGTGAGGGGAAGGAGAGGGTCAGTGCCCACTACAGGGGGTCCTACTGTTGCTCTGCATGTCCCTTCCCTTCCCCGGAGACCATTACGCCCCCCTGCCCGTGCGCCGGTGGCTTGCTGTGGCCTTTAAAAAATAAAATGTATTTCAGCCACCCCTCAGCCCTGTGCGCCATCCCTCCATTGTCAGGCCTGACCATACGACTTACTTGGACCCGTGGAAGGTTAGTTCGGAGGCTAGAGGAAATAGGGCATGGCTACTTCCTTCTATTGTCGGAGAAGCCAGTCCCAAATTAGGGGCTGCCATTTCAGCCTGAGTCCCGGAATGAGAAGACACATGGAACGCATCCACAGCTGCCGACATGTTCTGTGAGCAAGAAATAAATGCTTGTGGTTATAAGCCATTAAGATTTTAGGGGTTGTTTGTTACCATAGCAAAGCTGGCTAATATAGTTAATGTCAATCAATGATGAGGAAATTAATCACGTCTGCCTTGAGTTAAGCTTTTTTAAACTTGATTTGTTTATTTAATTGATTGTTGTCATCTTCACTTGGGGTGAGTAGCATTGATAAATAAGAGGGGTTGTTTGTTTTAATGAATCCACGGAAGAATGTTGTTGATTTGTTCAGAATTCACATATTAGGATTCGACAAGCACTACGGCTGGGCTTCTGGCTGGATTTCCCTTTATTTGTGGTCGACTAGGGTCTAAACCCAGTGTGTAGTTGTTCATTCTTTGCCCTGAACCTGTTGAGAGTGCACTGCCACCAACCTCGCCCCAGAAGCTGACCTACTATGGGTGGTTAGCTCCCTTCAAGTCTGATTCAACTAATATCAACTGAGCCCTTTGTAGGCTCAGGGCCCTGGGAGGATATGTATCCATTCCATTACTTCTTTGGTCCTCTCGACAATTCTTTAACAGTAGATAATATCTTTGCTATACACTCAATGTGTCCCCCAAATTCAGGGGTTGAAACCTGACCCCCTGTGATGATGTTAGGAAGTAGGGCCTTTGGGAGGCGATTAGGTCAGAAGGGCGGAGACTTCATGAATGGGGTTGGTTCCCTTACTGAAGAGATCCCCGAGAATTCCCTCACCCCTAAAACCACAGGAGAACATGGTGAGGAGATGGTCATCGATGGAACCAGAAAGTGGGCTCTCCTCAGACACCAAGCCTGCTGACATCCTGACCTTGGACTTCTCAGCTTCCAAAACTGTGAAAAATAAATTCCTGTTGCTCCTAAGTGATCCAGTCCATGGTCTTCTGTTATAGGAGCCCAAATGGACTAACGCAATCATTCTGTACCTTCCGAGGAAACCGGAAGCATGAAAGCATGACGGGTTAGCCAAGGGCATAGAGCCGGTAAGGAGCACATCAAGAATGAACCCCGTCTCATTCTTGGCTCAGGGTTCTTTTCATGTCCCCAGGCTCCTTGGATGGGAGGTGTTCCAGGTCAGGCCACCCTTTAGGATCTACTTTTCCAGAAGACCAGGGATGTGCGTTCATGGGCTAGTCGTGGCAGGTGGGCCAGAAGATAAGACGCTTTATAGACACGTGTATACAATTTACATTCTATCCCCAGACGGAAATTCACTTGCATTATATCCTTGGAATGAAAAGTCCAAGCAGCTGGCAGCCTCTGAACTCTAGGGAGGGAAGCTGCGTTTGGGGGAGAGACCTCTGTGTGCTCTTAGAAGAGAAGCATTAGTGGAATTAAGAGTAGATCTCTGTGCAGGAGAGCTGGTCTCCGAGGGGGCCGCACTCTTCGAAGCACGTTCCTACTGCCGGTTCTCTGGGAGTAGCAACAGTGCCCCCTTGCTAACAATCACGACAATAATAATATTAATAATTAAATAAGAGCTTCAGCATCTATAAGTATTTTACAGAACCCTTTCAGACTAATTGTCTGTCTGTGGCCCAGGAGCCACTTGAATGCACCCTGTCATCACCTTTGGCTGCCGTCTGTCCGGGCCTCAATAATTCCAGGAATCATGATGTTGGACTCTCTCACAATGCGGCGGTGCAGAGGGCCAGAGGCGAGGAGGCAGGCCGAAACGAGGGGAGCCATTTCGAGGGTCGATATGCCTGTTTTTGCTTTTACGTTCTTATTTTCAAAGGTATGAGCCTGGAAGCGGGGGTTTGGATAAGAAAATCTATCGGTACGCATGTCATAAGGCCTGGGAATCAGAGGCACCTCTCAGCCTCCCGCTGAAGCTGTCCTGCTTCAACGCGCAAAGTTGGAGACACCCTATTCTGGGCCAAGACCACTTCCAACCCTTCTCAGATGGAAACCAATTTCTGGGGTCGGAAGGGTCCTGTGGCTCAGGGCCTGGCAGGTTTCATGAGTCACCTCGTGCCTTTTCTGGTTCCAAAAGGCCTGGGAAGCCAGGCAGCCCTGAGGAGACCCCTTCCTATCCCTTGTACCTTCAGCTGCCTGGACTATAGACCTGTCAAATGCCCTTGGTTTGTTTGTTTGGGGAGATAGGAAGAAAAGATAGAAGTTTCTGGTTTGCTATTTAGCGCTCATGCAATTTCAACCCCAGGAGGCAGCCCTTGGGGGACCCACTACTTGCTCCCTAGCCACCTGAATTACAAATGCTCTCCTTAAAGACAAAGGAGTCCCAACAAGAGAGTATGGATGGCTCAGCACATACCCATTTCTACACTAAAGGAAAATGAGCTGACACACAGCTTTGGGATGGAAGCAAATCTCCCTGCCGGCTCAGTATGTTCCCCTGCAGTCTGGCCTCGGGGTCCTGTGGAGAGAAGGGTTTGGGCATGGACTTGGCAATGGCCAGATCTACCCACTCGGTGCAAAGGAGGGGGAGACGGGTGAGCAGTCTGGCTTTCCCAGGGAGCCTTCTAAATCCCAGTGTGCTGCCTCAAATACTTCCCCAGCGTGGTTCTAAGGGACTCAAGAAATCATGGGTCTGCTGGCTGGCTGTGAAGCCGTTAATCCTGTCCTCAACTCTTCTGCACCGGGAGCCTCGCCTTTCCCCCACAGGCCTGAGAAAGAGGGAGATTCTGAGTGTCCTCACCTCCCAAGTTCATCACTCTGACACCTGCATTCTGGGTCATCACCGCTGGGGGCCATGTCCTGGTTCATCACCGCTGGGGGCCGTGTCCTGGGTCATCACCGCTGGGGGCCGTGTCCTGGGTCATCACTGCTGGGGGCCGTGTTTGACAGGAAAAAGGCTTTCCCTTCGAGAGATACTGATTCCTTCTCTATGCAAGCTTCTTTGGGGCCAAGCAGGGAATCACACGTAGACTTGATTTCCGAATGCCTCAAATTCCAAATGCCCCAGTCCATCCTGAGTTCCTTCCCCTGGTCCACCTTCTTGTTTCCCTCCTGTCCTGGGGAGAAAGGCAGGCGGCTGAATGGTAGAGTGGCCCCCTCTGGGGAGCCTCAGCCCTGCCTGCCTATGGCCAGAGCCCTCCCTAGGGGGTTTCTTATGCATGGTCTCTGTGACCCGGGCTCCCCAACTCAGCCCTCTCACCGAGACTAATGGATCAGAAGGAGCCACGAAGCCAAGGGTAGCCAACTTGAGCCTGCCAGCGGCCTGTAGGGTGGTCAGGCTTCTGAACCTTCCAAACTCACCAGTCCTGGATGGCAACGAACCAAACCAGTTAGCAGGCCCCTCAGAAGTTTAAATGTAAGAGGTACAGAGAATGGGCTGTTGTGTGAATTGGACGTGGAAGGAGCCAAAGGGAGAAGCACCAAGAGTAGCTTGGTGTCCATCGTGGGGAACCCTAGGTTGGTGCGCCGTCTGCTTCTATAGGTGTGGCTGAGGTATAGAAGCTTGCTTGGCTCCCGGGGGACCCCCAGGCCTGTCTTTTCATAAGGCTGAATTCCTGTGTTCTTGCAATAATCTCAATAGCCTGGGCATCTTTCTTTTTCTAGAACTTAAAAGAGGGTAACCCTACACAGAGTGTATACTCAAGAAAACTTGCTTTAAAAGATGAGCAAAATATTGACCAGAGTTTCCTTGGCCCCGGTTTCCTCTTCACACCCCATATGACAGAAGCACCTGGGTCGGGCTGAGGTGTGTCTCAGGCGCTGCCTTGGGGAGCAACACTGGGAGGGGGGCGTTGGAGGACTGTAGGTGAAGACGTTCGTGTATGGTCTGGGAGAGAGGCTCTGAGAGCGGCGAGAGGAGCCTGGCAGGCTGGGGAAGTCTCTGATCCGAGAAGCCATCCCTTTCCTGTTCCCCAAACACCCTGAGCAGAGGAAGGGGATAGAACAGAGCAACGAACTGTTAAGGAGAGATGGGAGGCGGTCCAGAACTCTGCATCCCGCCCCCCGCCCCGCCCCATTCCTCTGCAATGGTCCCTGAGGATTGTCTGCCTCCTCTGAAATTCAGAGTGAGACGCCTCTCAGGTTCCCCACGAAGAAACAGACCCCCGAAGGGAAAGTGGCTCGTCTAAGCCAGAGCCAGGACCCAGGTCTCCTGACTCCCGGGCTGTTGTCGATGCGCGCTGTTTAGACTCTGCGAACTCACCGCACTAGGTGCCCAGGCAACGCTGGTGTGAAGGAGGCTCTGGGACGGAGGGGCCGTGCGTGGCTGGCGAGCGTCGCGAGGGACGCCAAGGAAGGGTGCTGCACCAAAATAAAACGTATTGTATTTAAATATTCCCCAAGTCATTTTGTGTATTTAAGTCTTAATCCATCTCCCCTAAATCTCTCCCCGCTACATTAATGTGACGGCTTTGACAGAAAGATGAATAACATTATTAAAGAAGCTCGTGAGCAAATTTCACTCATAAAAATTTCCCATTCACTCGCATGCTTTGCTGTTCCCACTCGGGGTTCTGTTCCCGCTCACGTCCCGGGTCCCCATCCCTCTGGGCCTCAGGCTGCTGCTGGAGCGTGCTTGGGGGTGGGGAGGGGTTCGGAAGATGGGAGTGTGGACGCACTTGAAACCCCGATCTTCCTCCTTTCGGTTGAAAAAGGCACCATTTGCGCCAAACTCCAGGAGCGGCGAGATTCAGTCTGGGGGGAAGAAGGACAGGCAGACCCTCCTTTAAGAAAAGCCTCCCGCAGGGGCGTAGAGCGCAGAGCAAATATGGCAGATGACCAGGAGGGTGTCCCCCTTGGGAGTGCACGTCTCAGGAGAGGAAGGACCCTCACTACAAAACTCTCCTCTGGGGAGGCTGCCAAGCTGACCCTTTTCAGAACGCTGGCTCCTGCCCAGCGCGAGACAGCTCTCGGAGTTGCCATCACGTCCCGTCCCTCCTCCTGGAGCCCCGCTTGGCCTCCCCGGCGGGGGATTTATGCCCCTTTGCCAAGCCGCCCTGATGGATAGCTTCCAGGATGGCAGCAGAGCCAGTGGCATCCATCTCCCCGACGTCTCAACCTTCTCCTTTAAATCATTGCTCGTGTCGGCAGCTGTTCGTTTGCTCCATCAGCGGGACTCCCCGCAGGGAAAGGCCTGCAGGGTGGACCTCTGCGGGGACCAGAGGACCCTGCTCTGCAGCGTCTCCCCCAAACGCCAGCTCTCTCTCATCTGGATAAGCCCTCCTGTTAGGTCGTCTGAAGTTAGGAAGCCAGTCCTGGAGCCCCAAAGGCCACCTCTGTCCCATCGTGTCCTATAGGACATAAAATCGTCCACTGGTGTGGTGGCCAGGCTGCGAGCAGTTCTGCACCACGGACGAGATTCCCTTTCTGCCACGCGCCCGATGCCTAGTTCGGCGCCTGGCCCATCATAGGTGCTCAGCGACTGTTGGATGAACGACATCCTTCAACTGAGCAGCGGATACAACCTCTTTGGAAAACCATCTGGCAGAATCGACCCAAACTGCCCCGTCCATGCTCCAGGACTCGCCTGGGTATACACCCAACGGACAAGAGGGCTCAGGTCTACTCAGACACGTACAAGAACATCCGTAGCAATCTTATTTCTAAAAGGCCCAAACTAAAAACAGCCCGATGTCCATCTATGGCCGAATGGACAAATAAATGGTAGCCTATCCTCACAATGATTCCATCTCAGTTGAGCTAGAGCCCGGGTACATCTCTGAGCCTCTGTTTTTTATCTACAAAGAGAAAGGGTAGCCGTGACAACCGAGACGGGCCTCTTATGTAAAGACTGATGGCGGACGTTAATCCCATTTGCCACAAATCTGGAGGGTGGGCTTTCTTGACTTCCTGACCTCAAACCCTTCTGCGTCTCCCCTTCATGCCCTAAAAGGGACCTTTTGCTGCCTGGATGTAGCACAGTCTTGTTCTACCCAGCGGGGACACTCGGGCCTCAGCCCCTGCACCACACACACACACGCACACGCACACGCACACGTGATGGCTGCCATGGAGAGAAATAGCAGCAGGAGGGAATCCCCCCATCCTCTCTCCCGGTGTCACTTTGTTCTGCCTGCACAGGCAACAAATTAAAACAAGAACCCCCCATCGCCCAGAGCTGCCTGGGCCTCTGCCACAGAAACCTAATAATAGCCGAGCAGCAAGCCCCCCCCTTGTCCGTCAGGCCCCGGAGAGAAGACGCAGCGCTTTCCGTCGGCAGCCAGGGAAGGGGCTGGGAGCTTTGGCTGTGTTTATTTGGTGTGGCTTGGGGGCGAATATATATTGTTTCTTGTCCTCTGTCTAAGTGCTTCATCGGAGATGGGGGGACGGGGCGAAGGGGCAGTAGTGGGAAGAAAAGCAGAAACGAAATTCAACTTCCCCAGGAAAACACACACACGGCGCGCTCGGTCAATGCAGCCAATGGCACACAGCAAAATTGAACTCTCCCTGCCTCACAGTGGTCTTTGAAAGCATTCAATTATCTGTCTGCACCTATAGAAAACGTTAGGGATTGCTTCCAGAAGCCTTTAAAAGGGTCCACACATAACAGAGGCACACGCATACTCTCAGCCAGGCAGGGAAACAACAACAATCTATTCATTTACCTTTGAAAAAGCCAAAAAGGTATAAATCCTGCCCAGAAATCAATCTCCCTCTCTCTGCCTTTGTCTTTTGCCACATCCCTTCCCCAACCTCTCACCCCATCTCATGTTTATTTATTCATTGTGTTAGTGAAGGCCCAGTTAACAGCCAAAGAAAGCAACGTTGGTGAGGAGCGAAGGGGCCGAGTCTATTTCGAGGGGAAACGCCCGCTCGGTTCAGGCAGAGCGGAAGCTCCTCGAACTGGTCCCCCGCGGGCCCCCCATCCGAAGTGGAGGCCTGTCATGGGGGTCCGGCGGCGTGAGGGACATCGGGTCCCCCCTCGCTGGGCTCTCAAAACAAATCTCGGAAGTAGAGGGTGCTCCTCTCGCTTCACAGACGAGGAGAGGGAGGCCCAGAGAGAGCACGCGGTTATTAAGCAGCAGAACCGGGGTGACAATAACGGCAAGGAGGACGAGGCCGATGAAGATGAGGAGGAAACCCAGCTGAGGCGGCTGGACTTAGGCGCCGAGTGCCCCCCAACCCCCCGCCCCGGCTCGAATCCCAGCTCTGCCGCTCGCAGCCGTGTGACTGGGCCAACAGTCCCTCCACCTCTCTGCGCCTCTGTTTCCTGATGTGTGAAATCAAGAGAGCGGCCACACCACTGGTTTTCAGGTGGGACTCAGTGGAGGAGAACTCTAAGGACTCTAAGGACCCCAGCAGTTGCTGGGGAAATGGGTGCTGCTCAGGAGTCTGCCTCGACCAGAGAAGCCCCCACCTCTGAAAAAAGCTAGTTTATGTATCGTGGTTTTGTGTGGTCGTTCGTCAGTAGAAAGGGTCTACCGCTAACGGGGTGGGACCTAAAGGCTCTTCCTGCTAGAATGTTCTGTGATGTGATGGTGCCATGACATCCCGAATCCGAGGAGCTCCCTTCCTGTCTCAGGGTCTTAGCATCACAGAAGGCAATGGCAGAAGGACATGTGCTGGAAAAACAGCTCCGTGGTGGCCGTGGGCACCCATACCCCTCTTAGCATCCCCAAGGTGATAGATCGGGAGGGTAGAGTTGATTGGATGAAACTGAGACAGAGACCTTCAAGGAGAGCTGGAGGTCCGAGGTTGGGGTAGATCCTATGGGACCGTCAAAGGCAGAGGCCAGCTCTGCGAAGGGGT
This sequence comes from Nasua narica, assembly GCA_028533885.1. NCBI lineage: Eukaryota > Metazoa > Chordata > Mammalia > Carnivora > Procyonidae > Nasua > Nasua narica. The sequence goes on from CM052815.1 coordinate 82,276,943, forward strand.
GATTGGAATCTCAGAACTAGACGGGGCCCAGAGAACCCCGTGGAAGTGGCAGATGCCCAGGAAGGAGCAAGCGGGGGTGGGACCGTGGCTGTGTACACCATGACACTCGTCTCACGTTACGGGCAGGAGGAGTCCATTGTGTTCAGCTTGGGGATGTGGGGTCCCTGATGGACAGAGAGACGGCTGTCAAGATGTGATAATAGAGGCACTTCTCACCTGCACCCCACCACCCCCCCGTCTCCGTAGATAGGCAGCCCGCACAGAGCCAAGCACTCTCTGGGGCCTAAGTGTGTTTTGCAAGGTGTTAAATGAGCCAGTCGATTCCAAATCTCCTGGAGCACATGCAGCTCATTGCATCTGTATGATCAACAGTCTGATTTCAATCCACAAAAGCACAGGTTTGCGGCATTTTGGAACCAAGAGCCCTTGCAGGTCGGTTAGCCCAACTTCGCTTCCACCTAAAATCAGGGTTAGATTTTGGGGTCTGCTTGCATTTGGAACACACAGCTCAAAGCAGATGGGATGGACAAGAGGGACCGATTCCCCAGACTGGACCAGGGCCTCGGGAATGGCCTAATGGAAGTGATGCCCACCGTTCTGAGCCCGGTCTGCGCTATTTATGCTCATACTAAATTCGGCTAGCTAGTTGGGTGGACTGATTATAACCCATTCGGTTCCTGTCTGCACAGCTCTTTTCCAAAAATTATGTTTCCAAAAATTATGTTGTCCGAAAGGTGATACCACTTTAAAGTTTTCAGTTCCCATGTCTGTCGTGTCTAATGCATCAAAGTCCCAAAGACGCCTCTGAGTAAGTATCATTCCTCCCACTTTAGAGATGAGTAAACTGAGTGCAGAACACTAAGTGACCCATTCAAGGTCATCAGTGAGTCCGGAGCTTCCCCCACGAAGCCGGGAGGTCCCTGGATCCAGCTTCCCCCAGACCGAAGCACTCTTCCCAGTACCCCATCTGCTGAGTTTCCTATTGTGACCTCCTGATGTCTCGCTGACCCCTGATGCCTCAGCTCCGGCACTGAAGGATTGAGGGTAAACGAGAGAGTGACTTTCCATGGCGTGTGACTTGTCGTCCAATTTGAAGAGCATTTTCTTGGCCAGCGCTCTAATCCCAAGGCTTGAGTAATGCCCTGAGACCACATCGATCGGGATCCGGGAAATTCCGACCCGACCACAGCACATTGTAATGGCCTCTGCCCGGGTGACCTTCTCCCTGTCAGAAAATACATCTTTTCTGCAAGTTCCTAGCCTGCAAACATCGCCCGCAGCCAGCTTAGCCTAGACAAAGGGCTTTGAAATGGTCCAGATAATGCATCGAGGGGAAAACTGTTTTCCAAGTGTGTAATTCGCCCACTATTAACCTGCAGCTGCAGGGGTGGCCCTGTCTTTGATTCCCTTCTGCAGCCAGGGCCACTCCTGTCGTGTGAGGCAACGCGTGATACACGGCGGCAGACAGGGGAGCAGAGGCATGTCCTACTCCCCGCGTGCTGATGATCCCCCCGCTGCCCGACGGACCCCGGCTGTCCACCCGGCTGCATCGCAGGCCTGACCCGTCCTGGAACATGTTGCCTTCTCCGTGGTTCTGCCGGAGACGTTGTCCCGGTATTAGGCTGAGTGGCTGGAGCAGGGAGTTGACATCCCCGGCCATCTGGAGGTGTGTGTTCACCGTGGGCTTCGACACAGACACATGGCCTTCTCCTTTGTACGTCGGAAAGATGACTCTGGGCTCTGGTCCTGGGCAATGGCACTGCGAGGCTGTGTGCCTTTGGGAAGAGCCCTCTCCGCTCCGGGCTTCAGGGCTTCACTTGCGTCGTCTACAAAATCAAAGAACCGGAAGAAGCACTTTGGCTTAGATTATCTGATTTTTTTTTTTTTTTCCGGACGACTCCCTGTCTTGGGTTCAGTGATGGGTGGAATTTAAAAAGAAGGAGGGGAAGGAACGTGAAGAAGGAAGCGGAGGAGGCTGTAAAGGCCTAGGGTGAATTATCGGTCCTAAGCACCAAAATGTGTGTGGATAAGGTGCGGAAAGAGAATACTGTTGCGACCAACCCCTTTCCTTTCCTTTTCTTCTCATCATTTTTCTGGTATTAGAAACATTCTGACGCCCGATGAGCCTGGGGTTCTCGGAATCAGCTCGCGGGGAGAGGGCTCAAACCAGCCCGGATGGTCACAGCTCACTGGAGTGGACTCAGCAGGCGGGAGTGGGACGGAGGACCCTGGAAGAGCATGAGGCAGGGCACGGAGAGCAGGTGTCAGAGCCAGAGCAAAGATTAGGCACCACTGTATGGCTATGGCAACAGGAGGAAAAGTCTAGGGAGGCAGCGTCTGTGAGGTTTCCAGAAGCAATGGGAAACAAAGGGTGAGGTCTTTTAGATGGTGGCTTCCGGAAGGCTCCAGGCAAGGAAGGAGCTCAATGTCAAGCCACTTCAATGACCGTGGTGTCAAAGGAGTGACTCTCAACCACGCGTATGTGTGCAATGTCAACCAGTTAAGGTCTGGCGTAAGACCGAGGGTCTGTCTAACGTAACAATCCAAGAAATCAGAAGTGAAAAGCAAAAAAAGCGGTCTTCATTAATTTTTCCAAAATTAATTTTCCAAAATTAATGAAGGCCCAAAATGATAGATTAAAAACCAGAAAAGCAAAATTATATTTAGATCGCAAGGGAATGTGTTTCCCCCAAGCTCTGGGTTTCAGTCACTCTCAGGTGGCAGTGGGACGTTTCACCTGTAGAGCTTCTGCAAAGCTGCAGTATCTGGGCCTCGCTCCAGACCGAATGAATCAGGGACGAGGCCCCAGGCATGGGCCAACGGGCTGCCTTGTTTCTTGCACGGGGGTTCAGAGGCTGCCGCCCACTCGTAAAATAATAGCCATCACTATGACCGGATGTGACCACAACCGCTTGAGAAGTGTGGGCACCCCGGCCAGCTGTTTGCTCTACTAAGTATTAAATATTGGTTGAATAAATACCTCAAGCCTAGATTGTGAGTTCCGCTAGATTCTGGAATCTCTCAGGGCAGAAACCCAGGTCCTCTTTGGGTCCCTGGCCTATTTGTGTCCCCAGATACCCAATACATATTGGTTGAGCGTATAAATAAAGGAATAAGTGAACACATGAATGGAGATCGAGGCCTCCTTTCAGAGTGGTAGAGTAGAAAAGCCCAATTTGGGGCATTAGAGACCTTGGTTCAAATCCTGATGTGTAACTTTTTTTTTTAAAGATTTTATTCATTTATTAGAGAGACAGAGAGAGATAGCAAGAGAGAGCATAAACGTGGGAGCAGGCTTACCACGAACAGGGACCCCAACGTGGGCTCAATCCCCCGACTCTGGGATCATGACCGGAGCTAAAGGCAGACACTTAACTGACAGAGCCAACCAGGTGACCCACGGATGCATGACTTTTAAGTGTGGGATCCTCGTGCAAGGGATGGCAGCCCTCCCAGTCCAGTCCCCACATCTGACAGAAATGGGGCCAAGCGAGTTCATCTGTATGAATGGGCAAATGGATTAATTCATAGCACAGCATTCAATTAAAGTGGCTAGAATACAGTTGCGTCTGGGACTCTGGCGTCCCATACTGGTTCCCTTTCCCTGATGCTCCAACGCTCACGGGGTCGCTTCAGACCCCGCAGCCTGGAGAGAGGCAAAAGGGACCAGGGCCTCTGGCTGGGAAATAATCTCCCTCCAGGACTTCGGAGTCTTGAATAAGACCAGAGCCTGAGCTATGTTTAATTGTGAGTGGCTTTAATAAAAATGACTCGTTTTCCTTTAAATTCATCCTCAGACAAAATTCCCTTGTCCCAGAAGCTGTCCAGGACTTGGGGTTGACATAACACACCAATGTAGCAAGACAACATCATTTAAAGGAACCCTGTGGCTTTTACATTTGAGGCTGACTGTTTCCCAGCTTTTGAGCCAGTGCTCGGAGAACAGCTGGGAGATTAGGTACTAATGAAAAAGAAATGATTTGAAATATCCACACTGCGTTCCCTGCAAATCAGAGCACTGTGCCTTGGCAAGCTCCAGACCTCCCCTCCCACCCTCCACCCCCACCCCCGCCCAGCCCTGCCACCTCCATTGAAATGTGTCTCCACACGGGGCTGTCTGCGGAGCTGCCCCGAGATGTTTACAGCCCTCTCACTCCCGCCTTCCGTGCACGCTTGTGTGATAAAGGTTTGGCTTTGTTGTATCAAGCGAAATCGCAGAGCTGGATGTTTCCATTGTCTGTCTAAGAAATACTGCAAATATTATATCAGGTCGCGCCTTTGCATCCCATAATTTATCTCGTCTGTAGTGCTACCTCCCGGGGACTGTAGCGGATAGAGGAGGAGGAGGAGGAGGAGGAGGGGGTAGCTGGAGGGGGCTGCCACACATCACCCAGTCCAGCCCCTGCGTCCGGGAAAGACGTGCCTCGAAATCATTCTATGTGGATACACCTGGCTTCTGGGGACTTCCTCCAGTGTGCCGCTAGCCCTACTCATCCAGTCTGGGCGGGTTGCCCTTGATCACCCAAGAAGGCTTCCCCTTGGCTGAATCGATTCCCCTCATTCTTGTTTTCTGAGGTCCCTTGACTTCTGCTCTTTCATCCACTCCACCCCACGTCCGTGTTCTTCATGACTGACCTCCCCTTAAGACAATTTGGACTGGGAAAAAAACAAACAAACAAAAAAAACCTCTTGCTTTTCTCTCCCAAACTTCTCAGGGTCATATTTTCCAAGAACCTCATTAGCTTATAAAAAAGTGACTTTCCACTCTCTGGGGCAGGTGCACCTGTTAGGCGGGTAAATAAGAAAGATGCCGGTGCTCTTACCTTCGTGGCCTGCTGGAGCAGGGTGGAGCTCAGGAAAGGCTCTCTCTGTCCGATGAGGACTGGATTCTCGATGGGAAGCTGGAGCTAAGGCCAGAAGGAAAAACATTCATTCAACAAACATTGGGGAGCAGCCGGACACTGGATCGGCATGGCCCTGCGGTTCTCCCAGTTCTTCCATCCTCCCCGTTACCCTGGGGTCCGGACGGCAGACAGGGGAGCCGGGCAGACAGACTTGGGGTCAGAAGGCCAGGGAGGAGTCCCGCCGCCGCGTTATCGCTTAGGCTTCTCTAACTTGGTGCTCGGGCCCCTGGGGGACGCGGAGACAAATGGGGTGCTAGAGGCGCAGGATAAACAAGTTCTATCTTCCCAGGCAGGGATCCATTTTATCTGAAGATTGGGGGTTAAACATTTTTATATTAAAACAAACAGATACCTGATCTGGAATGCAATGCAAAACTCCCACGACTTCCTGAGCCAAAACAGAAGACGTCAAAGAAGGGTTGCGTGCGCGGACGGGCTGCTCTGGACTGCGGCCCCCGGCCCCTTGGGGGTGGCGGGGGGACTCTCTCAGGCTGCTCGGCCAGACAGAACTTCGGTGGCTGGAAGCCCCTGAAAGCATCTGGTAAACCCCACCTCTGAGCGGGCCAGTTCCCCAGCAGAGCAGCCCAAGCGTGTCTCCTGGGCTCTGAAGCCCACCCACCCATTTTGGGGAGCCCAAAATAGAGGAGGGGCCTGGCAGGGCCGCTGCCGGAGAGCTCCAGAGCTTGCCGCTGTGAGGGAAGAGCAGGAACAGCTGCTTTCTCCCAGTGATGGAGACGCAGCACCCCCGGGGACCTGTCACTTCCTTGGAAGAGGTGGGCCGGGTTAAGGTTCTCAGGAAGGCGGCAACTAACTCACTTTCATTGCAGGAGAACTTAGTCCCTGGGCTCCCAGGGGACACAGGGGACAGACGCACTCTCACACAACCTACACCTACGGAGGCTCCGTGCGCCCACCTGCTGTCCTCCAAGCCAGCCACACCGAGGAGAGAGAGCCAATGTGATTAATGGGTCTCCCTGCGCCCCCGCCCCCCCGCCGCCCCGGGGGACCTGCTGGATGGCAAGCAAACCTGCAGGTACCACAGAGCCAATTTCAGTAACAGCTTTAAGGGAGCCCTGAGACGGGAGCAAATGCAGCTGACTCAGCCACTTCAGCCTCCTGCAAGTCCGGAGGGAGCCTCGGGAGTAAAGGAGCCGCAGATTGAGGCAGAGACTGGTGCCGGGGGCACGGCAGGGGCGGGGGAGGGGGCTTCCTGCTCACACCTCCCTGCCGCTACTAGGGGGCAGCAGGGCCCCCATGTGGGCACCCCCTCCCCCCGCCAGTGTAGGCGCTACTAAGGGATGGGGGACCGTTTCCACGCACAGAGAGTTAATGTGGTTCTCGGTCTCGGCCATGGCCGGAACAAAATACCATGCTGGATATGCCTAGAGGGCTTTCTAGTTTTCAAAGCATTTTCATGATCATTATCTTATTTCATCTTCATGGTAACTTTGTGGAGTAAGGAACAGAGCTTGGAGAGCTTATCGGGTTTGGAGGGTTTGTTTGTATGTGTTTGTTTTTGCTGCACCGCTCTCGTTGGGCTGGAAATCTGGACTTGACATTGAAGCCAGTGTCCTCCCTGCTCTTTCACGCTGTCAACAGATGTGATGACTATCTTAGCAGTCAGGCATTGGAACAGGGCAGCCAGAAGAAGGTCCAAGAGTGAAGGGGCTTCAGGGCCAGAAAAGCCGGGGCTCAGTTCTGGGGTCTCCCTGCTTACTTCCTGGGTGACCTTGAACAAATTCCTTTACCGCTCTGAATTTTAGAAAATGAGGATGACATAAGTACATCAGACGAACTAACATATCTGCCATAATATCTGGCAGATACTATGTTCTCAATAAAAAACAAGAAATTATTACTCTCACTTTTCTTTTTGGGAATCGAAAAAAAATTATGACCTTGGATAGCAAGCGGACAATCTCTCCAGCACCTGGTCTGTCAGAGATCTTCAGAAGATACCATGAATCTGAAGAAGGCAGCAGAAAAAAAAAATCTAGGCCCCAGAATGAGTTATCAGTAAAACCTTATTTGAACTAGCATCTGTTTATTAAAAATACATATATACATAAAACAAGAACACGTTGACATTTTCCAGCTTCTGCATCTGGGGCATCCCGTCACCATAGCTGGATGACAGTGGGAGAAGGGAGAAAGTCAGAGAATCTTCTCAGCGTCTCTGGTGCAAAATAAGCAGGCGGAGCCCAGTGGGCTGAGGGGAGGGCAGGACCGGCTAGAGGTGAGGGTCAGGCCTTAAGCCTGCCCCTGAGCATGTTTTCCTCATATGCCTCCCACCAGGAGGGCCCACATCTCAGGATGTCCCTTTCAGACCTCTGAGAATTACAGGGCTTGGGTACTCACACCAGAACCAGAAACTGACTCCTCCCTTCACGAGCAAGGAAGTAGAGGCCCAGAGAGGGCAAGAGATCTCCTGGGAGTCACACAGTAACCTCTCATCTTTGCCCAACCATCCAGCATCCACTTGGGTCTTCCGGGCCGTTGTCCACAGCTCCTGAAAATTGCTCCGAGATGTAGGCACAGGAGCAGGGGAAAGTCGAGCCACATCTGCTGGGCAGTCTCTCCCCGGATCTTGGCTGCGCGCCAGCCTCGGGGGAAAAGCGCGTCTTCTGAGGCTCCCTGAGTCCTTGACCAGGACTCGGGCACAATGCAAACAGGAGAACAATAGGGAGTGTGTGAGGGAGCCCAGCCGGAGAGGGTATTGATCATGTTTAAAAAAAGAAACACATACTGAGGAGCACAGAAAAACCTTCCCAACGCACCAGCTGGCCTGGCTAATTAGCGCGGGTGAGCCTGTGTCAGCCGCCAGCTCGGAGCCGGGAAGAAAACAATTCGCTCAACAAACAGAACATCTAAGGAGGAACAAAAGGAAAACAGCCACTGTCCCCTAACCTCCAGAGAGTTCGTGCGGTCCGGGGAGGGGGGTGGGAGGGGGGCAGCAGCCACGGGAAAGATGGGGGGTATTTAAACTCCGATGTTCTTTGGGACGAGGAGCAAGGTGGCACCCAGCCCTGAGAAGGGGATGTCGCTGTGCTGGGGGCCGAGCCGCCCCTTCCCTTCCACGAAGGGACCCCCTTTGCCCTCACAGCACTGGCTCTGAGCCCTGCCCCTCTCTGGGGGTCTTTGTGTCCCAGTGCCAGGCTTCTCCCAAGCAGCTCCCTGTTGTGGTGCGAGGAGGCAGGCCAGCCGCTGGGTCGGTGCGAACCTGCAGCCTGACCTTGGGCAGAAGGGCTCCCGATGGTAGGCTGGGCCGCGTGGGCTTGGTTGGAAGGCTGGTTCCGCCGGAGATGAGGATGTCCAGGGGGCCTCTGAGTGGACCGAATGTGGCCTGTGCTGGCCTGGCCTGAGGATGACATCACCTGGAGGAAAAGGGTGGTGCGGTCCAGGGAGGAAGCGAGGTGGGCTGAGGTGAGGGACCAGTGGACGATTGAGGCTCCTCGAATGAGTCAGTTCCGGTTATTTGGGTCCAAAGCTACCGAATAGTGTGGAGACAGAAGGGAAGGATGACAGATGGGAGGAACAGGGGAAGGAAGGAAGGAAGGAAGGAAGGAAGGAAGGAAGGAAGGAAGGAAGAGAGGGAAAGGGAGGGAGAGGAATGAAAGAAGGGAAGGAGGGAACAGGGGAGAAAGGAGTGAGAGAGGGAGAGGAGGAGGGAGGGAGGGAGGGGAGGAGCAAAGGAAGGAAGATGAAGGAAGAAATGAAAGGCCCTTCTGCACTGTAGGTCTCAGTGGTCCCCACAGTACCTCTGTGTGATCTGTATCAGGATTCCTTTTGTAAAGATAAGGAAACGGGGCACAAACATTTTGCACAGGGGTAAGTAAATGTCCAGGGAGATTGGATCCTGCAGAGCACACAAGCCCAAGGACTCCCCTGGGCTCTACAGACCGGGTGAGGAAAGCGAGTGCCCTAGGCACCCTAAACACTACTAACCATTGTGCGTTCCCCCACTTCCTGCTGAGCAGGGAGCCTGATGTGGGGCTCGATCCCAGGACCCTGGGATCATGACCTGAGCCGAAGGCAGACGCTTAACCACTCAGCCACCCAGGCGCCCCCCAAAACTCATTCTTAAATTGCAAAGGGCAATAGTTTTTAGGAGGTATCATTTTAGGAAAGGAGAATCCCAGAGGATTCTGAATGTGTTTCTGTCCTTCTGAAATAACAAAAAGGATAGCTATTTAAGGGTGTCATTTCCAGCATTACGGCAGGGGATCTGGGCAAGACATGCTGGGGACCGTGGTCCCTCCCTGGTCCCTCCCTGGTCCCTCCATCACATTGCCTGCTCTCACTCTCCTCTCCCTCCTCCAGGACCTAAGATGTGTTCTGAGCATGGGCAGGGCAGGGGGTCAAGTTGTGAATGAGGACGGCGTCTCTTCGGGCAATCTCTTCCCGTGAGTGCGGACTTGATGCTGTTGGGGTCCATGTGTTTGTAAATGTTCACGTGAACGTGCTCACATTCATTTCCATCCATTTTCTGCTTTTATGTCTCAGTCGATAGTTTTTGGCAATGCCTTTGCAACACCATGAACTGCAGACAGGAAATAAGACCCATCCATTTGTGCTGGTACAAGCTAAAGATTTTCTATAAAGTGACCACATTTCCAGGCTGGGGGAATGGATTTCACTGCAGGAAAAAAAAAATATTGTGAGGTGGGAGAAGTGCAGCAAAGGAAAATATTGGCCACTTTAATGATTTACAGAAGCATAAAAAACCTCTGGGCCTGCTGAGATTTCATATTTCCCCTCCTGCCAGTAAGGGGGCTGGCATAGGGGGTCTGATTTGAGCTGTCATGTAAGGAAGCCTGAGCAGAAAAGACTGGCCCTTTCCTGAATATTCTGTAAGCTCCAGCTGAGCTGTCTGACTCCAGGAACAGGGTCTGGGATCAGGGGAAGGATGGAAAAGGGATCAAGGAACAAAGGTGAGCACATCTTTTAGGGGTGACTGTTTGTTCTATGCGTAGAATCTAGAATGACAGACCCCGGGGAAGGCAGGCATAGGGAAGCCAGCTCCTTCACTTTACACCTGGGGAAACAGAGAGCCAGAGGTATGAAGTGACTTTTCCAAGATCAGCTCTCTAGTTATAGACAAAATGGAACTCTTGCTCCAGGGGTTCCGGCGGCCAGCCCTAAATTCTTGCAACTATACCCACTATTAATATTATCATGATTGTTAAGATAATTTTCATCACAGAAAGACCACTGAGGGCTTCCTGTGTGCCAGGAACGACACTAACAACCTCACTCACAACATCCCATCTACTTTTCACACCAACTTGAGAAACTGTGTTATGATTCCCGATTTAGATGAGGAAGCCGGGACCCAGAGAGGGCAAATCACTTGCTGAGATCACACAGCCCGGAAGGAACACAGCCAGGGTTTGAGCCAACACCAGGAGCCATGCCCGGATTACGTTGCGCCAGGTGTTTCTCCAGAGCAGGGAATCCAGGAACAGAGTCACACACGCTACCGCTACCCCTCCGAGAAGCCACCTGACCCCCACGATAGACACGGTCCAAAACACCTGGCTTGAGCAATTGAGAGGACAGGGGCTCCAACGCAAAGCCCAAGATGGTTAAATTTAGATGGTAAACAAATGGGAAGCAGCCCCTTTCTTGTACGGTTGCAGTAATTTGAATGGCTTGCAGCAGTGAGTAGTGGGAATTGAGCTATTAATAAAGGAGCCGGCAGAATGATTTACAATCAGACATTAATATGGAGATTTTCATAAACACAATAATTCACACCCAAGCAGAGTCATAAATGTAAAGTTGCATTAACTATTCTAGTTGGCATGGAATGTCACACACAGTGTGAAATGGAACATCCCGTTGTACTGTAATAATGGACTCAAGGGAAATTTTTCAGGGTGGGGGAGGGGGGATGGGAAAGGTGGGACAGTGGGAGACCAGATACTTTATATTTCCAACTAACTTCATCTTAGTAGGGACCTCGCTCTGCCCTAGTCTAATACCTTAAATAACAACCACAACAACAAAAACCCAAAAACCTTTGTATATTGAAATAATTTTAGATTCACAGGAAAGTTACAAAGAAAGTAAGTATAGGGAGGCTACCCTTCACCCATCTCCCCCTATTTTAACATCTTATATAACTGTGATATATTCATCAAACCTAGGAGGGTAACATTGGTGTAATACTGTTAACTAACCTCCAGACCTTACTTAGATTACACCTGTTTTTTTTTTTCAGTAATGCCCTAGATCCCATCCACGACCTACATGACATCTAAATCATCAGGTCTCCTCAGTTGCTTGTCTGTGACACTTTTTCAACTTTCCTCGTTTTTCATCGCCTTGACCGTTTTGAAGATACTGGTCAGGTATTTTGTAGAACGTCTCTCGATTTGAGTTTTGTCTGGTGTTTTCTTCAATTTTGGGCTGGGGTGATGGATTTTGGGAGAGACCACCACAGAGCTGAATTGCTCTTGTCGACATATCCCACAAGGGCGCATTATATCCATGTGACTTGTCACTGATGTAGTTGACCTTGACCATTTGGGTAAGGTGGGTGGTATTCTCCAGGTTTCTCCACTCTAAAGTCACTATTTTTTTTTTTTTTTTGCCCCTGTCTGCATTCTACTCTTTGGAAGCCCCATCACTAAGTCCAGCCCATACTGAGGGACAAGGAAGATTAAGCTCTATTTCCCAGAGGGGGAAATTTCTACATGTATTATTTGCCCTACACATCTTAAAAACTCATTTTAGATTGACCTTTTTTACATTTTATTATATAATTCCCAGCCTTCTTAGGCACATTATTTTGAGCATAATTTCACTTTTTCTTGCTTGCTTCCAGTCTTAAGTATATTCTAAGTATATTCTATATTCCTGGCGAATTCTGTGGCCTTTTCTCAGTTCTTACCTTCCCCGACCTCTCTGCAGGATTTGGCATTTTTGGCCACTCTTCATCATGGGAAATGTTCCGCCCGATGACCCTACCATTATTCTCATCTGCTTTTCCTTCCCGCCTGGGAGAGGCTGGCTCCTCACTACTACGTTCCTATATAGACTTTCGGGAGGGGGGAAAGAGGAATGGAAAACAAGTGACTCTTTTTAACGGAATGGCTCAGAAGTGGCACGTAGCTCTCTGTTCACATCCCATTGGTTATATCTAATCACATGGTAGCACCTGTTGCAAGGGAGACTGGGAGATGAAGTCTCTAGCTGAGTAGATATCTGTAGAGCATAGAGGAGAATGAACACTGGGATAATCAGCCATCTCCAAAACAGAAAGCCACCATTTTGTCTATTTCCCAACTCCCATAACTCCTGTCCCAGTATTTGTGCTCCTTCCAGTAACCATGATCAGGAATGTGGATATCTGATATTTCCTCTTATTTTACCTCAACAAATTCCCTTGTGTGTAAGACCTTTTCTCCATTCTTACTAACATGACAGCAATTTAGACCTTCATTACCTCTCCTCTGGACTCTTGGAATCATTTCATAGATGACGGTCATGCTTTCAATCCTGTGCTCTTTCAAACCATCTTTGTTTAGCTGCTTATGAATCTCCATCAACACACCTCAACTCTTCAGCCTTATTCATGAATCCTCCGTGGCCCCCACCTGCCAACTCAGTAAAGTCCACAAAGACCCTTGGTCTAGATTCAAGACCTTCCACAATCTCTCCCAGACCCTCGGACCCACCTTCACTCTCTCCATTTTGTTCTGCACCTCATGCATTCTCCCTCCCATGGCAAGTCCTGTCTCAACCCCCACTCCCTCTCGCTCCGTCATGATAAGAGGATAACAGTTAACTGTACTGATGGCTTGCTTTGAGTCAAGCACATTATTTCGTTAAATACAACAACCATAGATAAATGATAATTACCACTATTTTATAAATGAGGAGCAGAGGCCCAGAGGAACAAAGTAACTTACCCCTAATTCTATGTGAATTCTGTACAATGGGACAGAGCCAATTGAACCCAGGTTTGTGTGGCTCCAGAACCTGTGTCACTATTCCTAGACCACACCGTTCCCCATCCCGGTGCCCCCTCAGGACGCTCCTTCCACCTCTCCCTTTATGAACTCATGGCGAAATCTTTTCCATCTTTCAAAGACCACCTCTTCCGGGAAGCCTTGTCTGAACCAGTCAATTGGAATTTATGCCTCTTTCCTCTGACTCCCAAAGCCAGGTGTTTGTGCCTCTCTTTCAACAATGAGCATCTCCTACCTTGTATGACAGTGTCTGTAGTCTTGTCTTTATTTTTCCATACTGGACCCTGAACTTGAGGTTGACAATGTTGTTGGGCAGTGTAGGAAAGTAGTACTTATTTTATTTTTTTTTTTTTGGTCCCTGAAGTCCACTATCCATTCCCTGACCTCAGCCCCCACATCTAAATTCAGCATCGAAACTACTTCTCAAATATAACTCCTCTTTTCCTTCTCTATCACTGCTTCTCGAGCCCTCAACATGTCTCTCCTGGATCAGTGCAATTATCGCCAAATGTATGTCCCTGATCTACTCTTAACTTCCTCTCCATGGGCTTCCGGAGCCATCAGTCTCCATCCACGGCTTCCCCGTGGGATGCAATGTGCTCTAAGCACCTTAACTTGGTAGGGAAGACTCTCAGGGCTGGGGACCATACCTACCTCTCTTGCTGGCTTATACTTGCCTTTTTATGCTCTAGAGATAGTGTACAAGGTTTCATATTTCCGTGGCATTCTCAGGCCGTTCTGCCCTTCTGAAATCTTTCCCATCTCCCTTTGCTAACCCTTATATCGGGACTCGTCTGGGGCAAGATGACCTTCAGGAAGCATTCTCTGAGCTCCAAATTGGGCTGGCTGCTCTTCTTTCATACTGTATGCGTATCTTATTATGCTCAAATGCCAATCTCTAATTTTAGTTCTACCATTTAATTGGAATTATCTATTTATGTGTTTGCTCAGCTACCTGTTCGTACACTTTTAGAGGTCAGAAAGGGTGCCTTGGTCATCTCTGTTTTCCTTACACCTAAGTCAATGTGTATGTTAGGTGTTCAAATGTAGCAGTTTGCCGAGTGAATCATAAAAAACAATAATTATTTTATGCCTCAATACAGGGATACCAGCAGGCCTACTGAAGTTCATAAAAGCTATTGCCTATATTAAAGGATCCCATCTTTCTATGTTTACCTGTAGTCTTATCTGCTGTCATCTCACAGTGTGGTGAGAGAACCTTGGCTCTTCTTTTACAGAAAAAAGTCCTCTATTGGACTCTGGATATAAATCAAGAAACCACGATGGCTACAATAGTATTAGAACAAGAGTATTTTGTAAATGTTGTAACGACACCGCCAATTTTGCCTGATTAATTACTTAATTTATTTATTTTTGGTTCCATTCTGGTTCTGGTATTTTCTGCGGTGATATGATCCAGGATCCAGGTAATCCTGGAATTACCTGAATAGAGCTGGAACCAACTGGAGCACATAATACATTATTCTGCTCTTTCTTTGAGTGGGACTACAAAGTCCTAGTTTTTCCACCACTATTCTAGACATACGCTCTTTGCATTCATATATTTTATCTTGTTGATCCCCCAGAAGATCCCTTTATAGCTGATGTATTATCTGAATTTTACAGATAATGAAAGAGACCCATAGAGGTTCATGGGCACATCTAAGGTCACACAGCCAATAAGCAGCTGAGTCATGCTGTGAATCAGGTATCTTCACTCAAAATCCAGTGTCCTTTCCATTATTCCACATTTCTCTTCATGTAATTTTCCTCTAGGAAAATTATACCAATCTAAACCAATGCTTTTTCAAACTGCATCTTGCAGCCCACTCTTTGACCATAAGGCGAATTTAGTGAGTATCAAGCAGCTTTCAATATGGGATAGGATGTGATGGGATGGGATGGGATGGGATGGGATGGGATGGGATGGGATGGGATGGGAGTGAATGACTTTAGAATAGAATGGAATGAATGGAACAGAATAGAATAGAATGGAACAGAATGGACTAGGAGTTTGAAAAATCAGAGAGTGAGTATTGAAAACTCACTCTGGGTCTTACTCTGGGTCATAGTAACAAAACAAAACAAAAAGTGGAAAGTCTCTTCTTTTAACTACGTTGTCTTAAAATAAGTTGCCAAGTTAATCTTCTAATTTCCAAATACGATAGGCGTGTTTTAGTCTCTGTCTTCTTTGACTCCTGGTGGACTTTGATACCTCCCACTACTTGCATGATCACAAAATGCTTGTCTCCCTGGGCCTTCTAAGCCCCCCTTACTCCTGGATCTTCCACCTCTCTGACAGTCCACATTCTAGCACCTAAATGTTGGCATTCCTCAGAGCGCTCCATGACCCTCTTTTCTTCCTGCTCCGTGGTCTCAGCGTAAGTCCAACTTCAACCACCATCATCTAAAAGCCAGGGACCCCCGGATCAGCCCACGGCATCCCTGTCCTCCTCCAAGCTCCAGACCCCCAGCCCTCGACTGCACATCTCCTCGTAGGCGACCCCCGGTCTCCCAGAAACAGCAAGTCCAAATGAACTCATTACGGTCCCTTCAAGCCCACTCCCTTCTGTGTCTCGGGGCCCCGCCCCTTCACCCCGTCATCCAAGCTAATAACCTGGGAGTCCTTCCCACCTTCTCTTTCTCTCGACATCTAATCAATTACCTCGTCCTGTCAATTCTGCCTCCACGACGAGTCTCAAAATTGTCTGCTCTGCCACTTTCTTAGTTCCCAGCCTCATTATCTCTCATTGAATTACTGTCTCCATCATCCCCTTCCTGCAGTCAATTTCCCACATTGCTGCCCAGATCTCAGAAATGCAGGTCTGACCACGTTGGTTCCTTATGGGAAGGCTTCCTCCGGGTTCATTTGAGGGCAGACTGGATGAAGAGGCACATCTTGCAGCATCCCCTGTGAGCCCCTCTGGCTCTGCCCACCTCGGCTCCCTCGGAGCCCCCCTCTCCGTCTCGCCTGTCCCTCGCGTCCCTTCTTGGCCGCAGCATCCACCTGCTGATGCGTATTCCAGGTTTGACTCTGTGACCGCTTCCTCTGGAGGGTCGTCTTCTTCAGACTCACTTCCTGCGTAGACGCCTGGGTGTGCCCCTGGCTTTGGGCATTCCCTAAATACATGTTGCCTCTCAGCTCAACACTAGATTGTAATTGATTATTTGCCTTTCAGGCCCTGGCACTCCACTATGAACATTTCGAGAACTAGAATTAAGTCTTATCCACTTTCTTATGCCCGAGGCGCTGGCATATAGTAGGTGTTCAATAATGTTTGTAAAATAAATGAAGTCTTGGTCCTGCCGCTTACTAGCTATTACTTTGAGCAATTCCCTTAACCTCTCTAGCTTCGTTTTCTTCTGTAAGTGGATAGGAGCTAACGATTATCCAGTGCTTCTACGCATCAGGTCCCACGCTGTGTGTTTCCATATATGCTACTTAATTCTTAGCACATACCTCATCTTGTAGGTAGTAGAAATGATGCCCCATCTTCTAGGAGAGGAAAAGGAGACCGGAAGAATGGAAGCCCATCATCCGTGGTGGTTGGATAGCTGGTGGGGGTCACTGCCAGGATTTGAACTTACGTCTGCCTGGGTCCAGAGCCCTTTCCGCTACACCGAGCTGCCAACAGAATGAAGAAGAGACTATCGACCTCACCGGGATTAAATGTGATAATGTATGTGAAAGCACTTTGTAAACTGTTAAATGCCATGAAAATGTGACATGATATTATTGTCATTAAGAGCCGCATATCATGGTCGGAATTCTCAGGAACTGAGTATTGGAAATCATTCCGTCGGAGCAGGCTGCAAAGGCCTATGGGAATCAGACCCCACTGCGGGACGATTTCTGCAAAATACCCACTCCCTGCTTGTGGATGCAAATAAATGGCAGCAACGCAACGGGAGGCCCAGAGGAAGGCAAGGACGCTGTGCCCAGGGGGCAGTGCCGGCAGGTGCGCGAGTCAATTACAGGTCTCGGCACCCTGAGACCGCCCCAGCGACACGGTGGTGCTTTAGAATCTTTGTTGCTGCAACATCCCATTTAGAATCTTGGCGTCGTGCTTAGGGTCGTGGACTGCCCTGCTTTTAGCTGCTGCCACCAGTTTGTGAATCATTCTGTTTACTATCCTACGGATGCTATCTGGGTGGCGAGGCTGCCAAAGGGCAGTGATATATGGCAGTGGGGCATCAGGGAGGCATCGGGGAAGCCCTGAGACGTGCAGGATTTGCCACCAAAATGTACCGTGCGTGGTTGGCCATTGAGTCACCTGGCGCTGTCAGGAGGCTCCCAAGAGGACAGCCGCTGGTGGGGATATGGCAGCCCACTGGCTTCGGGCCCATCGGAGTCACTTTCTCCCATGGACGGCGGGACGCTAGGAAAGGCGGCCTTGTATTTTTATTGACTGGGTAAACTGCCCAGGCAGCGGAAGGTTAGCTCCTTAATTTCCCCTTTCATCGTTTGAACGCTACTTAATTCCATCTAACATCTCTGCTTGTTAATGTCTCTTGTTTTTTATTGCTGCAAAGAAACATGCTCTAACCAATCTGGACAAACTATGGACATGTCTGTAATTTAATGTCTGCTGACCCCGGTTTGTGGCATTTTTCTTCAAGCACATTTTCCTTGGGTCTGTGAACCCTTACTTGCACCCCCCTAACATCTTTCTTCTTCTAACTCAGTTCATTTTCTTCTCAGGTTAATAAAAAAAAAAAAAATTGGACAGAGGGGGGAACTTTACAGAGATGCTTTGAAAAGCCTGTGGAGAGAGATTCTATTGAAAATGGAATCAAATCTTAAAAACGTGTGCCTTATTTCATAGGAACTATGAAATGTGATTTCCTGTAATGAATAACAACTAACTCAATCCTGAGTGCTAAAGCAAATGTCTCCCAATTCTGTGCCTTCCAAGGCAGGGTCCCCTGAACACTCAGTTCTGCCCCCAGAACCGGTAGCCCACAATCGGTTCTGAGGTGCAATGACTCAGACCTCACTTTGATAGTTCTGAAACGCTGTCGGCTCTGGAGAATTCCTAATATGCTAAGGAGTCCTGTGTTTACAACAGTCTGGTTTCTACACCGCAAGTATACAATGGCATCTAGATTCACGAGCAAAGTGTTTGGATATCAACTGGTTGTAAATTTTTCTTGAGGCAGAGACATCATTAATCTCCTTTCCTTCCCCGGGAGAAGGAGACTGGATTATGGACCCCCTGCAGGCGGTGTCATTGCCCCCTACAGAATGGTCAGAGGCTATCAGACCAACTAATACATAGGCTTCATCATTATTGCCTTCCCCCTGAGATCTCAGCACCCTGGCTCGAGGGAGCGCTGTATTTCCCGGGCAGGGGCGTGCATATGTGGCCACCATTTCAAAGATGGCAGACGGGAGGCCCAGCACACCTACTGATCTTCCTTAGGCTGAGCAGTTCATAAAAGAAGCAATAGAACCCAAGATGTGTAATTCCCTGTTCGAGCTCTCCATTGGCCTGAGCCGTCTCCGAACAGGCTAGAGGAAGCAAACATTCAGGATTCTCTGGTTGTCTTGCCTCCACGTTTGCAACCATTTCTGTTGTCTTGGGGAGCCAAGGGCATCTGCGAGGAACCAAATCTTGTAAACCCGGTGCCTGAGTTTTGCCCCTGAGATGCTGTAATTGCCCAGGGAACAGCACTGGTCTGAAAACGATAACCCAGCATGGCTCCCGGCGGTGCCCTGGGCTTACCTACTGGTTCATGGTGGTGGGACTTACAGAGATGACAGATCTACTATAGCTCAGCTTAATAAATAACATTTATGGGAATGGCTGCACAATTAGAGCACCCTTTGGGTCATAAATACACTCCAGCCAAAGCCACATCGTACACAGTCCCCTACTTTTGGACGCTGCTGTTCTTTGGAGATTGATGAGAACTCTTGCAGGTAACCAGCAGTTGGATATAGGAAAGGTGCCCAAAAAGGGATTCAGGGAAGCTCCCTAGTTCTTAAGAGAGCCTTCTACTTTCTATCCCATTCCTTTTCAATATCTCTGTCATAAGTTCCTCTGTTGTGTCTGGGTCTCCGGGCTCATCAGTGCCTTAACCGGAGACAGTCGGGCGCAGTTGAATTTAGCCAAGTGAACCCTCACTGATTCCTTGTGTGACCCTGGGTATGTCTCTCTCCCTCCCTGGCCTCCTTTTTCTCACCTTTAAAATCTGGGACTTGAGCTGATGATCTCCAAGAGGCTAGAATTAGAAGTTTGTCTCTTTTGGGGGTCACTCAGTAATCTGAGGTGAAAACAAAAACAGTTGGCCACCCTGATTTGGGGGGATCACCTCTGGATTTCACAGCTCAGAGCTCCATCTGGCCCCTGGTGCTGCCTCCCATCACTGGCGGTCACATATTCTCTAGAGCTGCCTGAAACCGCTCAATCCTCAGATGTAGAACTCACCAGAAGTGGTGGGGTGCCCCCCGCCACGTCCTACCTGACCTGAATAACGCCTGCCATCGTTTTCAACGGGATCCGCGTAAAATGGCCCTAGGACAGAATTCCTAGCAAGTCAAAGAGTGGATTATCTGACTCTGTCGAGTAGCTTGCTGGGTTTGGGTCCAAGGCATGAGAGGCACTTGGGTAGGCAAAGCCCAGCTCCGGCTAGCGTCGCGACGACCAGCTGGAATGTGACAGATGTGACCAAACGATGGGCTGCCAAATAACCAGCTCCACCGAGTTTTCTTTCCCCACTGACTTCATTGTTTGCTCGACGGATCTGACTCACATCACAGATTGTTTCCAATCGCGCGGACACAGACCAAGTCGCCAAGCATGGTGGCTCCTGTCCCCTCTCCCCCAGCGAGGTGGCGTGGAGGGGCCGGGCTGACTCGCTGCCCGCTGCCAGCCGTGTGACAGCATTCGGTCACGTCCCCCTCCTGAGTGCGCGCCCTCGCGTGCAGCCATGGAAATCCCAGACGCTGCGAGCCAGAGACACATCACGCGCGTGGGCACACGTGCACACGCGTGCCTACGCACACACACTCCCCTCAGCAAGGCAGTCCGGTCGGGACACAGGGTGGCTCAAAGGACTGGGCATCCTGAAATTTTGTAAACAGCCACTAACCCAGGACAAATTGGGCTCATTAATAATGCAAAAAGCCAATTGCATTGATCTTCCTGTCTTACAGTTCGTTTGCTTCCCTTCTTGAGACGGCAGGCTCTGCTTCCGACCGCCCTCCCCATCCCAACGCATAGGTCAGAGGCCACGGCTGGCCTGAGTGAGTTCTGCGGGGCCAAAACAAGAACTCTGTGGAGTGGGAGTGTAGTCAAGAGCTTAACTGGGCAGAACAACTGGCCAGCGAGTCACAGAAGCACGTCCAAAAGGGTCACGGAAACTAGGAAGGCCTGCAGTGGTCACCGGGAGCCAGAGTTCATGAGAACCAAGGCACAAGAGTAGATGAATGGGGGAACCAAATGCCAAAATGGGTGAGCAGCTGAGTGGTCCAACAAAAGGCCTAAGGGGGGTGCAGTGGATGGTGACTGGCTTCCTATGAGCTCCTGGGCCTCTGCCGTGTGGGGGTGGGGGGACAGTCCCAGGGCATCAGGGCCAAGGCACGGCACAATTGTTTTGCAAAACCCCTTCTAGTAAACAGCTTTTAGAATAGCTGGGCAAACCCGTTCTCTATAATTCTAACAACTCCACTCCCCAAATATACAGAAATGCACACATATATACAAGAACATACTGGTTATACTGATTAGGACATCATTATTCATCGTAACCAAAATCCATAAATAGTCCAAAAGTTTATGAATAGTGGAATAGAGAACTGCGAATGACTCGGCCAGTGGAATATTATACAGCAAAGAAAAGGAATAAACAGCCGCATACAAACATTTCACAAGAAGAGCCGGATAGGACGTAATGCATTGTGTCAGGGTCCATAAAATTCCCAAATAACCAAAACTGATCTATGGTGATTGAAGTCAAGTGGCCACTTTTGGAGAGGAAGGCTGGAATAGTGACCGGATCGGAGACTGGGGAAAGCTTTTAGAGGGCCTTGAACGAGCTCTTTCTTGATCCGGTGGGAGTGGCACTAATATGATTACTTTTTGTGTATATTCTACTTTAATAAAAATCGCTTTTTTTGGTAAAAATCATAGGCAGGTTTTTAAAAAAGGAGCAAGCCCAGTAGCCAGTGGGCTCTAAGTGTGTCCTGCCACCAGGTATGTTTCTCACGTGGCTGAGCACGATCGTACGTACGTATAGACTGCACATCCCTGCCCCTCGCCCAGAGAGGAATGCAGGGAAGGCGGTGGTGGTGGCCCAGAGGGGAAGGTGAAGTTGAAGGCACGTGCTCGGGAGAGTAGAAAGAGTATGTAGGGTGCGGAAGCAGGAAGGGGAGTGGGGCCAGGCCTCTCACATCTGCATTCTGAAACCACCATCTGACGCCACCCCCCCCAGAAGCGCCCATGCTCATCTCCGGCAGCTGGCACCCCCAGCCACATCTGTAACACCCCGGCTCATGGCTGCCCACACCTGCCTACACCTGTCTTCCCCGCCCGCCAGCCCCTGCCACCTGCTGGCCTGCCACTTTCAGTCCTCACGCTAAATCAATAACGAAGACCTCCAAGGGCCGCCTAGCTTCTCCACTGGTGCCCCCTCCCCTTAAGCCCACGTGCCCTCCAAGCCCGATCCACATCTGCCCGAGTTCAGATCCGCTCTGGCGGGATGGGCAGGACGGGCTGGCCGGCGCTCCCTTTGCAGACAGCGTGGCTCAGCCTGGCGTTAGCAGCTGCCGACGCTGCACTTTAAGAATCACCGTGTCGGGGTAAAGTCCATTAAAAGACAGTAACAATGTATATTGTGCAGTGACCCGGGGGGCACCCAATTCCACCTTGTTAATGATCTCTTTGAAGTAGCCAAGGCTATGGAGAGAGACAGGGTTCAGAGGTCCCCGGCACTGTGTTGTTGGGACCCAGCTGCATTTGCTATGTTTGGGCAACTTTCAGGAATCACTCTCATGCTAATGGGGGCAGGTCCTCAGAGACCCACCGAGACAATTAAAACGTTCTTCAGGAGTGTGCGGAATGTCCGGTCGCTGAGCAGATCTGTGACTGTTTAACCCGGCAAGGAGGATGCGGAAGATCTGGCCGTCTCTTCCACGTGGAGGCATGAAGGTTCTAACAGCAAGTCCTGTACTAGCTCCCGATCCCCACTCCCAATAAGTCAGGACACTTGGATGAAGGCCACAGACTCAAAACCCACCCACAGCCTTAACACAAGGGGATGCACCGGGCTCTGTAATCCAGCTGTGAGTCGACCCATTGCTTTCCCACTCGGAGAGCAAACGGAAATCCAAGCCAAGGGCAAGGCACATGATGATGAGCGCTCTTCTAAATCTTCTCTGTTTCACAAATAGATGCTTCTCGGACTCGATGCTTTATTATTGGTGACAAATTACTTGCAGCGGACCTCGGCGCAGACGAGACAAGGCGGAGTGTGAGAACGCGCTGGGGCCGAGCCCTCCGTCGACCACACTGCAAGGCATGCACATGTGGCCGGGTGTGAGCGTATCCGAACCTCCGGCCGGGAAGACTTCTGTGCAGCCAATGAACTCAGCAAATATTTGATGACTGCTACTTGGTGCCAGGCTCTCTGCTAGGTGCAGGGCATGACTAACCGGAATCGATGAGTATCTTTAAGAATGGTTTAGAAAGTCACTTAAGCAGAGAGTAGGCAGAAAATGGGCAAGGCCAATGACATACTGAGATATATCCTTCCAGTTTCTTTCCATTCTACTCCAAGCGCTGAGGGATGATTTGTGAGCTTAATCCCAGAACTCTAGAATGTGAGAGTCTGAGAGGGAACCCTTCATGCGGGGCCCAGACCCTCACCTGCCTACAGCTCGTCTTGGGGGACCAGCTGATCCACAGGCTTTAAGGCTTCATCCCGGAGAGGTATTGGGGGAATGACCCTTGAGCCGTGTCCCTCCGTGGAGGGAGGACACCAGGGCCCTCACCCCCACGCACTTGCTCATACTGCGGGTGGGTCGTCGATGGCCCTACCTGGGAATGAGGAGACATAGGTTCGAGCTCTACCAGAGTGTAATAATTTTCAGTTAGATAGTAAGGGTCCAAGTCCCCACATTTCCATCCGTGTAAAGGAGATGTGCCCTTCCGTGGCAAACAAGGAGGGCCCACAAGGCAGGGCTTCCATGTTGTAGAAGAACATTGCTGTTAAAAACCAGGGACCGCTGGGCAGGGGCAAACAGCCTCGCCCTAGTGCTCCACGCGGTGCGTGGCCGCGGTTCACTCCGACTAGTCCCCACCTGACATGACAAGACTCTGTCCACTGTGTTTAAACCATGAGTGCACCCCTAAGCCGGCTGCCCTTCTGGGAGCACAAGCTCTGCCCTTTCCTACCTCCCACTCCCTCCCCTGTGATGACCTGATCCTTCTCTTCCTTCACTTCCCAGTCTCTCGGTCCTCCCCTGGCTCATTGGCCTCCTCCCTGGCTGTGCCCCAGGCCAGCCAATTTCGCCTGCTCACCGCCACTCGGGAAGTACCCCTCTCCTGCCTCGGGACATCTTTGGTGCCAGAACCCAGCCACAGCCCGGTTTTATGTACTGTCTTACCAAGTATTGCGGGGGTGGGGAGGGTGGGGTCACGGACTCATCCTTGGTTAGCCGGACCATCGTCTCTTCAGGAGTCCATTCGTTGACTCTTAATTGACTTTCCCAATACGGCTCTTCCAAAACACTCTCATTCTCTCTAATCTGTCGCTGTCCCCTCACCCTTAATGTGTAACTCCATGGACGAGGTAGCTGGAACAGCAGAAGGGTGTATTCCTCCCGGTTCTGGAGACTTGACCCCCAAGATCAAGGCATCAGCAGGGTCGGTTTCTTCGGAGGCCTCTCCGCTTGGCTTGTGCTTGATGTCTTATTCCAGGGTGTGTCTGCGACCTAACCTGCCCCTCTTACAGGGACCTGGTCAGATTAGGGTCCACGCGTAAGACCTCATTTTACCTTAGTTACTTCTTTAAAGGGCTTGTCACCAAATAGTCCCATTCTGAATTACTGGGGTTAGGGTGGCAACATATGAATGGGGCGGGGAGGACAGTTGTGGCCATGACACCCTCGAAAGACAACGTTGCTTTCTGTTTATTGGACCATCAGAACCATCAGACTGACCTGCCTCGTGGAAGAGGAAGTTCTTAACCGCATTTATTCCTGAATCTTTGAGCACCTTCTCCTTTTCCCCTCTGTCAGCTGGAAGTTAGTTTGAATAACAGCTTCTCTCAAAAGCTTGGTCCTTGGGGCAGAGTCAAACATGTCTTCCTCTATGGTACTGTTGTGCTTTGCCCTGGGAAGAAAGAAAACCAAGCATGGAGGGCCTAGTATGTGCTTATTCTTGTGCTAGGTGCTGCCACACAGCCCCTTTCTCCTTGGATTCTTGCAACGGCTCGGTGGAGGAGTGGGAAAGGTGAGGCAACTGAGCCCCTGGGAGGCGAGCCTCTTTCGGCTTACCCATGGGTCAGAGTGCTATTTAAAGCAGGAGCATGTCTTTCCTTTCCTCCATACATGTTTCCATTCTAGAACCTAGCCCATTTCCAGGGATTGTTTCGTCTCCCCTCCTCGCTCCTAGAGGGGACTGGCTGTGCCTTGCCCCCGTTTTGACGCCAAGGGTCCTGGCACGAAGCCTGGCAGCACTGAAGGGACCGGACCCATGCCTGTTGGGTGGTTGGATGAATGAATTCTCCTTATTAAAGCTAAGTTCTCATGACCCCACTTGTGTTCTCGATCCCTTCACCTCCCCTGAGTCCCTTTCCATATATTATTCCCTTTTTCTTGCATCTTTAATGTCTTCCTTCCCGCTGGCTTAATTCCCTTTACCTTGGATATATCTCCTCTACATCTCTTCTGTACTTGAAGACACTCCCCCCCACCTTGTTGCCTCAGGCCGTCAGATGATCTCTGTTCCTTCTTGCCCCCCCTGCCCCATCTGTCAGTCTAACTGGAAGAGAAGCCCCCGTCTCTGATGGGTCCACATCAATGGCTCTCTGGTGAGATGTCAGTATTTTGAAAAGACTTTCCAGGTGCCAGCACACATAATTCCCATTTCCCTGCTGGCTTCCCACTTCTTTCCTTCCTGGACAATTGCATTTGCTTGCCTAATTTCAATCATCTTGCCCCTGCAGATGACTCCTAACTCCATAGCTCAACCCCCGGCCTCTCTCCAGCATCCTGGAGTCATATTTACATTTGTCTTAGGAAAAATCCCACCTGAGTGTCCACTGCCCACCTTACACGGGATATGTCCGTGTCTGATTGTCCCCCAAACAAAGCTTGAGACATGGAGTGGATAAGGACAGTTTATGTGGGAGGCAGGAGGGAGGGACCAGGTAGAGGGAGACAGGGATGCAGGAGTACCTGTGTAGGGAGCGCCCTCAGGATCAGTGCTGCGGGTGCCACCGCCTCTGTTCCACCGGGTCCTTCCGAGGAGTGGTCAGAACGCTTTCCACACTGTGCTCCCGGAGGACTGAAGGCACAAATGACATGGATCCCTCTTCCCACTGGTTGAGAGTTTCCTGGGACATTCTCTCCCCCAACACACATACTTGGGCTACTGCTGTGGGCAAGCCAAGCAAGCTCCTAGGTTTTGGAGAAGACCTTGGGGCACAAATGGAAAGAAGCACAAGGAGCCCTTGAGGTGAGACGCAGGCAGAGTGCGAAGTGAGCTTGAGGCCACGGGGGACTTCTGACCCCATCTGTGCTGCCGACACGGGCAGATCAAGGGGAGGTCCACATCATCGGCGTTCTCTCTCCTGTCGGCTCCACCAAATATCAAAGCACCAGACCGCAGAGTCACGTTCAACTCTTCCCCTTTGCGTGGCCAGTTGTTAGAGCCCCGTGAACCCCGACCAGACATGCCGTTCCACGTTGCTTCCTCATTGCTTTCTCGCCGGGATGGCCCTCGCCACGCTTCCAATCTCTTGGGCCATCTCATATTATATTAACTTTCATGTCTATGGCTTATTTCCCCTGCTTCCAAACTACCATACAACAGACGTCAGATTACTTTTCCTAAGGATTAATTTCAACACCATTAACCTGCTAGTAAATCCTCAGTGCCTCCCAACAGATGTCCAAAATGCATCCCACCTCCGAAACCTGGCATCCAGAGCCATTTTCGCTCTGCCTCTATTTCGGTAGGGCAAAGTGTTATTCCTACTTACGCTTTGGTTTGCGTCTTCTCTCCGGAAGGATCTTTTGAGTATTTCAACCATGCTGCCTTATTTTCTTCATTTACGTCTTTGTTCTTTTCTTTTTCCCTGCCTATAATTTGCCAGACTACCCCCCGGCCCCGGGGATCGTATCAGTCCTAACCTCACCTGTCTTCCCAGGCTCATGTATGCTACTTTCTTCTCCATGAAGCCCAAGGGAACCTCTACTCTCCTTCTCTTGAATCCCCAAACCCTTAATCTCTCATGCCTCATATCTCCTCCTCCTCTCCTTCATTGTTATTATTATTATTAGTTGCAGTGTACTTTTGAGCATGCCTCCCTTCTCAAGTAGAGGGTGACCAGGTCCTTGAAGTTAGGGGTTAGAGCTGAATCACCTCCGACTCTCCATGGCATCAAACAGTGCAAATGAAGGCAGGAGAGACGGCAGGCGAAGGGGAGAGAAGGACGAGCAGATCTGGCCCACCGCTGAGAGAGAAGCCGCAGAGAACACGTGCAACCAGCCACGGAGGGACTGGCATATGCCAACCAACTTACCCCTCCGATAGACTCCCGCCTCCCTGAAAAGGACTTTATTGTTGCTCATCGTCTCACCTGCCCTCACGCTGAGCGCCCGCCTGGAGTCCACCGCCTTCTGCCCGAGACAGCTGTTCCTGATGTGTGGGCGAGCGCTGTGCAGACCTTGGCTTCGGGGAGGTGGGTGCTGCTGGCAGAAGGAGGGCATCTTTCCCCCGTTCCAGATGGCAAAGGTGAAAACTTCGTGAAGGAAACGCGCCGGCTGTTTCCGTGTCCACACTGCCCCTGAGCTGAGTCAGCTTTCTGTCCACGCAGACCAGGTGAAAGGGGGGGAAAATCAGTCAATCAAATGTTGCTTTGACTACGTAAAGCCAGTAGTTGGTATCGGTGAAGTGGTAGCTACACCAGACGGTCCAATGGACTCAGTTAACCGGTATATTGTCACTGTTGTGATCGGTTTTCACCACATCACCAGCGACTTCTGGCACCTTAGCAGAGTCAGTGGCTAGCCCGAAGTCTTCGCATATCCCAAATGATGGGTTGCTTTGGTTGAACAAGAGGCCTGGCTTGCCCATCAATGACAAGGCCAATTCACCTGTTCCGTTGGCTTTGAGCCGAGCCAGCCTCTGTCGCAGCCTCGCTGTGCTTAATTAAATCAGCAGTCAGAAAGATTCCGTTGCTCCTCAGTTCCCCAGCCCCATGGATGGCAGAGGGCCAGAAATAGGGCCTGTGGGATTATTTATGAGCTGTGGTGAATCACAACCAACTAACTTTTCCTCCTTGCCTCGTGTTTTCATTAGCTTAGAGAGATGCTTCGATATTTATTGCTGTCAATGTACTTTGCTTGAAAATCAACCGGGGCCAGTGCTGGCCCTGGGAAAAAAATGGGAAAGGAAGTGGATATTAACCTTTCCTCTAATACCACTCCCCTTCATGTTGGATCAATTCCTCCAGTCTCCTATCTCCTAAAGTCAGTCTCCTCTGCTCTAATAGTTCTCCTACAACTCACGCTTCCCTCCTGCCCCACTTCTCTCCTTCGGTCAAACGTCCCTGCCCTGCGTGATCATGCATCCCTTCCACAAACAGATGTCGAGTGCTGATCACGTGCTCAGATCATGGCCCATCACGCTGGGACAACACTGTGCACACCAATGTCATCCTTTTGGACAGAATACCTCAATATAAAAGAGTGATTTAAAGGGTTGGGAGGCTAGGCACCCTGGCAAGCCCAGGGACGAGGAGGTCACCCTATGGGGCCACACGGGACTTGAATAATTTCCTGAAATAAAAAAAAAGGAGACGATCCATCCTTTGCTCCCTATCTTTTGGTTGGGAGCATAGTTCTTCTCTTGCTGCTCAGACAGGACTTTGTATAACATGAAAAAGATGAAGTCCCCCATCCTCAAGGACACCATAATGGATGGGACTTTTTGCCTCACTCACCCTTATAAACTGGAATGAAGGACAGGACCGTACAGAGAGTGAATTGGTCTCATCTCCGTCTCCCAGGAAAAGCAAAGAGCACAGCTCTGCCCATGCCGGCGGTCCCCACCGTAGCATCTGTTCCTGGTGTCCTATTTGTCTTGGAATCTGGCACGTCCACCACGTGATTAATGGCGTTCCACTTGATAGGGAACAGAACGAGCGATGATTTGTCATTCACCATCGAGTACTGCTATTTCATCCACTCCCATTCCCCGGGATGCAGCTCGGGCTGTTTGCTCTATGCATCAATTTATAGTTTATCCTAAGACTAATGATGCTGTGTTTAAGAGGCAAGGTGGGGCTTTGTTTTCCTGTTCTACCAACAGAGGATTACATTCCTGATTGATCGTACACGGTTGTCTGAGGCAAAAACATTTTGAATTGATACCTGGATTTGGACTACAATCAACTTCCTTGACAATCGCCTCTTGGTGCCGAATACATCAAGGAGGTGCAGCTCTCTAATAGGGCCTCGAGGAGATTTTGACAATCCCTGCTAGAAGCCAGCAGTTCATTGTGGTGGAAGGGAGGCACATAGATTATCCGAAGGGCTGGCTTGTGGCTTTCGGGAACCTGAGGACAGGTTCTAAGACCATGCCGCCCTGGACAGCCGAAATGGGGCAGCGATAACAATGGGCTAGCAAATGTTGAACGAGCAGCTCTCTTAAGGGAGAAGTACAAATCCTGAGTCGTAGCATTTGCCAATTTCTGTGGTGTAAACACTCCCACCATGGCCAATTTCAAGCTACCATGGTGATGGCACCCATTTCTAATCTGGGAAGAGATACCTACCATTGGCTCGGGAGCTGGTACAAATCGGCCCAACACATCACCCACCGGACAAGGACTAGTAATTACTATTTAGTACCTACTGGCTTATTCTAGGAATATTTCTTTTATCTCACGAGGAAATTGAGCTTCAGAAAAGGTGTGTAACTCGCTTAAGATCACACAACTATCAAGGTGTGCCTTCTAACCCAAAGGTGGCCCCCTCCTCCTCATCTCCTATATAGTCCAGGGCACAGAGCCGTCTTGTTAACCCTGGTCTCTGATTCCACGGCTCACGGTCTCTCAGGAAACCAAGCTGCTGCTACAAAGAACAGCGGGGTCCGGGGAAGTCCACTTTTGTCTAAACCTCTGCTACTTAAGCCCGATTCATCCTGTCCTTGCCACCTGATGTGTATTAGTGGGAAAATTCAAGTCTGCCTCTGAGCTCATTTACCAATTTCTTCGGCCCCAGTAACTTCAAGGAAAAGGATATAAACTTCCATGGCGACTCTTGCCTGGAGTCCGGGGAAGGAGCAAGATGGCCCCGAGGAGACCCCAATCATAACAATCCAAGAAGCCCATTCGACAAGCAATTTGGCTGAAAAACCAAATCACTTCCCCTTGGATTTGTTTTCTCCACTTCTAATTTTCCACCCACTGTCTTTGCTAGCTCATTTCCTTCCTGAGACTCGGAAGCAAATGTGGCGGCGGTGGGGGGGGGGGGGGAGGGAGGTGGCGGAGGGTGCACGAGGGGGTCAGGGCAGTGACCCACCCCCCGTGCTCCTGCTGTCAGGCTCGGGTGCAGCACAAAACAGCGGGGCATTAATGCCTATTAATATCCACAGCGGAAGTGCTGAAAGGCCAAGAACATAATTACCATTTATTCATCATATCAACTGGCCCTCAGCTCCTTCCGGCAGCGTGTCATATTGTCCTGAAGTGGGGAGATGGGGAGGAAGGGGACAGTCAGTCACCTCTTCCCCATCCGCCTCCCGACCAGACTGTGTGATATAGGGACGTGGGTCAGACGGCAGGACACAGTGGCTCCCAGCAGATCCCGCATCTCTCTGAGCGACCAGGCTGGCAGGAAGTTCCTGGGCACGTTCTGGATGGTACAGAGCAGCGGTCAAGGACGGTGGCCGACTCAGAGTGGCAGTGCCAGGCTGCCTGCCCCCCTCTTTCTTCAGAATCAAGCTCCCCAGCTGCAGAAGGTTCCATAGGGCGAGCAAAGGGGGGAAGGACCGTCAACGGCCAGCAGTTCGCAGCTCCTGAACAAAGCTGTATTCAGCACTGCTCACGAGACCAGGTCACTTCCTGAAGATGCAGAGAAAGGCAGTGACCCAGCCTCTCTTCTTAGCACCCTGCTCCCCAGTCTTGTTCCAGGAGAACAGAGTAGCTCAGCTTCTGGGGATTCCAGAGCTGGGCAGGGATTGTGGGGGAGAGATTAGCACTGTGTTTTTTTCTTCCCCCCGCCCAGTACCAGCTTGACTGGCAGTCTGGGCAAAGAAGAGCCCATTCTAAACGCTCCCTGGGGTCCAGAATGGAACTCATTACATCAAACCTGCCGGTAGCCAGCAGCTCTGCTTCGTGAGCTGTGAAACAAATGTTTATCCACCGCTCAGTGCGATTCAGAGCGATTTAAGGAGCTCGGGGTGTTGAGCTGCAGGCAAGAAGGCCAGCGTTGGCACGGAGCGAGCTGGGCAGGTGTAGGGACGGGAGCCTCCAGCTCTCGGGGCTCCGGGACGAGGCCGCGGGCATCGACAGCGCAGGACTGGTGTGCTTGCGTGCGAGGCACTCTGCCTTCGGCCGAAGCCCTTCCTCTCCTCTCTCCATTTCTCATTTCCTCTCATTGTCTTTCTCTTTCCTTCTCTCTCTCTACCTCCCTTCTGTTTTCCTTCTTTTTCTCTCTCTCTGCTTTTCCAGGAACTTGACGTAGGCGTTCTCAATTGCTCCTCGCCGTGACTATTGTGGAGCGAGCATTCTACCCCGGTCGTCTCCGGCTGCGTAACAAACCACTCGGTTCAGCATCTTAAAATAATAATCACTATGTAGTTTGCTCTCGGATCTGGAATTTGCTGGGCTCACCTAGGCAGTTCTCCCCGGGGGTCCCTCTTGCACCTGCAGTCAGGACGTAGCTGGGGCTGGGGTCACCCTGAAGCCCCATGTCTGGAACCTGGGCTGGGAGGACGCTAACACCTGGGGGGCCCTCCGGCATCCCAGCCTCCCTCTGTGATCTCTCCGCGTGGCAGCTTCAGGGGGTCAGGGCTATTTCGCCGTGGCCGAAGGGTCCCAGAGCAAGTGTTCCAGAAGCCGAAAGGCCTTTTCTAATCTAGCCTCGGAGACCACATAGCATCATATTTGCTGAATTCCTATTCTTTAAGGTGGCCACAGAGCCCATCCAGGACTTTCCAGGGCAGGAGGCCATCACTCTGCCTTTTGGCCATGAGTGTAAAAGAGTTTACAAACATATAGGGACACCTGGGTGGCTCAGTCGGTTAAGCATCTGTGTCTGGTTTAGGTCATGAGCCCAGGGTCCTGGGATCGGTTCCCGCATTGGGCTCCCTGCTCAGCGGGGAGTCTGCTTCTCCCTCTCCCTCTACTGCTCCCCCTGCTTGTACTAGCTCTCTTTCTCTTTCTCCATCAAATAAATAAATAAAATCTTTAAAAAAAAAAAAAAAAGAGTTTACAAACATGTTTTGAAACTGCTGCCGATCATTACATCTGGATTCGAATTGCATATTTGTTGTCAATTAACAACACGATGTTGGGCAAGTTACTCGACATCTGAGTCTTGGATTCTTCATCTGTTAAATGGGGACAATATTTCCTGAGTCACAAGAATGTTGTAAGTAGTACATTCATATATATTATGTACGTAACACAGAACCTGTCATATTGTGGGCATTCCATACATCTTAGCTGTTATTGCTACCGTCGTGCCCATTTTACAGAGAAGAAAACACAGATGCAGGGAGGGTGATGACTGGCCTATCCCATGACTACGATATGAATCCAGTCCGAACAGAATCCAAAGTCAATTTGGATTTGGGCTCCCAATGGCAATTACTCTTTCCTTCTCTAGACAAACACTGCTCCCAACCTTAAAATTTCTCTAAGTATGGAAATTCGGAATATGTGGGCCTCTGGGCCTTGGCAGAGGATCCCACCCAGGGACTGAGCTCTGGACTTGAGACCCACTTTGCCCCTGACGTTGTAAGTGCAGGCAGAAAGGCCGCAGATATGGGGAGCCACGCCCCTACGTTGGCCTGCCCTGCACCTTTCTGACCCTCCGGGATCAAGAGTCGAGAGCTATAAGAGGAGACAGTCCAAAAATGGAGGAAAAGGCACGTAGCGGCATTCTGGGGCAGAGGAAGCAGTACCGCGTCTGACTTAACGGCAGACGTTTCTGAGACTCTGGATCTCAGTTTCCATCTCTGGGAAGGGAACTGCTCTGTCCACCCTGCTTCTCTGAGGATCGTGTGAGAGCCCGAGGGTGAGAGTTCTTGGCAAACCAGCAGGTCTTGGCCACGGGTCACTCAGGAGTTCAACCCAGCAGAAGATGAGGCAGCCACCTTGAACGCCTGCCCAAATCGGAGCCCCCGTGAAGCTGGGGAGTCGACAGAGCAGCCCCGACGTGGGGAGGGAGCACTGTCACCTTGGATGGTGCGGCGTGGCTTCCGGCCGCCTGCATGCCCTTAGGGCAGCTGTGTGCACACGCAGAGTGAGTGCACGCAGCCCTCACACTGACGAACACGCCTCACGTGTGCACACGCACGTGCACGACCCACCTTGAAGGTCTGCCCCAGCAGAAGTCCTTCAGATAGCCTGTGGCACCAAGGCTAGATAAGGCACACAGCTGGTCCACCCTGCCCTCGGGAGCTGAGTGTGCTGGGGTCCCCGAGGGCCCTGCTGGGAGACGATCCTCTTCCTTCGGCTTCTAAAATGCACAGACCTTCTGGACCGTCTCTGGTCTGCTCACACGGCTGCATATCCTTAGGCTAAGTTCTCTGAGCTCCAGTGAAGTCCTCTGAAACACGGAGGAACTAAAACCACGTCCTAAGTTTCCCGAGGACTAAATGAGTAAATGAGATCATCCGTGTAAGGTATTTGACACATGCTGGGAACACAGAAGGCGCTCAGTAAATAGGAACTGCTGTTATCGAGTCCAGGAGACTGTCCTTTGAGAGACCAGGACGAAAAACCCCACAAAACCCAGAAAGCACTAACAGGAATAATAATAGGGCACATTACGAAATACTTAGGAAGTGTCAGGCGTTCTGCTAGGCACCGTGCCCACATCACCTGATGGGATTGGACCAACGGCCCGAGAGGTTGCTGCTACTATTTTGCCCCATTTTACAGATGGAGAAGCCGAGGCAGGAAATTTTAAAAACCTGCCCGGAGGGAAAACAACAACAAAAACAAAAAGCAACACCAACAACAAAAAAAACCCCTGCCCGATTGCATACAATGGAATATTATTCAGCTTCCAAAGGAAGAGACTCCCGACACAGGCTGTAACATGGGTGAACCTTGAAGGCAACGTGCTCAGTAGACCCAAAAGGACAGCTATGGTATGATCGCACTCACGTAAGGTACTTAGAATACGTAATTCATAGAAACGGAAAATAGAATAGATGTTCCCCCCCCAAACCAGGGATTGGGGGTAGGGAGACATAGGACTTGTTTAGTGGGTAGAAAATTGGAGAGGTTTTTTTTGAAAAATCATCTTTTTCATTGAGGTACAGTTGACATCCGACTTTCTAGGAGCCTTGCATGTCTAGCATAAGGGTTTGATATTTATATATATTGCCAAGTGGTCACCACAGTATGTCTAGTTAACATCCATCGTCACATGTGGTTATAGAACTTTTTTTTCTTTAAGATTTCATTTATTTATTTGACAGAGGGAGAGAAAGCAGAAGAGCAAAAGCAGGGGGAGCGGCAGAGGGAGAAGGAAAAGCAGGCTCCCCGCTGAGCAGGGAGGCCAATGAGGGACTCGAACCCAGGACCCTGGGGTGATGACCAGAGCCGAAGGCCGACACGTAACCTACTGAGCCATCCAGGTACCCCTTGTGTTGAGATGAGAACTATTAGCTTGTGATGAAAACTTTTAAGCTCTACTCTCTCAACAACTTCCAAATATGCACTACAGCGTTGATAATGATAGTGACCGCGCTGTCCATGACATCCCAGGACTTACTCATTTTACAAGCGGAAATTTGTACCTTTTGACCCCTTTCACCCATTTGCCCCCCCTCCCCCGCCTCGACCTCTGTTCTCCACATCTAGGAGCTTGGTTTTCTGCTGCTGATGTTGTTTTAAATTCTACATGTATACGAGAGAATACAATATTTGTCTTCTCCTGCCTGACACACCTCCTTTAGCCTAATGTCCTGGAATTCCATCCATGCGGCTGTAAAGGGCACGACCTCATTCTTTTCCTGGCTGAGCGGTATTTCAGTGTGCACACCACAACTTCTGTCTCCGTGCATCTGCTGATGGACGCATGGGCATCGTCGACGATGCTGCAACGAACACAAGGGTGCCTAGATCTTTTCGAATTAGTGGTTTTGTTTTCTTGGGATAAATACCCAGAAGTGGGATTGCTAGATCATCGGGAGCTCTATTTTCCATTTTTTTGAGGAACCTCTATACTGCCGTCCACAGTGGCTGCACCGATTTGCATTCCCACCCACAGGGCACGAGGGTTCTGATGCGGATAGAGTTCGTTTGCCCCGTGAAGACGTTCTGGAGATCTGCCGTGCAATAATGTGAATATATTTAACGCTACCGAACTGTCCGCTTAAAACATGATTAAGATGGCAAATTTTGTTATGTGCGTTTTACCGCGAGTACAAACAGATAAATGTACCATCGCACTTTAAAAAATTCTGACCGTGTTTAGGTGCATGGCTGTGGGCATTTCGACACATTCACAAGTAAGTCAAAGCCGAACGAAATCACTGCAAAGCGTTCGTGGTGCTCGTTTGTACGTGTTACAATAGGGGTGATTCTGTGTTTCATGCCTACATTTTCCACTTTTCTGCAGTAGTACATGTCATTTTGTCATTAAAAATAAAGTTACAGAAAATGAGCTTTAAAAAAATAGAACGTGAGGGCGCCTGGGGGGCTCAGTTGTTAAGCAACTGCCTTCGGCTCAGGTCATGATCCTGGAGTCCCTGGATGGAGTCCCGCATTGGGCTTCCTCCTCAGTGGGGAGTCTGCTTCTCCGTCTGACCTCTTCCTCTCATGCTTCCTCTCTCTCATTCTCTCTCTCTCTCTCAAATAAATAAATAAAATCTTTAAAAAAAAAATAGAACGTGATAACAGTTCTTCAAGAAGAAAGGAGGTGATGGAGGAGTGGGTTCCTCTTCTCTGTCCCACAGAAGCACCAGGGGCCTCTGTCCCTGAATACTGAACATCCGCAAATCCAAAAGGTGACCCCGGAGCCCCATGCACAGCGGTGGGACGATGGTTGGGCTGACCGGCATTCCGGGAGAGCTGCCGGCACCCTCTGGGAGGGTGAATATACGTGAATATAATGACCTGGGCGCTCATTCGGAACCCCTAGAACAGAGACCAGCCAGGGCCGGGCCAGAGATGGGCAGCACCCCGTGGCTCCTCCCTTGAGGGCAGGCCCACGAGGCTGCTGTGAAGTCAGGAGAAATAAAGGGTCTTCGATCTGGGCACGAGCTGGGGCAGAGCTCAGGGGCCCCCAGCTGAGGAGAGGGCGGAAGAGTGAAGTCCAAGGGAGGGGCATGCTTGGCTCCCGTGTGGGGGTTCCTGCAGTCGCTCGCCGTCTCTGGAAAGAACAGGGCCATGGGGTTGGCAGCCCCGGGGGCAGAAAGGGCTGTCTCCACTGTTCACCACCACTTGATGTTCGGGAAATTCCTCAACGCGTCTGGGCCTTAGTTGCCACGTCTGGGCCTTAGTTGCCACATCTGGAAAGTAGGGGGGGAGCGGCACCCACTTCTTTGGAGGATCCGAAGGGTGAAACGCTCAAAGGTATCATCTTGTACGTGGTAGGTACGCAGATCAACGTGAGTGCCCCTCGGCGGGCGTCTACCCTCAGTCCCTCTGCTTCCCGCTGAAACAGCACTGCGGCAAGAGTCGCCGCTTGGCATGGGATTGGTATGATGGACACCGAAAACACCCGCCGGTCATGAAGAGAACCAGGGCTGGGCCCAACAGCCCTGCACGCTCCCGTCTCTGCTTGAGAGAAAGGGAGGAAAGGCCTTCATGGATCAGAAGGCTACGGAGGCAGGGGGATGGACATACTGACCTCACAAAGCA
This sequence comes from Nasua narica, assembly GCA_028533885.1. Classification (NCBI taxonomy): domain Eukaryota; kingdom Metazoa; phylum Chordata; class Mammalia; order Carnivora; family Procyonidae; genus Nasua; species Nasua narica. The sequence goes on from CM052815.1 coordinate 82,313,103, forward strand.
CATTTCCTCTTCTCTCCTTGCCCCCCCCCAGACCCCCGCCGTGCAGGCTGCTCGGTTCCCACGTCAGGCTGGCCCTTTGAGAATTGTCATTCCGTCCTCACCTTTACTGGGAATACGGAATACAGAGATGCAGGGTTCCAGAAGCCATCTCTTTGAAGTCTAAAATAGTCGCGGGCACGCCCCCTTCACCTGCCCGAAACTGGAGGCCACGGCTCCCCGAGCCCACCCCCCGCCCCACTCCTGCAGCTGTCTTCAGCACACATTAAAATTCCTCTCCGAGGGGGGCTTCAGAGGCAGGGACGGCAGGGCGGCCGTCTAATAACGGCCAGCAGGAGCCCGGGGCAGGAGATTCTGATCGCCCGTACACTGAGAAAGTCTCGTGGAGAGAGCAGGGGAAGCCAACGCCTCTCCAGCAGCCAGGGCCACGCTAATTGCCGCCAGGGACGAGGGCAGAGTTCGGGCGGGTAACGGGTGCGCCTTGTTCTAATGACGACTCACTGGTTCGCCCAGAGCTGCCTGCGGAGGTAAGAGGGGCGGGAGGGGGGGTGTCGGCTGCTTCATTCTGCGCTGGATGCCACCAAATTAGAGGAGCTGGCTTTGTCCCCTTCACGACCCACCCCGGGGCTGGACACGTGGAGAGAAGGGGAGATAAACGGTGTCCCCAAAATAGTCCTTGCCTACAAGAATGGCAGCCACTCTTGGTTATTTGCAGGTGGTGTAGTCGCTTTGCGAGGCTATCTCTGGCCTTGTTACTGCCCAGAGAAGTTCAATTAGGGGCCTGCGGGGACAGTGATGGGACAGGGAGGAGAGAGGGGAGGAGAAAGCAGGAGAGCAGGGTAGGAAGGGAAGGCCAAGAGCTTTGCTGTGGGGAGGGAGGGGGGATGGGAGTGCGCCGTGCGCAGCTCTGAATGCTAACAACAAATGTTTATTAATAGTGTTTGCCTGGCACTGTGCTGGGCCCTGGGGACAGGGGCAGAGTGAGCGCGGCTCCTGTCCGAGATCTGTCAGGGGAGGCTGGCGTGGAAATAGGCAGTTCTCTGTTCTCACAGTGGCCGTGGTAGAGGCTTTGCCCGCAGGGCTGGGAGCAGAAAGGGGAAAGGCAAGGGGGTTAGGAAGAGCCACACAGAGCAGAGACCACTTCAGAGGAAGACTTGGGGGCGAACGGGAGTTGACATGGAGAGGCATGTTGGGATGGGGAGGCTCAGTGGGGACATTCTGAGAAAGGTAGCTGATCCAAGGAGGCAATGGGCGCAGCGTGTTCCCGGTCCCTGGGACGAGAGGGGGCCCAGAGACAGCCCTGCAGAGGTCTGCTGGGGCCCGAGCGAGAAGATGGGCTCTACACCCCAAGAGACAGGGCTTTTGTCCGGGAGATGCCAGCGGTTATTAAGGAAGGTTTGGGGTGACCCACTGCTGTAGATACACTGAGGTGACCCACTGTCTTCTATCGTTAGGAGCAAGCAGCCATGCCTGGGGACCCTAAGGGGCTCCTTACCTTGCAACAGACCTTTGAGCACCTCCCCGCATCTTCCCATCTCAGCCTCACATCTTCCTGCTGAGAGGCAGCAAAATGGATCTCTGCTCAAGAGACACCACACACACACACACACACACACACACACACACACACACGTGTCAGGGACGTGGCCGAGGTACCTCCGTGTCTGCTTTGAGTGCGGCAGCTGTCCAGTCCGACCCCTGACCCGTCGCTCCATCATCCGGATGTAACTAATGAAAATCACCGATCATGGACCTGGTCAGGGTTGAAAGGATGAAAGCCTGGAATGGTCAACCCTCAACCCAAACTCCCCAGGTCCCCGGTATTCAGTCTAAAAGTCACCACAGCGGTGCAAAGGGGGGTACTCGTTTCCCATGGGAAAACAAACCCGGAGAGGGTGTGTCGCTTGCCCCTCATGGCACAGCTAGCGTGGGACTGAGCTGGGATTCCGAGCCGGGTCTAGGTGACCCACCATCACGTGTTCCGTGTATCACAACGTCTGGGATCGGCGAGGTTGCCGGTACCAGTTAGGGGAAAGTCTGGGGATGCGAATGGGGTGGAGGCCACAGCTCGAAATTGATCCAGTGCCAAGAGCTTGAATCTCGGTTAATTCCACTTTATGATTTATCAGTTAGGAACAAGGGGTTGGGGGAGGACAACACAGTTGTGTTGGTTTTGTGTTGTGATTTTTTTTTTTTAATCTCTGCGATGTCCCAAAATGTTTACCTTGTAAATTTGCTCAGCGGAGAGGTGGGTAAACACATGCATCCAGAATGTGAATGGCATCCTCCCGCCAGAACGCCAGCCGGTTTGCAGAGGGAGACGGAAACCACTGCAAACAGCATGTGGGAGCCACGGGCCGCCCGGAGCAGGAGGCACGGCACCAGTGCGTAGCTCGCGGCCCCCGCGGAAGGCCATGGGTTGCTGAGAGAGGGGCGGGGTGCGCTGCCAGGCCGCCCCGCGGTCCCTCAGGGTGCCCCCTCGGGAGGGCGAGGCCCTGCGGTTCACAGCACACCCATTTCAAGCCTCGCTGCATTCAGTGAGACGCCATGGCCACAGGTCAGTCTTTGACATGGCGCCAGCCCAGTCTCCCTGCTCGGCCGCGGAGCATTAACTGGGCCCGGCCTCCGTCACACGTGCCGGCCTCGAATTCCAAGATGTGTCCCGGATGGTTGCCAGGCTCTGCACAGTCAAAGACCAGGAGCTAGTGAGCTTCGCGTCACCAGGGGCATCCAAGAGGACTCGAGGTGGGCATCTGCATTGCATAGCGTCCTTGCCAAGAGCCCAGATTCTGGAGTCACACTGGTCTGAATTAGGGTTCTGATTCTGCCATCTGTTGGCTTCACTTTTTCCAGCCTCAGTTTACCCATCAGAAATGAGGGGCTCATACTGGGGCCGTTGTGAGAAGATAAGGCACGGGAAGGACGGGCACAGTGCCTGATAGTAGTAGTAGGGGCTCGATCCATGCTAGTAGTAACGATGTGGGGGTGGCAAAGGGACAAGGTGGCGGGAGTGGCGGGGGGAGGGGAGGAACTCTGAAGTGAGGCATGGAGGGCTCTGGGGGGGCCACCATAGCACATGCCCTCTTTTTTTTTTTTTAAGATTTTATTTATTTATTTATTTGACAGAAAGGAGAGAGATCACAAGTAGGCAGAGAGGCAGGCAGAGAGAGAGGGAGAAGCAGGCTCGCCGCTGAGCAGAAAGCCCGCCGCGGGGTTCGATCCCAGGACCCTGAGATCATGACCTGAGCCGAAGGCAGAGGCTTTAACCCACGGAGCCACCCGGGCGCCCCCAGCAGCGCATGCTCCCGTCTGCGGCCCCACGCCGCAGACACTGTCAGGAGGTCAGGCTAAGAGACTCCCCCGACCCCTCCCTCCCTGTGAGTCAGATGCTCTGGCCACACCGGGTTCTTGCCCTAGGCCTCCTGGACCTCAGGATGCCATTCAGCCCACGGCCTCTCCAACAGGAGTATTTTGCAAACCCCTCCCTTACTGGCTGTGAGGACAAGGAGAGCAGAAAGACCTCCTGGTGACTTCACGGTTGGGACAAATAGATGCCCCTAAGTCATACCCTCTGCCCTGGGCTAAATATCAAACCCCTCTCTTCCCCCGGGAAATTCCTTCTTTCATTTGCTATAAAGTGACTTCTGCTGAAGTGTGTGTTTTTGAAGTGGAAAATTGAAAGCACACGATTCATTCCAAAAGAAAACTGTTAGTTCACAGCTGAGAAATCACTTGGCTATTGGTCCAAAGGGGTTACTTTGCAGGTTTTGGTGGGGAGGGGGGCAAGTATGTAACACTGCTTTCTGGGTCCAGAGCCGCTTTGGAGATAGACGGTGAGCCAGAGAGATGGAGATCCAATCGCCGCTTGTGTCGCTGACCACATTCAATGGGAGGGTACGGCTTGCGTCTGACCGAAGTGCCTTGCTTCCGTAGCCCTGAACTGGTCTAATTCCCCCCAACGTGAGGGCTTCCTGACGGAGACACAGTCTGCCCCGCTGTCTCATCACGTGGCTGACACACAGAGTTTATGCCCTCGGGAAGCATACACGTCCCCCAAGGGAGGGATGGGGGAGGAGGAAAGGGGGTCCCACAGAAACTGCTAAGTGACAGATCGCTCCTCCTTGCTGGGTGAGGAAGAGAGGCAGCAAGGGGCTAGGGGAAAATTCCTCCATGTTTTGTTTTCCTCGACCAACTGGGCTTAACTTGGAAGCCTCTGGTTAGCCAGGGGTGTGTTTATGCTGCTCCCAGCGGGGGACAAACTGTCCCAGGTACATGGCACTCTTCACCCAGCACCGACCTCTCTCCCTTCGTCTATCTTCCCGCGACCGTCGTAGGCCAGTGTCGATTTGGCCCCCATGAGGCCCTGCAATGGGTCCGAACAGTATGTTAATTCAGTGACCCTCGAGGTTCCACTGCTGTACCCCAGGCTGAAAGTTCAGAGCTTATTCTCTTCCCAACCCCAATTTATGTCCAGCCACACGGCCCAATAAACTCATCGGAGGTTCTGTGATGAGTTTTAGTAGCAGTGTGAAGATACTTCAGTAATAAAATGCATAAAGAGCTAATAAAAAATGCATAAAGATTCTTCAATTATAAATGCCAAAATAAGATGCCCCAAATTTGGATGTAAGCCCTTCCCGTTATCAAATTCCTAGGGAGAATTTAGAGATTAAAATCCCACCGAGATTAAAGCCCGAAATCAAAGCTTTTCGCCTCTCTGAATTAGAGTCTAATGACAGGCCGAAGTTCCTCAGTCGCTTAGGCCTCCGTCTCTTGGTTTTGCCTCAGGTCACAACGTCAGGGCCATGAGATCAGCCCTGAGGCGGGCTCCGCACTCAGCCGGGAGTCGGCCTGAGGATTCTCTCTCCCTCCTCCTCTGCTTCATCCCTGCTCACGCACACGTGCACTCTCTCTCTAAGGTAGAGAAATCTTGTTTTAAAAAAAAGGGTCATTGAACTTTCTATTACGGAAGGTGTTTCTCAAAGTCATGGATCTGTCCGAGTCTATATCCAGGGGTAGAAGAACATCCCCTCTGAATAAACGTAAATGGGCAGCGGGAAAGAAAACGAAACTGCTTCGTGATTCCATATCACACGTTAAGCTTGTCCAAAGTACAGGCCACAGTCCCATAGGGCTTGATGTGTGTCTCCCGTATGGACTTTCCCAACCTCGCTTGCAGTGTGGTTACTGTGGGCACATCTCCTCTTGCGCCAGCTGTAAGCCCCTTGCAGACAGGTGTCTTCTTTATCTAGCTCTTAAAACTCCTATTTTTGGAGTTTTGGAGCACGGCAGGTGTTCAATAAATATTTGAGGGTAGAAGGAAGACAGGGAGAGAAATATAGAAAGAGAGAAGGAAGGACGTAAGAAAGGTCAGAGCATCCATGAGACTTCTGTGCAGCAAAGACCAGTGGCCCTCGGTGGAACCGGAAGACTATGGCCTCAGAATCGAAGGGCATCTTCCCCACATTCCGCAAGGGATTTCTGCTCTTTGAATCCTTTGCTCCCCATTACCCTTCGGTCCAGCCCTGCACACAGCCACCTGCCTCGGGCCATTGGTCACGTAGGTCAGATGGGTGGGGAAGCTACCGGGCGGGTGTAGAGGCTGTTGCGTGGGGGGGCTGGAGCTCCTGGCACCAGGCCCAGGGACCCCCGCCTGGAACTCCCAGCCTCCTCATCCCGTACGTGGGGGCGGCCGTGCCTTCTCCGTGCCGCTCTCAGGGTTGTTACAGGGAGCGTGTGGAAAGGGCAGGTCAGTGCTCTTTGCAAGGCAAAGTCCTGGAAGCTGGGCTCTTTCTCTCAGCTCTGGAGGCTTCCCTACCAGGCGGGGGTCAGAGCACAAGGCAGACACACACACATAGCTGCCTGCACACACATGCCTCGCATTCTCCTCGGCCTCTCTCTGCTGCCCCGCTAACCTCTCCCAGATGGACACATTTGTTCCACACTCTCCTGCAGGCAAAGCCTAGCAACATCCCAATTGCTGGTGTAGTTCATGAGCTGCCCGTGCCCTTCACTTTGGACAATCCTAAACTAGCCACAGCAGATTCCCTTGGCAGCCCCTTCTCCCTCATATGGCACAGCCTCCCTGCCCCAAAGAGGAGGCCCCTCCTGCAAGGGCCTTTAGGGAAGTCAGAGAACCGACCGGAGAAGGTAGGAGTCCAAGACTGACATCAACGAAATGCGTCTGAACGTTTCCAGGGCCGAGCAAACCATATGTCTCCATAATTTGATTGTGTCCTGGTCCCGGAGGCACCCCCAGCTCTATTGAACACGGATGGAGTTATTTAGGATCATAAATAATATTATCAGAGAGGGTCCACTGGGTAAACAGAGTCAGTGTGTAATTGTCGGAATGTGATATTGATTGTTCTTCCCTGACTAATGAATTATTCCGTTTAAGAGCCCACAGAAATAGCGCACAGCATCTCAAGGCAATGGGGCCTTTGAAAGATTTTCTTGAAGGGCGGCCTCCGCCTAGAGGTGCAGGCTGCTGGGTCCAAAGGACGGCGCTTTATCAGCCATCCTCCTGTTATTTTCAGTGAAAAATAACAGGGGACCCCACACTATAGGGACCCCAGCAGGAGCCACGGTCATGAACAGAGGCAGCTCCCATGCCCTTCTGTCTCACGCTTCGTACCCTGTCTCCACAAAGACCTGAGGCGGCAAATCTGTTATACGAGGGGCCCAACATGCGGGGTGCCGGATAGGGGTGTCCCGGCATAGCATTCTGTGTATTGCCTACACACCGTTCATTGGAAGCTTCTTCGACGATCTTCCAGCGAAGGACTAAACTCATGCTGTTAGTGCAAGGCTATTTTTCGGAGGGAGTTTTAAAAAGTAGAAGTCATTGCTAATCTCCATATGTACTCTCTCTCTTAAAAGGAGAGCCTCCTTGGGGACATGATGGGAAAAACTGCAGAGAGCCTGCAGCCCCAAACCTACCGTGTGGCCCCTTTCCCTCCTGTGCCCCCAACTGCCTGCTTTTCCACTCAGTCCTTGGCCATTGGCCGGTCCTGATCCTCTTTACTAGGGAATGCCTTTTCACGTATTTCGCCCCCATTAAACTGTTAAACTCTTCACCTTTTCCTTGAGGATTTTTCTGAATTCTTTATATTTGAGGTGTTAATCCTTTACTGAATTTATTTATTGTGTTTGTTGCATGTTCTTTCCATCTGTGGTTTGTCTTTCCACTTTCTTTATGCCGTTGTTTTGGCCAACATGCCTTCTTAATGTTAATGTAGTTCGAGGGATCAGGCCTTTAATTCATTATGAATGCTTTTTGTTTAAGAGATCTTCCACATCTTACAGTCAACAAAGATAGCCTCTTTTATTTACTTCTGAAAGCCTTCGAGTTTGGCCTTTCACATTTAAGTCTTTAGTTTACGGGGAAATTAATTTTACAGTTTATGCATTAGCATTCAGTTTCACATGTTTTTCCTAAGCACGGGCCATACTCCCAGCCCAATGCTAACTTACCCCTCCTCTTCCCAGTGATCTGCAAGGTCACCGCCAACCGTTAAGGTTCTATATATGAGTGGGGCTGTTGCTAGCTTTCTATTCTGATTCATTGGTCCATTAGCCTCGCCCTGTATCAATTCCACGGTATCTTAAACCTCCACACCAACCTCTCCTCCTCCTTCCCGCTGACCCCTTCCAAAGACGCTTTGATCCCATCCAATCCTCAAGACTTTCCCTCTGTGCATTCTTCCCTGATCTCTCCTGTCTACCAGCTCCCTCTCTCTCCCCCTTGTTTGATCTCTCACCTCTGCCATTTATTTACAATTTACTATATCAGGATCACACGCAGATATCTTTATGTCGCACAGGGTAACTCCTGTGAACAGGTATCATTCCTCTTGCTTCTTTGATCCCCGCTGTGCTTCCACCCTACCCCAACACCTTAGGATACCAGATCGCCCCCGCCCCGTAGATTTAATGAATACATGTTTAAAAGAGTCAATGATCAATCTCAACTTAGAGCTTCAGATTTCATTGGACTTGCCCATCCTGGAAAACACAACCATTTGGGCCCCTTGGGATACATTACTTCTTAACCTCGGGCTACTTTTCTCTGGCCCATCCAAGTCAGCCTGGGGGAGTTGGTGAGGATGAAGGACATTGCTGAGGAATGGGAAGCCCCTACCTGTCTTCCCCAAGGAGATCTGAGACACTCAGAAACACCGGGCCAAACGCTGCAAGAGTAACAGTCTTCCAGGTGGGAGGCGGTATCAAGTCCATTCTAAAGCCTGGGGGAGTGATGCCAGATGGTCGCACCAGGAGACTGAAGTCCTTGGCCAACCAACAGAGAGAATCTTTGGAGATGTTTGTGCTTGCTGCCCCCTCGCCGCAGCCTGTTTACAAAAGCACCTCAGTCTTCCTATTCGGACCTGCTTCTGTAACCTGCCAAGGAGACGGCCAGGAAAGGGACTCCTAGCAACTGGGAACAGCATGGACTCGAGGTCTTGCAAAGCTCCTTCAGAGAAGGAACCTTCCCAGACCGGCTCGTGCTGCTGGCCATGCAGTATGGGCTCCAGCCAGGTGAGGGGGGTAGAGGTTCGTACTGATATAAAGGTGGGGGGGGAGGAAGGAAAGGGGAAGCAGACAGAACGGGGGCGTACTTGGTGGTTGAGAAAGGACTGTCATAGCAAATCATTCACTCAGCAAACATTTTTAAAGGACCTGCTCTGTACCGGGGCCTCCGTTAAGTGCTTCGAGACTCAGGGATGAAGCAGCCCCCGTTCCCATGGGCAGGCCCGCACGGTGCCACCCTTGGAGTGACCTCTGGGCATGGTGGCTGTGAAATGAATCCCTTGCCCCAATTCGTTAATTCGTTTGCCTTTTTTTTTTCTGAGTTCAATCTGCAAGTTAATTCAGAGCAAAAGACAGTTACTTAAATCCAGATATTTTATCTTAATGTGGGTAATTCCCATAATATCATACATTAAGATATCTGATTTCAGCTGCCACCCAACAGGCGGCCAGGATGTCATTTCAGATCTGTTTTATCGCTGCATGTGCATATGTTTCTATCTCGTTTATGGCACATGAGAGGCAGTCATCAGATTAGTCTCACATTCAGAGTGTGGGACTAAAAGCAGTGAGAGGTTTAACCTTTACATAAGGTGGAAACCCTGTGTACCAAGTGTGTGAGCGTGTGTGATCCTGTGTGTGCCCATGTGCGTGCATGTGGGTGCCCATGCACGTGCGTGTGAACGTGTGTGTGCCCATGCACGTGAGTGTGTGTGCTCATGTGCATGCACGTGAGTGTGTGTGCCTGTGTGTGCCCACACTCATGCATGTGAGCGTGTGTGTGCCGTGCGTGTGAACGTGTGTGCCCATGCACGTGCGTGTGTGCTTGTGTGCATGCATGTGAGTGTGTGCGCCTGTGTGCCCATACTCATGCATGTGAGCATGTGTGTGCCCGTGCACGTGCGTGTGAACATGTGTGTGCCCGTGCACATGAGTGTGCCCATGCGCATGCATGTGAGCATGTGTGTGCCTGTGCATGTGCCTGTGTTTACAATCAGAAGGAGGGCAGTGGCAGGGAAGACTGCACCATCTCCCACCCCGCCAAGGACCTGTTCTCATTCATCTGTACCAACAGCAACTAGAAAACCCTAGTCTTAAGGAGCCAATGGCCCATGGCCACTCAAAAGCCCCAAAGAGGTTAACCCGGTAGCTTTCTGCTGAGCCCAGTTCATCATTAGTAAGAAGGTAAATTGCAAAGAGGGCACTCTTCTGCTCTCAGCCCTCCTCACCCCATCCCGTAATCTCAGCCAAATTAGCAACACCGCACAGGGCTGTTTGTTTGGGGCTGATTCTGCAGCCTCCACGGTGTTGTTCACTAAGATAGGCTGGGAAGCTGCCAAGCGATTAAGCGATCGTGGTTAGCCTGTTCCTTGAACTGCTTTCTTCTGGAATATTAAAAGTTTTACAGCCTCAAGCAGTGCACTTTGGCTCCTAGTAATTAATACTGATTTTGCCATAATATCTTATTTTTATGGGCATTTTCTTGTTTTTCATGAGCTGCAAAAAATATCACTACAGCTTATGAAATACGTTATAATATCTTGCTTTGCACAAGTGTATTTGTGCCATTATCTGGCCCCTGGAGCAGCTAATTTAGCCCGCATGGTACAGAGCGATATTTCTTTCCCTACTGATTGAGGGGCACTTTTCTGACGATGTTGCACATAGGAGCCGCTTTAGCCTCGGTCACAAACAGGTCCTTCGAAAGGGGCCACCTTTTTTGACCTTGCCTGACATCTAGGAAGCATGGGTCCTCCATCCCCCAACTTTTTAAAATACACCCATTAGATATTTGTAATCCCTTATATTGCATTCGTGTATTTGCCTCTCCACCAGACCATGAACTTCTCAAGGACAGAATCTACATCTTTTCACTTTTGTGGTTGGGCTCTTATTGTAGAACGTGAGACATCGTACATGTTCAATAGATATTCATCAAATGATTGAGTGTGACCTTGTTTAACACATTAAATAAGTTTGTATAGGCAAAGAACTTAGCAAAGGACTTTACACAGAGCAGACATCCAATATATATTGGTTATTTTTATACTATTTAATGTGAAGCCCAAATCTGTCTCCCTGTAATTTGCCCCACTTGGTCTGGGCTCCAGCACTTGGATTACGAGCCAGGACTGGGAAGGTTGGGAGTGCTACTCTTAACAGTAACGTAGCTGAGCTACTGCCCATCTTCCCGCCAGTGGCCCTGCAGGGGGGAAGGGAGACTGGTTGGGGGCAATTCACATGGCCTTCTGCCTCAGGGAAAATACTCATGTTAGTGTACTATATGAGTGTTTGCAAGGAATTTTCATAAATGTCACTTTACTGTATCGTCTTTTTTTTTAAAAAAAAGATTTTATTTATTTATTTGTCAGAGCAAGATAGCTCAAGCAAGGGGGAGCAGCAGGCAGAAGGAGAAGCAGGTTCCCCTCCGAGCAAGTAGCCTGATGTGAGACTTGATCCCAGGACCCTGGGATTATGACCTGAGCTGAAGGCAGATGCTTAACCCACTGAGCCACCCAGGCACCCCTTATTATATCCTCCTTAGAAGCCAGTGATGTAGATGGGGTATAACATTTTATCTCCATTTTACAGCTATTTTGTGGTGACCTGCCCAAGACCATATAGCTCTGAAGGGTAGGAGTGGACTTGAATCCAGGATTTCAGCCTCTAGAATCTGCCTTCAATGGTCTTTGAGGTGGCCCTTGATAGTGGTGGCTTCAAAAGATAAATGGCACAGATGGACCGGGTTCCCCCAAAGTAGCTCCACCTGGCATGATTTGGGGCAGAAATGCTGCACTGGCCCCTCCTCTAGATGACCAGGGCAGAGTACTTCTCTCCCAACCCCATCCATCCTGGCTGTGGCCCAAAGTCTCCGTGATGCTGTCTTCCCTTGATACCTCAATCTGTTCACGAAGCCGACAAGCAGAAATGATGGAGCTGCCCCCTCGCAGCCATCAGCTGCCTGGACTGCTGGGACCCAGTGGGTCCATGCCACACTCGTGATCAGGACAAATGTTGTGTGGTGCTGGCATCAAGAAGCGTCTTAGAGGGGCGCCTGGGTGGCTCAGTGGGTTAAAGCCTCTGCCTTCAGCTCAGGTCATGATCTCAGGGTCCTGGGATCGAGCCCCGCGTCGGGCTCTCTGCTCGGCAGGAAGCCTGCTTTCCCCTCTCTCTCTGCCTGCCTCTCTGCCTGCTTGTGATCTCCCTCCCCCTCTGTCAAATAAATAAATAAAATCTTAAAAAAAAAAAAAGAAGGGTCTTAGAGCATAGCAATGGCCTTATTCTATTTTCCCAGCTTTGGACAGTGGGAATGTCACGCTGTGCAGAGAAAGGACACTTGGCGCCCATGGTCAGAGTATCCAACAAGGTGGCATCATGGTGTAGAGGGAAAAGTATATTCCAGTTCAACCATGGATGCACCCATGATGTTACCTTGAGTGAGTGACATTCCCACTTGAAGACTCAGTGGCCTTTTCTATAAAATGGGTGTAGAAAAAAAAAGGTATTCTAAAAGAGCCACTGAGATGATGTATGAGAACCCTGAGGTCTATACAAACGGAAGGGATTATTCTGCTAAAGGTAACTTCCATGACCTTGAGTTGCAACTGTCATCCTCTCCAAGTCTAGCCTGGCTGTGACTTTTATATACTTCTTCCATGTTTGAGCAGCAGAATTGTGGTGACTTAGCAGAGGGAAGGCCTACGTAAGACCTGTCTGCAGAAGGGCTACATGCTGGGGCCGAGCCCTCCTGGAGTTCGGCTGCCCATTGGGCCACTGTGTGTAGGAATAACGTGAGTAGGATTTAAATGACTGTTCGGAGAGGCTTTCTCATCCATCTTTGTGGCTAGTATCTCAGTAGTTTCATGAAACGTTTCCTGTATCCTAATCTATTTTGAAAAATGTTGTGGGTTTTTTTTTTTTAATTGTGTCTTACCATTACAGTTTGTAAATTTTAATAAGCAACAATTTTTAAAGATGCAGTAATCTTCCAACAAATATTTATCTGTCTTTTATAGCCCCACAAAATGCACATTTAAATCCATAAATATGTTTCCTTAAGTATCATACTTATCTTTCAAGCTTAGTGATAAGGAGGAAGCCCAAGAAAAAATTCAAGTTTTTGCGTTGTTAATACTAATGTATTAAACTTGCTATCCATTTGAAGAAGAAAAAAAATGTGGAAGATGCCATCTGACCCAACGATCTGGAGGCTGCTCAGAACCCTGGACAACTCAATAATTACCTAGCTTCAGACAGCAACTCACTTAAATATTTCACAAACGCCTGCCGTTAGAAGGGTTGAACTTCGAAATCATAGTAACTTCAGGCTGTGTATATCATAGAAACCACCTGAAATCAGCACTTCAACCGTTGGATTGTGGGATCTCAGCACTGAGGAAACCTGAGGGGTTATCTTTCTAACTCACCCCTCACCCACGTGTTACGTTTGTTCACTCTACTCATTGTGGAAAACGTTTGTTCACTCTACTCCTTGTGGCAAGAACGTAGTAGGGCTTCTCTAATGGCGGAGAGGCTTTCTCATCCATCTTTGTGTCTTTTACTCTGTGCCTCTTATCATCCGAACATAGTCAATGCTACATAGTTGTTGTTTGAATGAACGCATAACAGAGAGAATAAAGGAATAAGGGACTGAATTGGCCTTGCATAGCTAGAAGGCATCTCAGCTCAACTGGGACAGAAGCTGCCTTACTTGTTGACAATGACTTGAAACCATTTCACTCACTCAGTAAACTTTTATTCATTCAATTATTCACCAATCAAGTACTTATCAGGTGCCTACTGTATGCAAACACTGTTCTAGGCACTCAGACTACACCAGTGAATAAAACAGAAAAAAATTCGTTCTTAGGAACCAACCTTCTAAGGAAGGGAAAATAATAGGGCTTATTCAACAGGTCGATGTTTAAAAGAATAAGGGGACAGACGGTCTCTCTTGATTCCTCTGCTTTTGCAACATTTAGGTAGCTATTATAAAATTAATTCGTTGATGCCTACTATTTCCAGACACTTTTCCAGGCACTCGCGGAAGAACAAGGTTGATAATATACACAGAGGGATCAACATTTATGCAATGGGCATGAGTGGTACCATTGTCCCAGACTTTAGTTCATTTGTCGTAACACACTACTTACAGATTCTTCCCGCCATACCTATGACCTGGGTTATTAAATTTTTATATTCCACAAGGACTTTATGAGGATCGTGCGTCTGTGTGTGTGTGCTACCCAGATTACTATTTAGCTGTCATTTATTTTAGAGAATGGTAGTGCCGACAATAACTGTTATCGGTACGTGCGGCCGTGGCTGAAAAGACCATCCTGGGACCAACTGGCCTTTCCACACTGTGCACACAAGAAGATTACTCTTTGGTTTGGGGAAGAACGCACTGTTTGCAAAGTCAATGATTGTTTACTGCTCAACTTGGACTCTCAGCTCAGAGGCATCTTTGCTCCAGAACAAGCTCTCTTGGCGCCTCCCATCCCCCACTCCCCTTCCTCAGCGTGGAGCCTTCCGTGGCCACCTGTTTAGTGGCTCATCTGATGCGACCTTCTCCTGTGACAAGCAGTGGTTTTTGTGTCAGGGCTGGAGTTGGGTCTGGGTGTCACTTAAGGTATCCACTCACCCCTTTCCCTGTGAACTAGGCTGTGGGTCTCTTAAAACCCTCCTTTTCTTGTGTAGATGAGGGCTTGGCACATAGGGAAAGTGTTTCTGTTTGTCCCCAAAACAACAACTTATTTTAATATAGAATTTAATATAGAAAAAAAAACCTATAAATCAAGTTGATCTGTGTTTTACGAGGTAAGGAGGCACATTTTTTACGGGTTATTTAACACTCTGGAATCTTACAGGTATATATTTGCAGAATTAATGCATAGTAATAATGCATTATAATGCATATTAATGCATAGTAAATATAATGCATAGTAATAATCGATATACCTTAATAGATTATATATATCATATACATACATGTAACTTAATAGAATATATATCTCATCCTTTACATACGTTTGTAGTATCCGTTGTCTGCCCACCTTATCTCTTTCACCGAGGTAGAAGATTGTAGGGCACTGGTCCTAGCCCAGGGTCAACCTTCCATTCCTGATAGCGCACTACTGTGCACACATTGCGTATTTACTGAACAATAAATATATTTTAAAATTATAAATTATTATAAATATTATTTTTTTAAAAACTGAGGCCCAGAGAGGTATCAAACAATGCAAGCGAAATCCTATGTGCTTATGAACAAAAATAAGATGACCAGCAACCAAAGGTGTTAATTTAATCCTTCAATCTTTGTAACAACTGTGCTCTTAAATGGTCGAGGCTGGCTTTTCTATCCCCTCAGGACAGGTAAGGAAACCGAGGCTACCAGGGTAAACTCATCTGTCCAGAGTCACAGGTCATGCCCTACGGAGAGAATGCACGCACGAAATACTTGCCAAACGAACCATTTATTAAATGAGTTCCTATTTTGTACTTGGCCATAGACAAGGAGCTTTAGGAATGTAAAGGTATATAAAACACGGCCCCTGCTTTCACGGATCTTGCCGCCCCGCTGAAAAGTTCTGGTATCTGCAAGCCAACATTTGAATAATCATCAGCAGGGCCAAACTAAGCATGAAAACAAAAAACACAAGCGAAATAAGTGTGAAAGACCTGAAGCTGTGTGACAATCAGGAAAAGGGTAGACCAGCGCGGGTGGCAGTAATCAGGGACAATTCTCAAAGGAGTCAGGAACATCGATTGGAACATTAAGGATGCTTTTGTCTTCAGGACCGCTGAGACCTAGATGATACCTCTGGAGGAGGTAACTCGGGAGCCACAGATCTTCATTTCTCTCTCCTCCCTGAGGGGCAGAAAGATGAGCAGAGCAGCCGCCTTAGGAGCAGGGGGAAAGCCGAGCTCTCCTGAGCGACCCTGTTTTAGGCACAAATGCCTTCTTCTTGGGGCAGAAGTGGGGGGTCCTCTATTAACGGGGCCTCACGCACTCAGGGCGTCACTCCTTGGAGGAGCCCAGGGAGAGAGGTTCAAGAGGCAGACTCCCTCATCCCCTGAAAGGCGTCCAGACCATTTAATTAGTGTCCCCGGGCTTGTTACGCCTGCCCCTGTTTCCCCCCAAGGGATACAGCCTGGCCTCACTTGTGCTGACTGTTATCTTTCAAGCGCTCAGAGCACTGCTTTTTCAGTAACCTCATCAAAGGATAAGCTAGGATTCAGATAAGCTTTTCAAGGAGGAAGTCAGGGTTATAATTTTCAGAGACTTCTGAATGTCACCTCCAATTTTCGACTCTTCAGTTCGAATGCCAGTTTGGGGGAGCCGGGCAGCCTCAGATATTGAAATGGCAACCTCTGACCTCAGTCCTTCTACATCCCTGGTCATCTTAGAGCCTGGCAGATCCAAGAGTTGGAAGTGCTGGAGATGTCTGACTTTATAATAATTCTGCTTCTCAGAAGTGCAAATTACGCAGGAATTGGTGCTAAACTCTCCATTAACTACAGAGTCCAAAAAACCTTTAGTTTCCCAAATTACCTGTCAGTTTCTCGACGACGCCATATAATTCTGTCGTTTAAGGGGGAAAATGGTTGTAATTTGAAATTTCAGTGAAATTTCTAATTGAATCTGCATTTCACTTTGAAGACTTGATGTTCCTCCATTTCAGCAATGGGCTGAGTCACATTAGAAATTTCAGTTTCTCCTTTCCCTGAATTCTCTAGCTCCTTTCTCCCATCTCAGGCAGGAGTGCCCAATATGGCGGGAGCAGCTCTATGTTTCGTCATAGGGTCTCTATCCTGAAACAGGACTTTCAGTAATCATTCGGTCCATTCCCTACCTCAGGATCAGGAAGGGGTTGGAGGAAAGGAAAACTGAATTCAAACAAATGTTAAAAAAAATTGCTTCCCCCTTTAAAACCCCCATAAGTGATAATAACCACAATTATTCTTAGCAATGAAATCTAGTACCCCATAGTCATCCTAGTGATCAAGTTATAGAATATTTTGGCTGTGTGGCTTTTCAAACTTTCTCCCTGAGGGAACTCTGGAGCCTACACAGTGATTAGGTCTTTGATTTTCCACTCTCATTTTAACCAGAAGAGCTCACTTTAATATAGTTAATTAATATAATCAAAAGTAGAGTTTTCTGGTTGAAGTTGTCTATTTCGACGTAAGAATTCACTGAAATGAAATGTTGCCTAGCTTGGAGGGTGGGCGGAGTTTGAAATCCACTGAACATACATTATATTATAGCTGGGGAAACTGAGCCCAGAGGGAAAAGCTTATGTCTATGACAATGCCATCTGCTCATTCATTTCACAAATATTTGCCTGGAACTTTTTATATGCTAGGCATGTCCTAGGTACTGGAGTGAACTAAACAAAGCCTTATCCTCATCACAGAGTTTATATTCTAGAGGGAGGAGATAGACATTAAGTCAAAAGCCAGTGTATCCTATGTCAAGTAGGGCTATGGGCCATCAAATAATAATACTAAAATCTAATAAGAAGACGTAGGGTGGGGGCGCCTGGGTGGCTCAGTGGGTTAAAGCCTCTGCCTTCGGCTCAGGTCATGATCTCAGGGTCCTGGGAACGAGCCCCGCATTGGGGCTCTCTGCTCCGCAGGGAGCCTGCTTCCCCCTCTCTCTGCCTGCCTCTCTGCCTACTTGTGATCTCTCTCCCTCTATCAAATAAATAAATAAAAATCTTAAAAAAAAATCAGAAGATGTAAGGTGGAAGAGATAGGTTATTCTACATAGGATGGTCAGAGAAGGCCTTGCCAGAGAAGGTGACATAGGAAGACCTGAAGGAAGTGAGGGAGTGAGCCGTGCAAATAACTAGGAAAGGAACATTCCAGAAGGGAAAACACCAGACAGGAAAAGTTCTTGCCTGGGATGTTCTAAGAGCAGCCAGAGCTGTTGCTGGAAGGAGCAAGCGAAGGGGAATATTGGAACAGGATCTTTGAGATCAAAGGTCCCTGGTCATTTAGGATGCTATAGACCATTGTAGGTCATTTGGACTTTATTCTGAGTGAGCTGGGAACCACTGAGGGTTTGGAGCAGAGGAATGACCTGGTCTGACTTAGGGCTTCTAAGGGATCTCTTTGGCTGCTGGATAGAGAAGACTATAGTTGAGCAGGAATGCAAATAAGGTGTAAGTGAAGGGATTATCGCAATGACCCAGGCAAGAGAAAATGGTGACTAGGACAGGGTGGTGCCAGTTGGGAGGATGAAAAGTGATCGGGTCCCAGGTACCTTCCAAGGACTGAGCCAAAATAATTTGCTGTTGACTTGAATTTGGGCTGGGAGAGCAAAAACGAGTCAAAGATGATGCCAATCTTTTACTGACCAAGCAGCTAATAGAATGGAATCATCACTTCCTGAGATGGAACAGACTATGACTATGGGAAGGACCGATCTGAGTGGGAAAGGAAGAGTTTTGCTTTCAATATCTGAAGGTTAATATGCCTCTTAGACATCTACTAGCCTTCGAACAAGAACAAATTTGTTAACCAGCACCAAAGAGCAATTTCCTGATATTCCCTCCCAACTTTCAGGAGAAATACAAAAACTTAAATCGAATCGATTTGAATTTTTTACACATAACCTTGTTTGCAGGTAGCAGTTCATCCAGAGGCTGACTGGTATACTAATTTTCCTTTCATTGAATAATGTGTGCCAAGGGATACAAGTTCATTTTAATAAAAGTCTAGGCAGAACAGTAGTCTGCTGAAACTTGAGCATTGCAAAGTCTGCCTAAATCATGGGAAAAGTTTGCTTATCAAAGTTGCAGATGACACCCAGCTGGGAGGGACTGCTAATAACTCGGGATGACAAAAATCTATATTCAAAAGGCAGGCGAAGAGGATGGGATAGAACACACGCGATGAAAATTATTGGCGCCACATTTAAGATCCCGCCCTTTGATCCAAAATTTTTTGTGCAAGTACAGAATGGGAGAAGCCTTGGTTTTCCAGAAATTCATGTGAAACAAAGTCATAGGGGATTAGTTGACTCTAAGCTCATTATGTCATAGTATGGTACATGACTTTCAACAAAACTAATGTAATATTAATAGAAATGTAGTCCTGAGTAATAGAGTTAATAATCCCAACATATTGTGCACTGAACTGTCCATACACGTCGGGGTAATTGTGCTTGCTTCCAACGCTATATTTGAAATAACAGCGGGCATCAACAGGAAGGTGGTAAGAATGTAATGGGCTTGAAACTCTCAGGGCTTCCAAATGCATCTCTAGTGATTGCTTTGGGGAGATAAGCATTGAGAGGACCAGCTTTTTATCTCTCAAGCTAGTGGTTATTCCTCCCTTTTAATTATTTCAAACTGAGGGTGTGGGCTGATTTTTGTCCTAAGACCAAAGACTGGGGCTTTCTGGATCCATTTTGAATATCACCTAGCTTACCTTTTCTTATTCAAACACACACTGAATCCCATTGACATTTAAATAGTTCTTTTGTGAAAGGTTCCAGGGATGGGGCCCAAAGCCAGAAGGAAGAAAGAATGGAGGGAGAGGGGAAAGAGAGTGTTGGTGGTCTGAGCTTACCAAAACTGTCTCCGCAGTTACCCGCCTATTTTTAATATCCTGCACCTCAATGCCTTTTAAAATACCTTCCCATCCATTTTATCTTTTCATCCTCATATCAAATCTGTGACATTATCATCCCACTTTTATGGATTAAAAAGTTGAGAGATTAAAAAATGACCCAACCAAGGCCACCCTGCTGTGTAGTGACGAAATGGGCACCCAAACTCCAATCATTTGCCTCCTGCAGGAAAAATAGAGCGAAGAAATAAAGAAAAAAGAACGCTTTTTAGTGAGTGTCCACGGTGCTAAGTATTTAGTATACATATCTCGAAGATTCCAAACCTAGGGCTGGAGTCGGTTTCTCTCACCCTAGTCCATACCTTCAAGGTCCATAACAACTACCTCCCTCGAAAGTGCAAGAGAAGGCAGCTTGGGCCAGAGTATTTCATGGAAGACATCCCTGGAGAGGTGGGACTCAAGTTGGGCATTAGAATCCAGGGCTACTGGGATATTCTATCTGGAGACTGGCCACAAAACACTTCTAAGGAGCAAAGACTCACATAAGCTTTCTTGTACCTTTGACATTCCCGATGATCTCGAAGGACTGTAGAAAGAGGACAAGGTAGGGGAAGAATGGAAAATTTATCTACCTGTATCTGTATCCATGGGCAAAAAAACTCCATAAAGGAAAAGAAATCATGTTTGGGTTTAAGACTTGACATTTTGAAAAAAATTTCAGTAAGGACAGCTGGGGCTGTCTTTGATGATTTTTAGGAAGGGATGGTCTGAAGTTTGCAGCTAGACTAACTCTGTGGGTATAAGGCTTTAGAAAAATCCCCAAATTGTTCCAGCTTGCGCTGCCCCTCCCCATGGCCACGCTCCCACTATCCCTAACTTTTGCTGCAGTCCTGTCCACTTTCCTCCATGCAAAGATTTAACCCTGAGTCAGATCCTTTTCTGGGAGCTTTAATCTTGGATACTCACTTAAAAAAAGTGGCGGGAGGTGACAATTGTATTCCTCCAACAGCAACCCTTGGCCCCTACACCCACCCCCCCCAAGTTCCCTAGCCCAGCCCACCACTGCCATAACTTCTTTTCCTCTTGGTCAGATTGAGGGCTTGTCTCCCAAACTGTATCCATCCATTCTGGTTAAGCGACACTAACTATATTGTAAGTAATAGCCCGCCCGCAGCCCTGTCGCTAACGGGTCTGTTTGTGCCTGGGTTATGAATGAGCCCGTCCTCAGCTCTAGTCTGAGTCACACAGCTCTGGGCTGGGAGCTCATCCCATCTTGCAAGGTCAGACCTCATTGGTTTTTGGACGGTGGGAAGATCTCCGAGGAAAACCTGGGATACGGCTGAATGAGCTTCCCCATAGATGATTTTCTAGGGGGCAGCTCATAAAAGCGGTGCCTTTTCCTTCTCTGGGGCCAGGGTCATCGGTGCCTTAAAAGACCAAGTTTTTAGATACTTGGATGCAACGCTCAGGTAAACCCCAATGGTTACCTCCTGGCCTCAGACAGTAAGTATAAGAGAAATACACTCAAGTGTCACCAGCTCCTATGTATGCATCATTCATTCAACATATATTTTTTTGAGTGCCTCCTCTGTGTCTATGCTTGGCCCCGAGAAGACACTGGAGAACATGATTCAGTAGAACCAACCTCTATGCTGCCCACTGTCTACTGGGCAGACAGACAAGTAAACAGGAAAAATTACTGGTCTCAGAGGAAAAAAAAAAAAACACAACTCTTAATGTTAAAGCTTGAGACAGAATTTCAGAATTCTTGCGAGTAGAGAGTTATCTTCTGTTTTGTAATACACCTTGATGGGCCATTTATGACAAAAAGTCAGGCCCCAGAGACAGGCTTGCAGGAGGGGTGCATAAAAGGATTGCTCCGGGTTATAAAGAGGTAATTCAAGTGGGAAGAATAAAGAGGCAGGAGTGAATAGAAATCAGGAAAACCAAATGCATCAGCACAAAGAGGCAAAGGTCAGAGAAGTTGGTGGAGGTGGGACCATCCTGAGAACATTCTAAGCCCCTCTGCTCCCCTTCCTCCTTGCCCTCTACCCCTTCATGTTATAGGAAAGATATAGGTCACATGTTATAGGAAAGTAGCATTTCTTGGTGGTTTTGTGCACACCGTCGGACAGGGTGACAAAAAGAAACCCCATTTTCTTCACATCGCTTCTCCGTTGAGATCAGAATGCTAGCAGAACTTCGCACCAAGACAGGAGCGCAACCCCCAAGTTTCAGGCCACAGTCGGTTACACAGGGAGCAGAGGTTCCGAGGGGAGCTGAAGGTGGACAGAGTCCCTGCCGATGGGCTGTCAGGGAGTTCCCTCTCCTCAAACTCTGCTCTTCCCAAACAGACTGGATGTGGGGTCCTTCTCAGTCCTGGCCACGCTGTAGAACCGCCTGGGAGCTGTCAAACAGACGGAGGTCCGATCCCAGGATTGAATCAGTCCGAGTTTAGACCTAGCCATTAGTATTTTTTGCACCGGGGAACAATGACCCTTGAAGGGAGGAGGGGAATTCAGATCTCTGTCCAATGTGGCAAACGTTGGAGATAAAGAGAGCTAGCGAACCTGGAGGAGGCACCGATAGAGGGAAGTGGCCGGCCAACTGAAACGGGAGGCTGGAGTAGGAATCAGCCAGGGAGAGGGAGAGGAGGTGGACAAAGAGACAATGTTCCAGGAATGGGGGAGTGTAGAAGTCAAGGCCAGAGTTCAACCTGTTCCCGGGAACCCAGCCAGGGTGGAGTTGTATGTGTATGGGAGAGGGGAGCCAGGGAGGCGGGGAGAGTGCGTCTGTGGCTGCCAGTGCAGCCCAGGAAATAAGAATTGAGTCCCGATTGTGAAGGGTCCTGTATGCAATCCAGAACTGGATTCTTGCTAACTCCTTAAGATCTAGAAAACAGTGCCTCTTCCCGGCACCCTTACAAAATCCCTGAGGCAGTAGCCCCTGCGGCATAGCAAGCTACCCCAGAACTCGATGGCTTCCAACAATCAACAGTGATCATTGCTCACAAGCCGGTAAGTCCCCTGAATGGTCCTGCTGCTCTGGGCCAGGCTCTGCCGATCCTGCCTGGGGTCACTGGTGGGACCGTGGGGCGCTGATGGGAAGGCTGGCCTATGTAGGATGGCTCACCGCTGTGTCTGGAGATCGACTTCTGGCTGTGGCAAACATGCATTTGTCCCCATCCCGCAGGCCAGCTTGGGCTTTACACCTGGCGATGCCTTCTCCAAGGACGGGGGTGCGGAGGGGTAAGGGGGAATGGGCAGAACCACACCAAAGCTCCTGGGTTCCAGGCTTGCAACTGTCACTGTCACCTTCGCTGCATTTATTTGGCAAACAAGGATGGAAATCAGTGTAGATATAAGGGGTAAGAAAACAGACTCCTGGTGATGGGAAGAGCTGCAGGGTCATATCACAAGAGGCATGGATGCAGGAGGCAGAAACACAGCCACCATTTTTGCAAGCGGCTCCGCCCCCTCCCATAACCTGGCCTGCCTCCACGGTTGTCCCAGGAACACGCAGTCTCCCCAGAGCCACATGAGCACACAAATCAGGCCACGGCTCCTACTAACCCAGCAGCCACCGACAAGGGCAGGTTCCCGGTCCTAACCACTTGCTGCGGTCTTCACATGCCATCGATTTCCTATTTGCCTCCCTCTGACTCTCCAGGGCTGGTTTCCTAAACACTGCAAACTGTCAGTGTTGCTTTGTGTGTCGCTCAGGCCTCCTTGGGCATTTTCTTTGACATCAGCGCACAGAGAAGCTTCAGCCATCCCCAGGGCAGCCAAGGTGAGCGTCAGGGCCAGGCCAGCGATCACAGGCCCTGTCAGCGACAGGGGAGGTGGGGATCTTGGGGAGGTGGGGATCTCCCCAAGAAAAGCTGGGCCCTTGACTGCCAGCTCTGCCCGCACCTCCCCGGCCTCCCCCCTCCTCTGCGGTTGCATGATAAAGCTTGTCAGCGCCCCTCCCCGCCCCCGGCCAGCGACCCCCCACCCCGGGCTCTCAGCAGCCACCACCTTGGCCAGTCTGCCTTCAGATGCCCGTCCAGTCTGAAGAATGGAAAGGAAAGCAAGGGACCGTATGAAAGAGAAGTACGTGGGAGGACAGACCAAGAGGGGATGGATACACATGAAGAAGAAAGGGCGAGAGGTTGGGGAGGAGTTTTTCATCACTGACTTCATGCTGGAGAAGGATCGGTGCCGGTGGAAAAGCTGCTTCCTGTGTCTTGGCTGAGACCCCACGGCGCTGCACATAAACTGGTAAAGGAGGTTGGCCGGTGCCGCTTCGCTCTACACACACAAGTGACTGGGCAGGGACGCTAATTGCAGTGCAATTTTACAGAAGGAAAAACAGCCAGGTAAATCTCCGTGGAGGGGGTAGGACTTGAGCGATGAAGGATGTGCGCAGAGAGACGTGAGAAATTACAACCCAGCTGTAGAAGGAGCCATGCGCACCAAGGGAGTCAGGTGCCCAGTTTGCTGGGGAATCTTCTCGGTCCTGGGCAAGATGGCGGAGCCCGCCATTCCCAAGGGCGAGAGACACATTCACCATACCCCATCTCCCAGCCACAGGCATGCCTACCAATGGTTACAGAAACTTCCCTCCTCTCCCTCCGACTCCTCTATGCTCTCCGGTCCTCCCGTTCCCCCCAAAAATTTTGAGGTAAAACTTGAGTTTTCCTTCTGTCATTCACTCCCACCAACACGCTGTGACCTTGGGCATGTCACTGCAGCCTTCAGAGCCTCAGTGACTCTGTCCAGCTCAGTGAGAGGGTAGAATCCGTGGATCTTGGAGTCCCTTTTGGTGCTAGGATCATAAACCTACTAGCCTTGTTATTTTTTTTTTTAAGTGAAGAAATTCAAGATAGTTAGATAGCACAAGAAGGATATTTTGGGAGTGTTTCCGGGTTGGGAACCGGTGACACAATCGAGTTATCTTCCACACACTGAGGGAGGAGGTTAGAAAGAGGTGCAGAGGGGAGGCTCCACGCTTGCTGCTGTCCTGGGACCTCCGCCCCCACCCCTCCCTGAGGCCGGAAAGAGAGGACGAGCTTCCCCAGCCTTCAGTCTGGCTCCATGTGGCTCATGAGAAGCTGCACATTTTACAGCTGAAGGCAGTGGGCTCCCCAGGATAATAGCAGCTGTTCAAGTGCATATTAGCACTCGAGATGCTTGATAAGAAGAATTAGAGCACCGCCCGTTTCTTTATTTTTTTATTTTTTGCCTGGCTGAATCAATAATTAAGTGTATTCTAATAGTGCAGTTTTGCTCGAGATTCTCATTTGGCTCAGGCATTAGGTCTAAATGAAATATTTAGTTGACAGGATACAGTTATGAAGCAAAACCACATTTCTGTCTGTATACTTTCATTTTTCTAATGATGAGAAACCACAGTCTGTCTCCCAGCCCTGGCTGCGGTGGCTTTCCTGTCATTCCCTCTTCCCGAGAGAAGATAAAAATCCCTCTTCCTCCTGCAGGAAAAATGAGAATGTCACATCCTAGTGTCCACCATCCTATGGGGCCCGGAGCCATGAGAAAATCCGGCTTCCGCCCATTTGGTTCTAATGCAGACAGGTTCCTCAGAAGGGCATGCTGGGACCTCCGCCGTGGGCAGTGGGGAGGGGAAAGACGCCCGTTCTGTGGAAGACCAGGCCCAGGGCACCGAGGGGCTCTGTGGAAATTGCTAGCACCTCCACACTCAGGGAGATGCAGAGGGTGACGTCAGGCTGGAGGTGGGGCGTCTGTCCGGGGATCCGGGCTGCAGGGCTTCTCATGCCCCGGGTGCCCCGCCTGACGCGGCACGACCGGCCCATGCTGGGGGCTCAGCAGTCTCTGAGCCCAGAAGGAGCAAGCACAGGAGATGAGGGCTCAACCAGGCAGGCGACGGCTCAGGGCAAGTCTGCAGTCCTAGTGCCACCGCTCCCTTGCTGTGTGACACCAGAAAAGCCCCTTCACCTCTCTGGGCCTCATTTCCTTCTTTGCTGATAAGCAGGAAGTCTTTCGACAGCCTCTATTCATTTCATTTCGGCTTCAAGCAGCGCGCACTAGAAAACCTTCCTCGTGTTTGAGCCGGACCCACTGACAGATGCCTCGCTCATTCTTGAGGGAGTGCAGGCCTTTGGTGTCTTCCACAGACAGCTCCTGGCCCGGCCCCTGTCACGCTATCCCTGCCTGGAGCGGTGGGAGGGCTCCAGAGAGCATCGCCTTGGAGCCGTGGCGATGCCATGAGGCTTCCCCCGGTGTTTGCCCATGGCAAGTCCAGCTTAGGGCCAACACGGGTGCCAGTCCCCTGGAAAAATAGAGACCGGGGCCTCCCGCATCAGGCACACGATGGCTACTGATCGTCAATTATTTGCACAGCTTGCTTTTCTGAGTGCCTCTCTTTCAGATAAATATTTTGTATGCCTTTGCTGTAGAAATGTAAAAAGGAGGGAGGGGTAGAAAGGAAAGAAAGGCAAGCCATGTTGATTTTGAATCCAGGCTGGCTGGTTCACTCTTGTAGTGTTTGAGAAGTCAATCCATTCATCTCCAGCAAAGTGGGCAATGCAGAAAAGCGATATTTGTCTAATATTTGTTCAGCCTATTGTGTCTTGCGGTGTATTCCCAGGTGCGCCAGCTCTCAGAGAAAGTTAATCACTGTCTTAAGACCTCCCGGGCTATGCCATTTCTGAGCAAAAGGTGCAGGATATGGTTTTTGTTTGGGGGATTTTTTTTAATCTCTATATTTCTTCTCTTTCTTCCTCTTCGGTTGTATCTGGGCAGGTTGCTGCCTGTAACCCAAAGTACCAGGCACTAAGAGGCAGGGGCGGGGGTGGAACAGAGGAGGCCAGGCCTGTGGCCATGGGGGCTTTTCCCGAGCGTCTCCGTGGACCAGAGCCAAGAAGTGCCCGCCGGGAGCCACAGAAGGCGGGTCTGTGGAGGAGAAGGCCTGGCTCATTGAGCGGTCGCCATATTGGTCTTTGCTGGAACACCCCCCTGCAGTATGAAGGGCTTGCGATTCTTTTTCATGACAGTGTTGCGTTTTGAGCCCAGAAGGTGCAGGAGACAGTTGAAGCTGTGGAGGGCTCACTGGCAGGCCTGTTGGATCCACCTGAGGCCCTGCCCCTCTGTCTTGCTCTTCTTGCTGGGAAACAGGCCTGCTGGGGGTCCTATCTCCTGCCCCTGCCCATCCACGCTCAGCAACGGAGCCGAGCTGAGGCCCTTTCAGCCGAAGCCCGGCCCGTCCCGGGCATTATTGGATAGGTTCCCTCCGACACCTCATGTTCCCCCGACCTGCCGTGCGTGGCACGGCCTGTCACGCCTGGGTGACCGGGCTGATGTCCACCACCGCTTGATGGCCCTACCACCTGTCCCACCGCCGCTTGATGAAAGTGCCCCACTGGGGACCACTTTGCGTTTTGCATGCTCACAATTTTATCACGTAAGATCCCAGGAAAAGAATGACAGGGATTTCAAGCCCGCTGCAGATTAGGGAGAAAAGAACCCGGGTCTTTCTCTTGCATGCCTCCCTTTGTCTTTTGCGTTCACTTCTTGAGAGAGACACAAGCCCTTCACAAATCTTTCCTTGACTGATGGATTGAGTTGGGTAGTTAGTTCTGGTCTCAATAGCTGTTTTAACTCCCAAGAGAGCTTTTTTGTAATTTTGTTGTTCCTTTCCAAAAAAAAAAAAAAAAAAGGGTCATTCTGTTCCTGTTTCTTGGATGCATTCCTTCTCTTATTGCAGATTTTTATAGGGATTTTTTTTTTCTCTCTTAGTTTCTTCTGTTCCCTCTGTTGCTTTCTTTTCCTTAGAATTGTCTTCCCTGATAGCTTAGGCACTGCCTTCGTGATTTCCCCAAATGTCTGATGATCCTTGGTGATCCTTTAGAACGAGGCACAAAAACCTGACTGGGGATTCTATGCATAATCCCCATAGGATAAGGATCCCCTTATTCTATGCATAAGGGCTCATCAGCCATTGGGACCCACTGGTCTGCAGGACCCACGTGTTTGGGGATTCCCGAATGTCAGTGTCCATGGGTCTTTTCTCGGGAGGTGGTCCCCTCCAGAGAACGCCCTCCCTCCCACCTCCCGCCTGGAGGACACTGGCTGGGCTGGGGGAGTGAAGGGGTGGAGAAGGGCAGCAGCTGGGGGGAACTCAGTAACTCAGAAGGTACTCACACTTGGTATCTTTTTCCCCTGGTGCATCTGCTTCCCTTCACCCTCTCCTGAGCCTCATGTCCCTACTTCTAGGTCTTTCCTCACTAAATCTCTCCAGGGAACAAACTTCCTGCGAGGTTGGGGCATACATAGCCATTTGGCTGCACAGGATGGAGAAGAAGATCTGGGGGCCCAGGTCCTCCTTAGCGGACTTGCATCCCATCTTCCTGCTTGCAGCCTCACTCCTAATTCCTGCCACTGAAGACCCTGGTCCTCCCAGCTCCTGAAGACGTCCAGGTCTGCCCTTCCTCTGCTGTGGCGAACCCTCCTCAGACAGTGAGATTCCAGCTTTTCTCATTTTGCGGCATCATTAACACTCCCGTCTGCTTCCCAACTCCCAAAGGATTATTGACATCTCTCGTTCTTTGTTCTGCCATCCGGCTTTTTTCTTCCTGTGTCTCCAGGGGTTTCTTCCTTTTTTTAGTCTTTGATGCTCGTGGAAGAGTGATAGGGAGGGGATTAGAAAAGCACCTGTTTAACCTAAAGTTGATGTAACTCCCCCGAAGGGCAATTATCATGCCTGGCCCCTAATAGGTGCTGAATAAATGTTGGTTTCCGTCTTTCCTGCTTGGCGGCCACGCAGACACTGCTCTGTGCGTCTGTGGCTACCCAAGAAAGGTTTTAAGAGACATAAAATGCCTTTTCAGGGAGAGACCCAGAGTACTCCCCGCAAGTCCCTAGAATTTCCACCGAAAGAATCAATTCCGACAATGTTTTCAAGAGATCCGCAGAAATGCAAATGTAATGGAAGTGCAGCAGGTCGAATGAGGGACCCTGAGCCTCCCTTCCCTTTCCCGGACTTGGCTTGCCTGTGTGTGTGCCGTGACCTGCCGTGACCTGCTGTAAGAATAACGTGCCCCGGGAGGCACTTGAACTTCGGCCGGCCCCGGAACGAAGACACGTGGGACAGCCTGAAATCTGGAGTCCCAGGGAGCCAGGTGAGCCCGGCCAAGACCATCCGCTCGCATCCGAGAGCGCAAGTAAGAGCTGAGGGTTTGTCAAAGAAAAATAAACTTGAAGGGGCTTTATTCTCCCAAGATCAAGAGCCTCGCTTCCTCTGGGAAAAGCCGTGCCTGGCAGGGAACCAGAGAGACTGGGATGCTCGGCTCAGCACGAGTTCATTGTGCCCAAAGGAGAAGAATCCTGTTTGAACCTTCCAGAGGCTTTCGGACCATGTCTGAAACAGAGGCCAACTTCCTCCCATGGCTCAGCAGGGTGTGGGGACCTGTGCCTGCCGCCTCTCTGACAATAGGCCCTTGGCCCAGTTCACTTGTTCCTTCCTCTGGCCCTCCTTGTGTGCTCACGTGTATCAAGCTGTTTCTGCCTGAGGACATCACGCATGCTGTCCCTCTGGTTGGAATGTTCTCCGGGAGACCAGCTCCTCATCGTGCAGTTCTCGTCTCAAGGTCACCTCCTAGCCAGGCCTTCCCCTTCCTACCCTATGCCTTTAAACTGGTTTTGGTTATGATGATGCTAGAGGATTCCTCGTCTCCATGGATGGTATTATGTATTAGTTGGTGAGCTTGTTTTCTGAGTTCCCCGCTAGAATTAAAACTGCGCGACGGCAGGAACTCGTCCATCTTGCTGGCTGCTGAAGGTGCAGCTTCTGAAACCCTGTCTGACACAGAGCGGGGGTCCAGTGGGTATTTATTGTCTGAGCCAAGAACGAGAAGAAGAATGTGGGGAAAACAGTGCTGGAAAGACCAGTGGGGCCTGGGCTGGGTGGACTGGAGTGCCAAAACGAGGACTCCAGACTGTACTTGGTGAGCCGCTGGGAGCCATGGAAGGCTTTAGAGGAGAGGATGCAGTCATCAGAGCCGTCCTGTAGGAAGGGTAATCCGGCAGGTCTGGAGTGCTGCTGGAAAATGGAGAGGAGGCCAGTTAAGGCCAAGCTGAGAGCTGTGGCTCGGGGGATAACTGTGGCAATGGACGGCATTGAGAGACGGGCAGAAAAAACAACCATCTGCTTCACAGTTTAGGACGGGCTGGCTGCTCCCGGGGACCGGCCCGCCCTCCCCTGCCCCCATCCATCTCTGATTCCTCGTGCCTGTCTGCACTCCCCAAGAGCCCGATCTGGGGCCATAGCTGCCAGCCTCGGTTCCCACGTTCCTCCCTGGCCGCTGCCTCTGCTCAATTTCTCGGGGGGTAGCCCACAGCCGTCAGGCCAGTGGCTCCTTCCTTCTCCTCTGGTTGATTTTAAACTCTGGCTTTACGCGCACTGGCCGCAACTGTTGTTTCCAATTCCCCAAGGCAGATTTCGACCCAATCGCCGAGGTAAGGCAGACAGAGGGGAGCTGCTGTGCAGGTTTTGCCTTCATTAATAAGTTTCCCTGACAGCAGAAGGAAGTCTTTCCAGTCAATTCTTTGTAGTCAATTCCTGATCGTCGTCCTCCTGTTGTTAATATTGTCGTTAAACTCCTGAAGCCTCACTGAGGGAAAGCTAATTATAATAATTAACAGAGAACTCCTGAACTTGTCAAACTGGTAATTATGAACCACGGGGACTTTTATCATTAATAGATGCCATGGAAAGGGAAGGCACAGGGGTGCTGGCAGGGAGAGCCACACAGGAGTTTTTCCAGTCGGGAGCCAAATCCGAGTGCCACCAGGATGGGAGAACATGGATCCTTCTGGCTCCGCGCCCAACACTCGGCCTGCCTCTGCTTTCCCGCAAACCAGCCCTGAGTGCCTCCACACCTAGCCCCTCTAACACCTGGCAGAGAGGGCCTACCTTCTGCCACACACACACACACACACACACACACATGCCCACATTCTCTCTCTTACACATCCACATACTTGAACAGGATCAATTTTTACTCTAAGGGGCTTCGGACTAGTTCGTTCATTCATGCACAAAAATGTAAGGAGCACCTAGGAAGCACTAGAAGTTACCCGACAGACCAGAGATAAAATTGTGAGTAAGACACAATGCCTGCCCTCAAAGGGTTTAAAGTCTAGTGAAGGACGGGAGTGGAGAGAGTTTCAAAAAAAAAAAAAAAGTCCCTTAAAATACAATCGCATTTTATAACTGTTCCAGGGAAGGTATCCGCAAAGTGCAGCGTGAGACTAGGGGTCAGGAATCAAACCTGCCAGCGCGGGGCTCGACCCTGGTATCAGACCGACGTAGAACATTTTATAGTTCTGAACATTTTGTAGTTCCTAAATGCCTTTAAGAACTGGATGAAAGTCAAGGCCTTTCACTCCAGAAAAAAGCTCAGTCATGCATAAATGTAAAATGTTTCTGGAATTTCAACACTTCACAGGGAGCTCGGTTTGGGCTCCAAAGACCTCTGTGCTACAAATCCCTCACATTTTGTTGGAAGAGCTGCGTAAGATGAGATACGGGGAAGCTCGTCCTTGGCTGCGAAGGATAAGGTGCACGTTGGTTGTTGTTAACCACCGCCGGTCGATTAAGTCTGGTCCCTGTCTCGTTGCTGGGGCCTGGGCCAGCCAGGCACGCCCAGCTGCGGTCCCCGCCGTGGCTTCTCCTCCACATCACCGGGGCACATGCAGGACTGCCAGCAGCAACTCTGGGAAATGACTCTCTCCCTTCTCCAAAGCTGGCCTGGGTCACCACCTTCTGCTGGAGACTGCCTGTGCCCTTCCCAATGCGAGCCTTGGAATAGCCCGCCTTCCCCGCACCCCCACCCCACCCCCGGACTGTGGGGGGAATTGTTTTTAGTCCACTCCCGGGTGTGGTCTCTCCTCCCGACCACTGATGTGTCCCTTGCCAGCAGCGAGGGCAGAGGGCTGGCTTGGAGAGGCTCTGGGGGCCTCCGCCCTCCAGCGATCTCCATCCCTTCTCCCCACGGACCACCCCCATGAAACCTGTAATCGAAATCCAAACAACTCCCTTGAC
>CM052815.1:82344772-82365863 GCA_028533885.1 Nasua narica
CCACGACCCACACATCACCAAATGGTACGATAAAGAGGATGGAAGACCTTACGCGTTGGCATGGATACGCCCAACAAATGCAACTCTCCTGCATTGCTAGCAAAGAATAAATTCGTAGAATCACTTTTAAAACTTTTTGGCAGTATGTTGTTTACCCTGCTGTGGAGCATATGCAAACCATATGACTTAGCAGTTTTGCCCCTAAGTATAAACCCAAGAGACATGCATGCATCTGTTCGACAAAAGACACGCACAGGAGTGTTCATAGTAGAAACGTTTGTAATCGTACCAACCTGGAAAGTAGCCCGATGCCCATCAGTAGTAAAATAGATAAATAGATGATGGTCCACTAACATAAATTATAGTCCAATAGTATGGTCCAGTAGATACAGGAATGAGGATTCCACTACTGCCTGCAATAGTAGGAATGATTCTCAAGGATATCATTTTGAATGGAAGAAGACAGATATTTCTACGAAGCAAAATCAGTCTAGGCTCTTTGAAGTCTGCATGGTGGTTGCCCTCCCAGGTAGAATTTAAAGGCAGCATGAGGAGGACTTCTAGGAACATTTTGTTTTTTAATATATGTGTGCCGATCACACACATGTGATTCTGAGAGTTTGCTGAGTCGTATATGTACACTTCGGTGAAGGTATATTATACTTAAATAAAACGTTAAAGTGTAAGAATTGCAACCTAAAACCCAACCTAACGACACTTGCAGAAAAGAGGGATGGGTGACAATTGGCCATGGGACTAAGGGAGACTCCCTCTGCTTTTCTTGGCCTGGAGTTGGTGTCAAAAGTGATGGTGGCAGGTTAGAACAGGCGCTAGGAATAGTAACACAGTGGAAAGACATCTGCCCCAGCATTGCTCTACCCACGAAGCCCCAAGGTCTGAGAAAAACCACTTCTTCTGACCAAGTATAAGAACAAGTGTTTGATATTTGGGTTGAAAAGGTGATATGACTACGGAATTTACAGAACCAAGAGAACACGAAGCTGTCATCAACAACCTTACTCTGATACCTTTGAAACTATAGATGTAATGGACATATTGCTAAAAAAAAAAAAAATTACTGAAACTAATGCAGACAGAGAAAATAGAAATGGTCCTCCTTTTAACGGAGAAATCAATCCTATTGTTAAAAATGTTCACAAACACACACGCGCACGCATACACACACGTGCTTCAGGCAGAGGTGGCTCTATTGTAAAATCTGCCAAATTTAAGAGACAGCAGCAATTTTACAAAAACTTTCCCAGAGATTTTAAAGAGAAGGAATACTCTCCAACTCATCTAAGGGATTAGCAAACATTAACACCAGAAGCAAACAGTAACACCAGAAGCTGATATATTTTTAAAAGATTTTATTTACTTATTTGAGAGAAAAAGCATGAGTGGGGCAGAGCAGAGGGAGAGGGAGAGGGAGAAGCAGATTCCTCGCTGAGCAGGGACACCCCCCTCCGCCCCTGATGTGGGGCTGGAACACAGGACCCTAGGATCATGACCTGAGCCGAAGGCAGACAGTTAACCGACTGAGCCACCTAGGCGCCCCAAAGCTGACGAGGGTATTACAAGAAGAGAAAAGTCTCAACCAATCTCATTCACAAACCCAGGTATAAAAATCCTAACGTGATATCATCCTCAACATAATATCATCAAACATAATTCAGGAATATGTTCTGGAGACCATTAAGAGTGAGAAAAATTTCTCATAAAAATGCAAGGTTGGCTTAATATTTGAGAATAATTCAGTCCACCATATTAACAGAATAAAGAAGAAATTTAAGACTATCTTCTCAATAGAAGTAGGAAGAACAATTAATAAAATCCAACATCTATTGATGATAAAAGCTCTAAGCAAAATGGAAATAGACAAGAATTATTTTACGAAAAAGGTAACGATAAAAAACAGAACATCTTTTTTTTTACAGTGTTAGAATTATGCCATTGACTATATTCTCTATGCTGTATCTTTTGTGACTTACCCATTTCATAACTGGAAGTCTGTACTTTCCGCCCCCCTTCACCTATTTTCCCATCTCCCCTTCTCTGTGGCATCCATCACTGTGTTCTCGACGTTGATGAATCTGGAAACATTATTCTTAACAGAAAATATTGAAGCTTTCCCTTTGAAGCCTTTGAAAAGGAAAGGAAGACAAGGATATAACTTCTGTGCAAAGACATACTACAGATTCTAGCCAGAACAATTTAAAAAGGTAACAATTATAATGAGATAACTAAAATTGTCAGCATTTGCATATATTATTATTTTGTGTATAGAAAATCCAAAACAATATACAGATAAGTAATCAGAATCTTTAAATGATTCAAAGAGTCTGCTGGATACAAGGTCAAAATACAAAAATCAAGGAGGTTTGCATAATATCAACAAAGAGTTAGAATACAGATTATTCTTTAGATAATTATAACACATTCAAAATAACATCAGCAAGCATAAAATACCCAGGAATAAATTTAATGAAAGATATGAAAAACTTCTGCACATACACCAAAACAAAAATAAAAGCGAACAGAAAAATACCCTGTAAAATATTATTGGAAAAAAAGTGGGTGCACACACACACTTTTTAAGGATTAAAAAACAAATACTGCAAAGATATTAATTATCCCCAATTTAGCTATATATTCGATTCAATCCCAATCAAAATGTCAATGAATTTTCCTTTCTTCCTTTTTTTCCTTTTGAAATTGAAAATCTTATTCAAAATTTATATGGAAGTGCAAAAGGTCAATAAGCTGACATTCTTAACAAAGAACAAAAAGGTAGGACATATCATTAAGCTACAATAATTAAGGCAGTGTGATATTAGCACAATGATAGTCAAATAGACCCAATGCAGCAGAAGAAGATACCCTGCAAACGGGCATTGGGTCTGACATTGCAGGATAGTGGAGACAGGATCATCTCTTCTATAAATGGTTTGGAGCACTTTCATATTCATATGGAACACAATAAAAGTTGACCTTTATATCACAGCATATACAAAAATCAATTTTGGGTGATTTATATATTTAAAAGTGAAAGGCAACACCACACAGCTTCCATATGACAATATAAGACATTATCTCTATGAACCTGGGGGGAAAAAAAAGAATGCTTTAAAAGGACACAAAACACCAACCATGAATGAAAAGACAGATAAACTGAACTACATCAAAGTTAGGAACTTCTATTCAAAAGATCCATTAAGAGGGAAAAGGTAGGCACAAAGCCAGAGAAGTTATTTGTAATCCACATAAAATAACAAAGGACTCAATAATTTAAAAAAAACCTCAAATATATATATATATATATATATATATATACACATACCTCTTACAAGTCAATTAAAAAAAAAGACAACTCAATAGAGAGATGGGTGAGAAAGGTACTTAATAAAAAAAATGGCCAGTTGACATATAAAAATGGCCACGTTATTAGTAGTCATGGAAATAAAGACGAAAACTATAATGAAATACTACTACACACCTACCTGAATGATTAAAATTACAAAGATTGGCAATGACAAGTGTTGGTCAGGATGTCGAGCAACTAAGGACACTTATATATCGTATATCATCGATAGGACCATACCTCTGTATGATTACTTAGAAAATAGGGTTCTATTAGCTCCTAAACTTAAACTCTCCTACAGGGCAGTTTCAATCCCAAGTATATACCTAGAAGAAATATACACATATGCATCCAGGTATCTGTGCGAGGGCGTTCATAGTCCTATTATTCATGATATTGCCAAAGAGGAAGCAACCCAAATGCTACCAACAGTAGACTAGATATATGAATTAGTGGATTTGGACAATGTTACACTATACAGTGCTGAAAACAGATGACAGGTGCATGCACGAACAGGAGTGACTCTCACATATATAATACCCATCAAAATAAGTCAAACACAAAGTAATAGATGGGATGATTCCTTTTACATGAAGTCCAAGAATGAGCATTACTGATCAATAATCTTAGAATCCAGGATAGGCATAATCTTTCGGGAGGAAAGAAAGGGTAATGACAATGGGAGGAGGGGGCGGGAGGGGGGTTTTCGGAGCGTGAGAGGTGTTTTACCTCTCGGTCCGGCGGATGGCTTCGCAGGGTTTTGTTTTATGATAATTTATGGAGCCATAGTTACATGTTTTATATATATTTCTGTATAAGTGCTAGACTTCAATTTTTTAAAAAAATTAAAGAAAAATAAGCATAAATATACATACCAAACCAGAAATAGCTTAGACTCTGGACTAAGGAGATTGGGAAGGAAAAGTTAATGGGGTTTTGTGAGAAAAAGATAAATTCACAAAACTGGGGGGGGAGGGTTCTTCAAATAGCAAATTCCGAGAAAATGAAGCTCCTGTTTCACAAAGTCAACACTCAACCTCATTTTTTTTTAAGTCTTCATAAATCATGCAAAGCAGGCTGCTTGCCTTGGCAGCTCCACACTAAAATTACTCCCTCCACCAATGCACGCGTCCTCCCCCATCTGAAAGTCAACAAGTCTCAGCCGAGGCAAAGTCGTCAAAGTTTGTAGGGTATTTCTTTTGTTGCCAGATTCTTTCCGTAGCATCTGGTATATTTTAAAAATTGCCAGGCTTGCCGTCAGAACCTCAGGTTCAAGTGCAGACGGTCTCCCACTGACGATGCTCCGACTTAAAATTTCCCAACTTTGCAATGGTGCGAAATCAATATGAATTTGGTGGAGACCGTCCCTCGAATTTCAAATTATGATCTTCTCCTGGGCTAGCAATACGTGGCGCTGTCTTGGGCTGCGATAGTGTCAGTGAGCCGCGTGGCCACGAGGGTCCACGACCGACCCACTGACCACCATTCTGCACCCACGCACCGTGCTGCTTGTCCTTTTCGGTCCAGCAGTCAACCGAAGGCACGAGTTATCCAACACTTCGTTATAAAACAGACTTCCTGTTCGATGATTTCGCCCAACAGTAGGCTGAAGTAGGAGTTCTGTGCACATTCAAGGTGGGCTAGGCTGAGCCATAAAGTTCGGTAGGTCAGTGTATTAAATGCGTTTTCAATGTATGATATTTTCAACTGGCAATGGGTTCATCAGGATGTGATCCCATTGTGAGTCGAGGAAGATCAGCACCAATTAAAAGATACATAGCTTAGCAGCCAGTGGCCCCGGGATCGCCTATCCAACAAACTGAGCCTCAGTTTCTTCTTTTGCAACATGGTAGGAATACAAATGCCTGCCTCCCAGAGTTGTGAAGAGTAAGCGATACAAAGTGTACATACCACACACACACACACACACACACACACACACACACGCACACACACACACACACACACTCACACACACACACACTTCAAACCTTAAGGTGTATACCTGGAAGGGATTGTTCCCTCCTTGGCTCCTATCTCCTTGGCAACCCCCATTTCAGGTGTCGATATAATCCGCTCTTTTAACCCTCTTCCCTGTATCATACCAGGAAAGAATCTGATATTAGTAATTTATATTCCAAGGATTGATTGATTATTCTCCAACTGGAGCTCAGCCAGGCGTTTGCATTTTATGTCTTTTATCCTTAATTGTGGCGTGAAAGACTTTTTCCCTTGTTAAAAGAATTTGAGACATCAGCAAGAAGGTGGAGAGCTCGGGGGGCAGGGGGAGTGGGAGCTTGAAATCGTATTAGCCAGATTCTGCTGGTTCTGAAGGTGAATTTGATTTAGCCCTTTGCGAGTGCCTTTTTTTTCTGGAGATGGCGTGGAGCAGTAGTCAGAAGCCCTACCCCATTCCGTGGCCTTCCACTCTGCCAGATTGGCGTGGGGAGAAGGCAAACAGCCGTATGAGACATCCGATGCTCTGGAGAGGGTAAAAGAGATTTAATCCCTCGACCCCTAAGACTCTGAAGCCTGCTCCCCTGCCACCCCCCCCCACCAACTTGTGGTTTGGGCTGGGCTCTCAGGGTCCCCCCTCCACCCGCAGTGCTCCTGACCTGGCCTAATCCCTGCCACCTCCCCACTTTGTCCCGAGACACCCTGTTGATCTTCAACTTGATTTTATTTCTCTTTTAAAGGTTGTTCCTACCTTAATCCCCTTCATCTGGCATCCCAACATTTATTCCTAGACCTTAATTATTATTTCTACCTCTGGCTATAATGTCTCAGAAAAAAAGGAAAGAACTGTGTTTTCTGTCATGTTTCTTCTTAGTTAACAAAGTTGGTGCTGTCCCGAATATGTTAAAAGGAAAAGGAAGTTGAGAAAAATATAAGAAACTGGAGAGAAACGGGAAGAATGAACTCGCACAAACTGTTAGGTGCCCGAGGACAGCAGAAAGGAGTGTATTATCGAGAAAAACCCATCCACCACGGAGAGAGGGGGAATCTCAAGATCTTATCTCGACCAACAAAAAGTGCCTGAAGACATGACTTTGATAAATAGACTCTGGGCTGAAACCCAGGGAAGACAATCTCTAAGAAGGGATTCCAGGGGTTGCGAAGGAAGCCCTTTGACTCCAGCAGAACTTGAGGCGTGGCAAGCAGGGACTGAGTTAGCCAGACGCAGCACTAAAGGAACGTCCTGGGTGTGAAACCCAGGAAATGAACTTGCTGAGCACTTGCTGTCTGACAAGAGACAGGTGCACGCAAAGTGACAGGTGCAAAAGTGACAGGTGCATGCAAAGTGACACTCCTTGAGAGGAGCTCCCCCTGCCTGCCCTGGAGTGCTTTTACCCGCGGAGCGGTCCTGCAGTGGGGAGGCCCAGGAAGCCGGCGGCTAGCCCCAAGGACGGGGGGCACCAGGGAGGAAAAGCCGGATGCTCCGGGAGGTGGAAGAAAACGAAGGGAGTGCTTTGCCCTGCTGTCGGGGCAGATGGCTCTTTGTTGCTTAATGGGGAAATGTTCCTGATCTAGGCACCCCGAGTAGTACCCTGGAAATTCACATTTCCCCTACTCCCTCCCACCACCTTTCTCTCTCCTTGCTCCTCTTCTCTTCCCAACATATCCCGATTGACCTCCCAGGCCTCGTTTCTGGCTCAGGCTTCCTCACCTCCCCTTGCCTCCCCTCCTCTTCAGGATACAGGAATTAGAGGCTCCTTTCCCAAATCGTCATGCCGGAAGGGAATGGCTTCTTGCTGCCTTCACATTAAAATTTGAAGATGGGTAAGAAAAAGAGGGGGGGGAAGGAACTAAATTAGCGATGTTCACTCAGCGTGATTTTGCTTTAATCCAGGCCTGTGAGCTCGACAGGGCTCAGAATAGACGAAAGCAGATGTGTCCATCACGCCAACAGGTGTGTTACTACTAATCCCGGACAAGACGGCAAAAACACAGCACCCCTGGCCCCCACCCTGTTTCCATCTTAATCTGCCTCTAATTGCTCCGGGCACACCGCCTGCACACCTCTGTCCGCCCAGGCAGCACCCTGGAGGAGGCAGCGAGTGTGGTAGGAAGAGGACCAGCTGAGTGTCACCGAGAGGGGTCCCGGGGTCAGGCCCTGCACCGAGCAGCTGGAGGGACTTAGAAGAGACGGTTTATGTGAAAGTGAGTGATCTGGTTCCTGACACCGAGGAAGCTCAGTAAATCCAATGCACTGCTAAGTATCGATAGAAGAGAGATGAAAACATATCTCCACGAGAAAGTTTGTCCATGAATGTTTATAGCTGCTTTATTCATCATTGCAAAAAATGAAGGTATCCTAAGTGCCTAGCCATTGGTAAATTATTGTGGTATATTTATACAATGAGATACTTCTCAGCAATAAAAAGGAACACGCTTCTCATAGGCATGACAATATAGATGATCTCAAAGATACTATGCTGAGCAGAAAAGGGCAGACACAAAGTGGCATAAAAGAACAGGCGAAATCTATCTACTGATAAAAAGCAGATTAATGCTCTCCCAGGTCCAGAGGAGCTGCATGTGTTTTATTATTAACTGGTTTGTTGATTTTTCTAAGTTAAGAATAATAATATACATTTCCCAGTTTCCTCTTTTTGTTTATTTTTTAAAAGATTTATTTACTTTAGAGACAGAGAGAGACTGGGGTAGTAGGGAGAGAGGGACAGAGAGAGACGGAATCCTCAAGGGGGCTCCCCACTGTGCACAGAGCGTGACACGGACTTGACCTCATGACCCTGCGATCACGACCTGAGCGCAAATCACCGGTCAGCCGCTAAACCGACTGTGCCACCCAGGCACCCTGCCCCTGCTTTTTGCTTTTTGATAGCATTTTTTTATGGGTGCAATGATCTCTCTGGTGTATAGAAAGTTCCATTCCACTCTTTTTCATCATCTCTGTTTCATCGATGGTCAGTTCTCCTTGTTTGCCTTGAAACTTCATTCACAGACCTTATCATGTATCTAGTGACTGTCGATCGATACCTATGAATGAAGAACTCTGTCCATTGGTTTAGTAAGCTGGTATAGGTTTCAGAAACCCCATTCTCACATCCATAGTTGGGCCCTAGAAAGACAGATTGATGAGGAGCATTCTTTTATCAGCTCCTTACGGGGCAAAGCTTCTTCTATAGGCACAGGCATGGATTTCTCTTCTGGGAATAACTGGACCAGAGCTGTGAATACCTTGCCCCCAGGTATTGGGCAAGAGTTTTACAAGACAATGGTCAAAAGAAACAAGAGCAGCACCTTCTCGGTTTTGTTTTGTTTTTTATCTGCCTATAGACTCACTCAAGTTGATGGTGCTCCCAGGTGGGTTGGAAACAGAGGGAAAAGAGTACAAGGAATCTAGGCAATTGGCTTCTTCTGACATCTTGGCCAGCCCAGAACTTCTTAAAAGCTGGTTGCCGACTCCAGCGCATCAGATTTTATCAGAAAGCCTGATGGGCTGAGTTTGGTGGTTTGGGACTGGGGCTGGGATAACTGGGGCTGTGGGTAACCACCACCACAGAGGGATGTGAGAAGAAGCTCACAAGCTCAGAATAGTCTAGGGTGTGTCCTGGGTTTGCCGAGTCATTGGAAAAAGTAGTCTCATTAAATAGACAGAGCCTAGAATTTGCATCCAGCCTGCTGCGTTTCAGGGTGGGGATGGGGGTAATTAGTTTTCCTCTCTTTACTGAAGTCTCTTCAGCTGTATAAAGAAGCTGGGAAGGATTCGGAGAGTGGAAAGGCTGAGCCGTATCGGAGCCTTGCTTTCTTGCACGTTCAGGCACAAATGAGATTGCGGGGTCCCCATCCTCTTAGCTCTTTACAAGTTACGGCAAACAGTTAGCATTTTGATGTCTGCTGAGCAACCTCTTTACTATTTTGTGAGTTTCTCTTTGTCTTTGTAAAGCCGGGCTTCACCTCTCTTCCACCAGGGAAGTCACAAAGATCCAGCCCTCCTTCTGTCCATTCCTTGGCAGCCACAGAACTGGCAAAGGAACAGCCTCAGCAAATCAGGCGCTTGCATCCCAGAGTCTGACACGGAGTGAGGGGCAGTACGGTGACGGAGAGGTCTGAATGCTTTCATGAAGTTAGCAGTGACGTAGCAATAGTGACAACAACAACTTGTCCGGGCCACACTTCCCCAACAGAATGGTTATTGTGCTTCCTTGGCCCACTATAGGGACCCCAATTCCTGTTTGTTACTCTAGTCTGCTTCTGTCAATTCTGACAACTTTCTAACAAAACATCATGTTGTTAAGATAGCGAAAATTAGTTTCTATGTCTTACAAACGAAAGCATACCAACTGATAAGAATCCCACTTTCAAATGGAGAGGCAGGAAAACACAGCGGTTAAAAACATAGACTCGGGAGCTAGACTGCCTGGATTTGGGTCTCCAGCTTTGCCACTCACCAGCTGTGGGACGGAGGCTTCATGTGTAGCAGTTTCTCGGTCTCAAGTGTGGTTGATTCGCGGTGCCATTCTCTTTGGGTTCTTTTAATGCTTAAGCGTTCGAACACGCAAACCTCTCGGAACAGTGCCTGACACATAGGAAGCACATCGTAATTGATCCATCTCTCGGGCTGGGACTGGATGTCTAGGCTAGATGAGGCCCGAGGCAATGGGAATTCTAGTACTACTCTAGGATAAAAGGCTCATTTTTGGTACACAGTAGCCAAATAGTTAATGGAAACATTACCTTTAGTCATCTGAAATAAAGTGCTCAAGGAGGGCAAGGCCCAGCAAATTCAAGGACTACAGGGGGAAAGAAGTTGTTTATCTTGGCATTTGATGTTTTTTTTGTGTGTTCGTTTTTTGCTTTGTTTGTTTTTAAAGAAAACAATGCACCTAAACTTCTGAATCCTCAGGCTTTCTATGAGGGGGGTCTGAAAGAATGTCTTTTTGGTCTCATCTTTGGGATTAATATAAATGAAAACCAGCTTTATCAGAAAGATCTTTTTTCCTTTCAGATTACCAAATTATGACATCTGTTGAATTAACCAACTTGTCTCTTCAGTTGGTCCCCTGCTCAGGAAAGAAGAGGACTTTGAAACACAGGATTAGATGCATGTGGCAGAATTTAGAGGCATCTTGGTACCCAAGACCCCCACCTGTCACTGAGCACCCATACCCTTGGAAACAACCTTCCTGTGTCTACGTCCAAGAGAGTTGCCTTACAATAACAAGCCTTACAATAATAATTTCCCTTTTGATATACCCTCTCTACCTCTATCCTTAACCCCTTCTTTTCTCCAAACACGTAATTAAATCAGATCCGAGCAGTCTGATCAGATCAGAGACTCTAAGGAGAAAACAGTAAATCAAATCGAGGAAGAGAACACTTTATCCCAAAAGAATCGCAGGATTCTCTTAACTTTTATCTGCAAAAGTCTTTGGAATGTGTGTGGGAATGAATTTAGAGGGGCCTCATCAAATTGGATAAAACATAACTTTATATTGGACTGAATTTTCGATATGGATGAACTTACCAAACATCCCCATTTTTGTGTGCTCGGGGGTAAGGGCTCTCATAGTTTGTGTGACTGGTTAATATGTACCTGTGCTCGGTGTTGATCCTCACTAAATAAAATTAAGCTACCAGAAACATTTTGGCCTAAGGTAGATAAAGGAATTTTAATCTGGGAAGGTAGGAAGTCTGAAATAGTTTCATCGCAATGCACCACCCACTCCCTAAGTTGCTAGAGAGGACCCAGAAAAATCTCCCCTCAATGAAGCCTTGAGATAGTAATTTCCTTCTTAATGAAGGAAACTATGGCATCTTTGAGAAACATTTTGGTATTTTGGTGGCTCTTCTATATACTCCAGAGATGGTAAGAAAGGTGCTGTGGTTAAAATAGGTTCCCTGGTTTTAATGTGATGGAAAGATTCCAGGATAGGAAAAAACCAAGCAGAGAACTTAATTGACAGAAACAGAATGAGCTTGATTGTCTTAACAGGAAGAGGTATCATCGTGGTAAATAGAATGGTCTAACCCGCAAGGTCATTGATGGTGGTTGATTGCTCATGGGGTCCTTTGACTGTAAGGATTGTGTCCCTAATGGATTAGGATATGCCGTGCTAATAAAATGACCCCCAAGTGTTAGTGGCTCAGCACTTAAAAGTTTCTCATTTACACAAAGTCTAGTACAGGCCTGAGTGACTTTCTAGGGCTATTGATCATGCAGTGACTCGGAGACAGAGCCGGCTTCATTCTTGTAATCTGATTTCACAGTTTCCATGGTAAGGAAAGAGACTACATGGGGAACCAATACCTGCTCTCTCAGGCTTCGGCCAGAAGTTAAACACGTTAACTTCTGCTCACAGCCCATTGAACAAATCTGGTCCCGTGGCACCACTTAGCTACAAGGGGCAGGGAAATGGACGGACCAGGTAGAATATTTGTGGGCGTGACTTTCTCTGCCAGACCTACAAAAGTCTTATTTGATGACTATAACTGAGTAAGCAGCGGCCTTATTTTACGTTATGGTGGTCACAATCCTTCAACCCTTCACTCCTAAACTCAAGTTCAAAGTCACAGAAACGCTTGGACGAAAGGAAGACTGGATAGACTTGAGGAAAGAGCCTATGAAAATATTAAGTGCATACTTAAAATC
Organism: Nasua narica; assembly: GCA_028533885.1. NCBI lineage: Eukaryota > Metazoa > Chordata > Mammalia > Carnivora > Procyonidae > Nasua > Nasua narica. The sequence goes on from CM052815.1 coordinate 82,356,751, forward strand.
TTCCTCCTCCCCTCCTTCAAAGGTACTTGTAGATATTTACCCTCTGAGAAAGGTAAATATCCAAATCCTCTAACATGTATTAGACATCAGGTATAAAGTTAGACTATTGCCCGGATACTCACAACACCAGAGTGATCTAACAGTCAGAATGGGGGCTTAGGTAAGACAAGTGACAAACGGAGTTTTGACCTGAGTCACCTAATGTAGTAGACCGACAGGACTTAAAACCCACGGCCGTTACAGGAATGAGTGTACCCGGTAATCCTCTTTCTGTCCCCTTTGCCAACAGAGCAAGAGATATCACGGCAGGAGGGGACAAGAGGAAAGTCTCCACACTCTCTGCTTCCTACCAAAGTAATACATCAAAATAGAAACCACACCCTTAAGAAAATCATGGAAATCGATGTCACCATCAAATATTTGGAAAAATGCAAGATCGATGATTCCAATTCACAGACCCGTTTGATTCTCGGGTTTTATCTTGCCCAGGGTAGATGAACTCTGACAGCGGATGTTGTGAGCTTAAAAATGTATAATTCTAAAAATAAAAAAAATGTGTAACTCTAACTGCAGGTGCCTTTCCTTTCATGGTCTCCTTATTAGAACAAATCAGTACAGCTTCAGTATTGAGTATGAAGTTATTAATCTGACAAATGCTTTTTTTTCTCTGCAATTTCCAACAAATGGAGGACACTAGAAGCAATTTTCTTTCACTTGATAGGACAAGTATACACCTTTATGACTTTCTCAGAAATGTCTTAACTTGCCTCTGACCAGTACATCTCATTTTCCACTTTGCCAAGAAAGAGAGATGAACTGAATTAAGGATCTGGGTCCTTGCTAATAGTTTAGCCAAATAGTTAGGGAGTTGGAAGGAGCAAAATTGGAGGGTTGGTGTAATATTGTGTCCCAAGTAACAAGCCATCGAAGCTTCCTGCTGAAGAGCATTAGATAAACATCAATCAGCTTTCTTCTCCAGCGTTTGCCATCGTGGGGCCTACTTGTTGTAGACAAAACAATGGCCCTCCAGAGATGCCCAAGCCTTGATCACTTGCAGCCTGCAAGTACGTTACATGACTTAGCAAAAAGTACTTTGCAGGTGTGGTCAAGGTTTCGGATCTTGAGATGGGAAGATTATCCCGTATTATCCTGGTAGACCCAATTTAATCAAATGAGTCCTTAAATGTGGGGAATACTTTCTGGATGAAGAGTCTGAGGGATACAACCAAGAAGAGGTGGGAGAGATTAAAAGTGTGGAAGGAACTCAACCCACAATTGCTGGCTTTGAAGACGGATAAATTGGGGCACGGGCTAAGGAATGCAAGGTCCTCTAAATGCCGAGAACAGCCCTCGGCTGACAACGAGCAAGGAAGTGAGCACCTCGTTCTTACAACCTCAAGGAATTGAATTCGGTCAACAACTTGAATAAGCAGATTCTCCCCAGAGCTTCTAGAAAGAAATGCAGCCCGGCTGACACTCATTTTAGTAACGTGAGATCCATGTCAGACTTCTGACCTACAGGACTATGAGATTATAAATTTCTGTTGTTTTAGGATATTGAATTTGTGGTCATTTTTTTTAAAGATTTTATTTATTTATTTGACAGAGAGAGAGCTCACAAGCAGGCAGAGAGTGGGAAACAGGCTCCCCGCCAAGCAGAGAGTCCAACACGGGGCTCGATCCCAGGACCCTGAGATCATGACCTGAGCCGAAGGCAGAAGCTTTAACCCACTGAGCCACCCAGCTTTGAACTGTGTCTGGGAGTGTAGGGGCTTCGTCTCAGTTTATTTTGTACATCTGTGTCCAGGATGTGACCCAAGGTATCAGAAAACCCTACAAATGTAAAATAGGACTTTCGATGGAGGGATGACTAGGATGGTTTTTCTAGCTTCAGGCCACTAGAGTTCCCCCCGCTCTGTTGTTTTCCAAGGTAATCAAAACCCTGGCTTTCTTACACCGTGCTTTTCGAGATGCTATTCTTCTGACCTCCTCCCTCACTCTCAGGTTCATCAGGACTCCGTGATTTTGACTTTTATTATAGATCTTTTCCATGGCTCTTCGGTGGTGGTATCTTAGTTGCTAGGTTGTTTAAATTGGGGGAGTTAAGGGGAAAATGAAAACAGTTTCATTTCTATCACTATCTTCTTTTAAACACAATATCCGATGAATACCTTGAAAATCACCCGTGACTCTGAAATCCCCCCTGCATACCACATTACGGGCTGCCCTCCACAACAGAGAGCAGCAAAGAGCCTTCTATGCCGTGCTAAGGAGTTCGGGCTTCATGCTGGAGGCTATTAAGAGGCAATGAGTGGTTTTAAACAAAGAAATGGCAGGACTGCCTTTGCAGCTTTTAAATATAGTAATTTGTGATGAACGTGATATAGATGGCAGGTTGGTATCCCCATCCATCCCCAGCTCTCTCTCTAGCCTTTCTGTTTTGTAGATGCTAGAATACGAAGAACTACATTTCCCAGGCTCTTTCAGATGGATTTTAAGATTTGGGTTCAGACAAAATGTCTACTCATGCAGGATCTAGAAGGCAGAGGCGGGACCCCTTTGCAGGCATCCGCTGTCTTCTGCTGGCAAGCAGGGTGGTGGGATATGACATGTGTGCAGAATGGTTCAGAATCCAGGCACTTGCTTCTTGGATGCCGAGATGTCGGGCACAGGACGTCCCCCTGTGTGCTCTAGCAGGATTGCTGTGGCTCCTGAGACAACAGTTATAACGGAAGTAAAACACTCTGAATTCCTGGACTTGACCTAAAATGGCATGTCCCTAAACCAAATGTTCTAGGGTTTTATCTCAATTCCTTACCTTTAAGATTAGACACTGGAGGGGCGCCTGGGTGGCTCAGTGGGTTAAGTCTCTGCCTTCCGCTCAGGTCATGATCTCAGGGTCCTGGGATCGAGCCCCGCATCAGGCTCTCTGCTCAGAGGGGAGTCTGCTTCTCCTTCTCTCTCTGCCTGCCTCTCTGCCTACTTGTGATCTCTCTCTGTGTTAAATAAATAAATAAAATCTTAAAAAAAAAAAAGATTGGGCATTGGAAGCAGTTTCCCAGGTGGATAAATTCTGCAGTATTTTACAAGACTTTCTAGAAACCCAGTCTACGGCATGCTCCCCCAGTCTTTTTAACGCTACTCAATTTTCAATATTTCATCTATTTTTTTTGCTGTAAGAAAGATATTGTGGTTTCTGTCTCCCACGGTTAACCCAAAGTTTCCAGGAAATCGAGAAGGGGGATGTCAGGGGAGAGGGATCAGGGTAATCAGGAAAGACTCCATAGTCTATAGAGGATCATACCACATCTTAAAAGATGGATAGAGATTGAATAGATAGAGAGGAGGACGGTGGACCTTTCAGGCTGGGTGGTCGCTTTAAACAAGTACTCAGAGACAAAATTATCATTATTTCTGTGTGGGACAACAAAGAAGCCAGACTAACTAAAATGAAGGGTATGTGCAGAAGACCCGGGGGTTATAATATGCATGGGGGGGGCAGGCCAAAAGCCAAATGGAGTATTTTGTAGAGACACAACGGCGACTAGAAAAACAATGAGGCACCTGGCAAGTACACAGTGGAGAATGTTGAGTGCGTTCAGAGTGGCAAGCCAAGAGAGACATCCAGTTTGGGAAATTCTGACTTTATCTTGTTGCTTCCATGGAAGTGGGGGACATCACGGGGCTCCAGAGTCACCCCACACCGTGGCACCCCCACCAATGGCAGTCAATTCCCACTCAACACGACCGTGCCGTACCCAGACTCAGTCTCCGAATTCTCACGGACTTCCAAGCGGTCATTCACAATCAATAGGACTGGACAGGAGATTTAGAATCTACTAGTTGCACCCAGTGGAATGACTGGTGCTCTGGCAAATCCTAACAGTTCTAATAAAATATTAACGTACTCCATTTATTTATTCACATATTTTGTTGTAAACCCAATTAACAATCTCATTCTTCTGAGACACCACAATAATGATTTCAGCGCTCGAACTCTTAAAAGAGCAGCATAGAGTTGTCCGTGACTAAAAGCAAGTTTCAGAAGGCACAAGCAGATTGGGTCAATAGTCTATTCCCGTGACAGACTCGAGTGCCTCTAATTCTTATAAACATTTCCATGCACTGTATTAAGTTCAAAGTAAGTGACATGTGTTTAGCATTACCTGTTGTAGACACTCGAAGATTAATTTCAAAAAGATCAAATAAATTAACACTCAGAGATGCATGTGATTCTTATCAACGTTCATTCCATCCTCGTCACCTGTCACGGTCAACATTTATAACCGGACCAACTACGGGCTCGTCCGTGCGTGGACAGCGGCGATCCCGTGAACACCGAGGCCAGGCTTTCTCGGGAAAACGCACCTCACCACTGAAAAATGACAGACTTGTCACCCTAGCCGGAATTCGGTTCTTGAGATAATAGATGACATTTTTTTTTTTTTAAATGGGCTCTGGAGTCAGAGTGTCTTTCTTCCTAGATAGGAGGGGATTGATGGGTCCTATGAGGGATCAGGGAGCCCAGAAATGGAAATGTTAAACAGCTTTGGGACTAAATCGGGATAAGTTTATATAGCGCAGATACCGAAGCATGAGAGTGTGGTGGTGTTTCCTTACAAAATATCCCGGAGCTCTAGAAAGTGCGAACTCTCGCATCTGAACAAGTTCTCTGTGGGAGTTGCGTGTGAAACCATGTGACCCAGCTCCAAAGAAAACAATTCCTCTGGAGCCTTTGGGAATCTGTGATTGCAACCCCCTCTGCCTCCACCACGCTGGCCCTAGACCGTCATTTCTCCCGTGGGTCATCTCAACAGCCTTCTGACTGGTGAGCCCGGGTTCACCCTTGCTCTTCCTGCAAAGTATTTCCAACGCAGAAGCCAAGAGGTAAATCAGATCGTGTCATTCTTCTGCTCAAGACTCTCAGATGGTTTGCACATCATTTAGAGCAGTGTTTCTTAAACGAGTGGACTTTGGAATCCCCTGAGGGGTGATGAAAACACAGATTGCTGGCCCTACTTCTAGAGTTTGCGATTCAGCATAAGGGGCAGGGTCAGATGCGTGCACCCGGTGGCTCCTTGCCTGTCCCCGAGCAGGCCAGGCATTGGAGCCTTTCTCTTGCTTTGTTCTGAGCACTCTTCCCCCAGACAGCCTCATGCCACAGTCTTCTCTTTCAATTTTTTGTCCAAAGATTCCTCCGTGAGGACCTCCCTGAATCTCCTACTTAAAACTGCCCATTTTTCTCTCCCCAGCATCTTATTTCCCAACCACGATTTTTTTTCTCTAACGCTCACCACTGAGATGCCATTTTTTACTTAAGCACTTACACATTTTTTGGTCTTCTCATCCACCAACTAACACTAAACTATAAGCCCTGTCGGGATGGGAAGCTTATCAATTTGAAAAATCTGTTTCGTTCACTACTATATTTCACACCTAAAGGAGTTCCTGGCCCATAGTAAGTGCTCAGTATTCGTTTATCAAATGAATAAAGAAGTTCAAGAGACAAAAGGAAAATCTGGATAAGTTTAAGTAAAGTAGAAGGCAAGCTAGAAAATAATTTCAAAATGAGATTTCCTGATAAATAATAATATCACGTCCCACAAGGACTCTGAGTTAGACTGAACACTGAGGAAATGTCCTTTATACCTAGTACCTTTTGTATCTTGTTAAAAAACTTCTTCCCTACCTTGGGGCCATGAGGATATTCTATTTTATCATCTAAGAGAAATATAATTTTTAAACCTTTTTATTTTGAAATAATTGTAGTCACAGGAAGGGGCTAAAAACTGGATGGGCAAGTCTTTCACCCAGCCTCTCCCATTATTAGCATCTTGCGTGGCAAGAGCTCAATATTACAACTAGGAAATAGACATTAACAATATACGTGTGACCCAGTTTCTCTACATCCATACCAGTATTGGGTGTTATCACTATTCTTCGCTTGAGCTACTTTGATAGGTGTGTAGTGCTACCTCATGGTTTTAATTTGCATTTCTTTAATGGCTAATAATGTCTGACATCGTGTTCTTATTTGTCATCTGTGCGTGATCTTTGACTAAATGTCCATTCATATATTTTGCCCATTTCCTAATTGGATTTTTTTTTTAATGTCGAGTTTTGATGGTTATTTCTGTATTCTGGATACAAGTTCTTTGTTAGCCATGTGGTTTGCAAATATTTTCTTCCAGTCTGATTTACCTTTGTGTCCACTTAATAGAGTTTTGTGGAGAACAAAAGTTTTTCATTTTAATCAGGTCAATTGATTATCCTTTCCTTTTGTGGATTTTGCTTTTGATGTCGAATCTAAGAACTCTGTCAAGTTTTAGAACCCAAAGTTTTTCTACTTTGCTTTTTTCCCTAGAATTTGGCCCATGATCCATTTTGAGTTGATATGTATATAGAAGATGTGTGCCTTAAGTCAAGCTCCATCTTATGGAGGATAGCCAATAGATGGCACCATCAATAGATGGTGCTTTATTGAAAAGGCTATTCCTTTTTCATTAGTTGCTTTTGCTTTGTTAAAAGTTGGTTGAATATATTTGTGTAGATCTCTTTCTGGGTTCTCTATTCTGTGATATTGATCTATGTGTCTATCCTTACATTAGTACCCCATTTCTTGAAGACCCCAGCCATAAAGTAAGACTTAACATTAGGGAGAGGGTCTCTCCCATTTTATTCTTCTTTTTAAAAATTATTTTGGTTACTCTAGAACCTTTCCCTTTCCATAAATATTTTAAAATAAGCTAGTTTATGTCTATAAAACACACACACATGCACACACACACACACGCGCACACACACACACACACACAACAAACAAAAAAACAACTTGCTGTCACCAGATTCAAGGTTGACACTTCTTTTAGAACTGAAAAATGACAAATCCTCTGCCATTCAAGTTGGTGGTCTTTTATAGATAATACATCATTTCTCTCTGGATGTTTTTAAGATTTTTTTCTTCTTCTTCCTTAGTTTTCAGAAGTTTAATTATGATGTATCTTTTATGGATTTCTTTTGGTTTATCCTATTTGGGGTTCACTCAACTTCATGGATATGTAGGTTTTTGTCTTTTACCAATTGGGAAGTTGTCAGTCATTATTTCCTCTGGAACTCCAATAATATGAATGTTAGTCATTTGTTATATAAATCCCTGAGACTATTCTTTTTTTTTTTTTCCCCAGGCTGCTTTCTCTTGATTGTTCAGATTGAACAAATTCTATTGATTTGTCTTCAAGTTCATGGATTTTGTGCTTTGTCATCTTTACTCTGTATTTGATTCCATCCAGCAAGGTTCGTTGTAAGTTATTGTATTTTTGAGTTTTTTAATTTCTGTTTGGTTCTTTTATAACTCCTATTTCTTTGCTGAGATTTTCTATCTTTTTTATTACTTCAAGATAATTTATAATTGATTATTGGAGCAGATTTATGGGAATTGCTTTAAAATTCTTGTTAGATAATTCCAATATCTTGGGATTAGCATCTGCTGATTGTCTTTTCTCTTTCAAGTTGTGTTCTGCTGGTTTCTTAGTATGAAGAATCATTTTTTGTTGTATTTTGGATATTATGTTAAGGGACTCTTGATCTTATCCAAATTTGTTTTAGCAGACAGTTACCCTTTTAAAGTTTCACATATGGGTTCTGCCCTGCTTTTGTGGCTTTAGTTCTAATGAAAGGTTAGTTTTCTGAGTCCTTGCAATGTTATTTTGGCTTGTTTTGTTTCTTCTAGTGCTGTTTGTTAGGACACTTGCCCAATGCCTAGCACTGTCTGGAGTGGCAGAAGGTACTTCCTTAAGCCACCCGCTGTTACTGGGAGACGTTTGGGGGAGAAGAGAAAAACCTTTAACCTGGTGTCTTTGGCCAGTAGGTTGAAGGCAGAGAGACACAGGGATTCACTGTTGCCCTGTTGGAGGACATAACCCACTGGTGCCCCCATTGTGCAGTGCGGAATGGGGAAGCCTAGGGCTTCACCAATGCACATAAATTAGACCACCCACTGAGCCTGGCTTATGGAGCAGGGCCTGGTCAGTCTGAAAAGTTTCCTGCTGCTGTTGCCAGAAGATGGAACCACCCCCCAGGGTCCTAGATGTGGAGAAGGTGTTGAGGTGGCTGTTTTCACTGCTGCCACTGCCAGGTCCCCATGTATGAAGCAAGGATTGAGGTTCTTTCCTAGATCTCTGTTGGGCTTCCTTTTTCCTGGTCCTTTGCCAAAGACAGAAGGCTTTCCTCTTCCTCGTCCTCCTCCTCCTCCTCCTCCTCCTCCTTCATCTTCTTCTCCTTCTTTTTCTTCTTCTTCTTCTTCTTCTTCTTCTTCTTCTTCTTCTTCTTCTTCTTCTTCTTCCGTGTACACCTGACAGTGGTTCTGGAGTGGTAGGCTTCTCTGGTGCCCAGTTCAAGGGTATATGAGAAATAAAAAGAAAACCCAAGGACCTCACCACATTGTCATTCCTCAAGTCCCGGGATCTCTAGCCAGTCTGCCTTTTTCTTTCCAGCTTTCAAAGTTCTTTTCATCATTTTCTGTTTAATAATTTCTGGGTATTTAGTTATATTTGGAGAGGAGGAACAGGGAAGAGTCAATCTATAGTATCTTGCTCTGGAACTGAAACTTCATAACCAGGTCTTTAATCTATCTGAAATTGGTTTTAGTATATGATGAGAGACAGATATCTAATTTCTTTTTCTCTCATAAGGATATCCAATTGTCTTGGCACCATTTTTGAAAAGTATGTCTTTTATCCAACACTCTGTGGTGCTCCCTCTCTGCTGTATCAAGAGTCTGTTGCTTGGCTTGCGATTCTGTGTCATTAACTATCCCTGCACCAACACGGCACACACTTAAGTATCATATCTTTATAGTACGTCTTCATATACGGTGGTGCAAATATTCTAAAAATTTTTTTATATTTATTTTTCAGCCAGAAAACTTGTTAAAACTCATTCCATTTTAAAATGTGTCTTTGGATTTTGGCGGGGAGTAGGGAGATTTTCTATGTGCATAATTATATATCATTCTTAAGTGATGAACTTTTGTTTTTCTTCACAATCATTTCTGGGAGGCAAGGAAAGGGAAGGTTCTTTTTGTGCTGACCAAAACCTCTAGTCAATGTTGAACT
>CM052815.1:82366363-82422165 GCA_028533885.1 Nasua narica
ACTTCTCAAACTCAACACCCAAAAGACAAATAAGTCAAGAAAATAGGCAAAAGACACAAACAGACATTTCTCCAAAAAGTACATACAAATGGCTAACAGACACATGAAAAAAATGCTCAATATCATTAGGCATCAGGGAAATTCAAATCAAAATCATACTGAGATACCACCTTACACCAGTTATAATGGCAAAATTTGACAAGCCAAGAAACAACAAATGTTGGAGAGGTTGTGGAGAAAGGGGAACCCTCCTACACTACTGGTGGGAATGCATGTTGGTGCAGGCACTTTGGGAAATAGTGTGAGGGTTCCTCGAAAGAGTTAAAAAAAACCCTATGACCCAGCAATTGCACTACTGGGTATTTACCCCAAAGATATTTACTCTCTCTCTCCCTCAAATAAATAAATCTTTAAAAAAAAGATTTAAAAGAGATTTTTTTACAAAAAGAAGGGCCATATGCACCCCAATATTCATAGCAACAATGTTCACAATCACCAAACTGTGGAAGGAGCCTAGATGCCCTTCAACAGATGAATGGATAAAGATGATGTGGCTCATATATACAATGGAGTATTACTCAGCCATCAGAAAGGATGAATACCCACCATTTGCATCAACATAGGTGGAACTGGAGGAGATTATGCTAAGTGAAATAAGTCAAACAGAGAAAGACAACTATCATATGGTTTCACTTATTTGTGGAACATAAGGGATAACATGGAGGACCTTAGGAGAAGGAAGGGACAAATGAAGAGGAGGAGATCAGAGGGTGAGACGAACCACGAGAGACTACGGACTCTGGGAAACAAACTGAGGGTTTTGGGCGTGGGGTGAGGGGATGGGTTTCCCCGGTGGTGGGAATTAAGGAGGGCACCATTGCATGGAGCACTGGGGGTTACACACAAACGGTGAATCATGGAACACTCCATCAAAAACTAATGATGTACTGTATGGAGACTGACCTAACATAATTTTAAAAATTATTACAAAAGTAAAAATATATGTCTGATCATTCGAATACTAAAATCCCTATAATACATATCTGTTGTTTTTTGTTTCTCTTGTTTGCACCCATTATGGTTTTTTCTCTTGTGACTTGGTTATCTTTGATTTTGTGATACTTGTTGGAGTTTAAATGATTATCTGTAAAATTTGAGGCCACAGATAAAGTGGAGACAACTTGCATTGCTTCTTCCAAGTGCCATGAATCTACCAGTATAGGGCTATCCCATGCCAAATTCATGCCCTGAGGCTCCCTGAACTACCCAGGAGATGGGAAACAGGCCTACAAATCACCAAGAGGTCTGGATTCCTTCTGGCTCATATTTATACCAGCTTGTTGTAGAACATGTTACCTAATAGCTTCAAACCTTGTACAGTCTCGGATTTTGATTTCTGGTATCTTTCATCCATAAGAATTTCAAACAAAAGTTCAAAATTCCCCAAATTGGCCAGTGCTCTTAAAGGAAAAATGTCTTCTGTTTTGCCTTTACCTCTCATGTTTTCCCTGAATTAAATTTCTTGCTAATTGCATGCTATCTTGTTACCTGTTTGATACTTTGAGAGGACTTAAAGTTTTTTTCTCAGTGGGTAGTTAAAGCCAAATAACCTAGCCCACTTTTATGGAAAGCTAAAATAATCTGTCCCATCTATTTCCCATAGATGTTTTGGGGGTACAAAATTTCAAAGAGTAGCAGGGAAAAAATTCAGACAGCCAGAATCCAGCAGTGGCAACCAGTTTGCTTTTTTTTTTTTCCCAAAAAAAAAAAGCTTCCTTCCTTCCGTAAGCTTCCTTCTGATTTCAAAAGAAGGGGGCAAGATGGGTGAGTGATGTCGGCCACGGTCACAGGCGTAGTGAGCCATAGGGGCGGCCATCTTTGAACAGGATGATCCTGCAAATCTCTTCCAATTCTATGCACCTCTGAATTGGTGATTCTGAAGATCCTTCTATCCCCTAAACTTGAGCCACTGCTCTCATTTTAGAAACTGCTCAGCCTGAATTTAAGGCTCCCCGTGCTGTTGTCCCAAACCGTATTCCCAGATTCTCCCGTGGCTATACCACATGCCTCACGAGCCACAGCCAATTAGACCCTTTGTCTACCCCCGAAACACCCTTCAAGCCTTCCATCACCACCAACTTGACTCAGTCACACTATTTGGAACGCTTTCTCCCCATCTGCACACACAGGAATTCCAGAAATTCCTCTAGCAGGGCTCAAACACCACCTCCTCCATAAAGCTCTCTTTGCTCTCGCTGTGGAGTTGTTCCTTCCTTTGATCTCCCAAAGCATCTGAAACCTTTCCGGCAACCTTTGCCTTCTCTCTCTTTTTTCCATGTTATTTAAGGTCTTTGTTTAATCTCTCGTCCTATATTGTTAGGTGCAAGAGGCTCAGGTTGGGACTGCTTTATCTTTGTACCTGACACAGCTAGCCAGGGACTCAATGTGTCCCCAACCAGGGAAGAAATATCTAAGGAAGGGGAAAAGTCTTATTCTCTGGTGTTATTTGTCCTTCTGACTTGGGTAGTAGGAGCTGCTCGCCGTCCAAGGCATAACTCTAGATCCTCTGAGCCGAGCTCACCTTTCCCCAGGACTCTGGGACAGCTGTTTGTAGGGCCTCAGACGGAAACACAGAGGGTGGGACTGGGAGCCGCGTAGACGTTTCTAGAAGCCAGACATGAAGGCAGGAGCAGGTCATGCCCGGTTTGCTGTCGCCCACCAGCCGCAGAGTTGGCCAGGCCGAGCATAGTTGAGCATTTAAAATACATTAAAGGCCTGCTCCCTTTGAAGTTGGAAACTATCTCTATTTAATCAGAGAGAAACAACTTTTCAAAAGATTTTTTTCCCCTCTTTTTTACCTTCAGCTTGCTGGCTTCTCCTGTGGTTAGTAGCATGAATAAAACATGCATATCCCAATTAAATCTTGATTTAATTTCACTTCTTTGCAAAGCTGATGAACTCGAGTGCTTTCATAAAGACACTGAGCATTAGCATTCTTTTGTTATGCACAATCCATTCCGAGGAACAAGGGGCTAAAAATAATCAGGCACCTCTCTCCTGGCCTTGCCAAGCTCTCAGTGAGTTAGGGAGAAAGGAAAACACACACATGCACACACGCGCGCGCGCACACACACACATCTCCAGCCAGGCTAATCCTCCCTGTGGAGACCCCCTGGTAACTATGGAGGATGAAAGCCTGCGTTTGACCATGAGGAACATCCTAGGGTCGGAAAGGAGGCACGGGCTGCAAAAAGGACTGAGCAACTCTTGGGCACTTCACCTGGGACAGTGATCCCAGAGCTCCTTCCCCTGCTTCGGAGGAGGCACCAAGAGCAGAAAGTTCTGGACCGAACTCTCCCATCCCAGAGGTCAGACGGAGTTTCTTGGCTACAACTTGCTTGTGAGTCTGAAAAACACAAAGTTCCCCCATAAGTTTGCCCTCTTCATTTCAAAAAATAATATGTATTAGAGAATGGGAGGATGTACACGAGCACGAGTGGTTATTCCTGGAGGATGGGATTAGAGATCGTTTTTGTATTCTTCCTGCTATTTTATAGATTCTGAATTCTCCTTAATGAGCACAAATCTATTCTACAATCAGAAAAGGTGATCCTTTTACAGGGACACACGTATTGAACTGCCCTACTCTATTCAGGAGGAGCAACTATCAAAGAAATGGTCCCTAACTTCAAGGAGTTTTCAGTCTGCTTAGGGTAACTAATAGTAGACGAGATAACTCATAATAAGGACTAAACATAAGAGTCTCAGTTCTAAGTTGTCCAGAGAAATGCATCTGTCTGAAGCTAGCCGTGGTCAAAGAAGAACTTCCAGAGCAGGCGAGACACTAAAGATTTGGATCTCAGGGCTCGGGGGACCCTCGCGGTCGTGTAGACCAGCCCGACTCTTGGTGAGGAGATTTTGTCTTCATCAGCCCCAAAGAACCACTCCCAGTGAACATCGTCAGTACCTGCCCAGAAACCTAATACTATTCTGGTCATTCTGCTGCATATTTTGGTCTCTTTCTCAGCCTGGAGGATCTTTCTTACGTTGAGCTGAGCCGTTTCCCTGCTGGCTCTGATTTGGCCTCGTGGGGTCCCGGGTACCAGATCCGCCACCTCTTCCAGAGGACCCTTCTCTGATTTCACGCCATCTTTGATGTCTTTCTTGTCTTCTTCTCTTGACTAAACAACTGTAGTTTCTTCAACCACACCTCATACAGTATGACTTGCCACTGACAAGGACTGTGAGAAATGGGCAAAATACTCACAAAATGAGAGAAGTAAGAATGGACATCCGCAGTGAGGAAAAGGGTACAAGCAAGGCACAGATTTTGAGTGTGCGGACTGGTCTATGAAGAAACCAGTCTAGCTGGGGCTGAGTTTAACTAGGGGCGGGGTGGAAGGTGCAGGTGGAGAGGTAGGAGGGAGGTGCCTGGGGAAAGCCTGAGTTGTCAACCCATTTCAAATGTAGCTCCATGCCCCACATGCTAAGCAATTTCTTTCATCCCAAGAGGAGCCCACTCCAGGCTTCAGAGGATCTCTTTGCAGCCAGGTGCTACGGCTTCATAAAAGCCCAGGTCAGTGTGGATCCAGTCGGGGATATGTGGAGAGCAAAGGGCAGTGAGAAGATGCTCACTGTTTAGTTACTACAGACAATCTTTCCCTCAGCTCCCACCTTTCCCTGTCACCTGACGAGCAAATAACAGAGTCCACAGCCTGCTTCTGGAGACAGACCCCCTGAGGTCTCCATATTGTCGGGAATACGTCTGTCAGGTTAGCTAAACTAGAGAGCGGGTTGTAGGGCCAGGGTACAAAGAGCTGGTCCATGAAGTATAGGTCACTTTCAGGGTTTGTGCGAGGAGTATTCTGGGAAAGAGGAAGGACCACAAAGAGCATGGCAGACCAGGGCAGGCAAGGGACAGAGATCAGGGGGCAGAGAGGGAGTCCGAGGACACATCTGGGTTTAATTACCACCTGTGGATTCTCCCTCGTCCTCTGACTCCTCCAATGTCCTGGAGCTGTGGTGACTCTCCCGGGTTGTAATGGGCCCCATAACAACCATGCAGAGGCTATATGCACTCAGCGCGCCACGATGGTGAAAAAGGCAAGCATGGTGTGTGTGAGCCCTGCAGGAAGAGGACAGCCTGATGGGGACCCACCCATCTCCTCTTCCCATACCTGGCTCCAGCCTCGACAGCAAGAAGCCTTGTGTACGTGTGTGTGAAGACCCCAGATCACATGTTTGGACCATTCACTTGCCCTACCTTCAAAATGGCGGCCTCTGGCTACCGTCGAGCCCAAGAGTGGGCACCAACAGACCCTGGAAAGAGGACTGGGAGCCCCCAGAAGCGGGATTAGGACTATTTAAGGTGCCCTGAGCACCCAGAACTTGGCCTCAAATGAGGGGTGTGAGATCTAGGTTGTCATGTCCTGTGGGTGCCAAATAAATGGGGACAGTAGGACAGGATGAAGGCCAGTGCCAGAACCCTGGTTGCAGGTTAAAGACAGTGCTGATGACAAGTCTGGGGACCGTAACACAATGAAGTAGAAGGAGCAGAGGCTTGGGGGCTTGTGTGGGCTCACATCCTCACTCTGACCCTCACTTTCTTCATCATTTAAATTCTTTGAATCTCGGACTCCTGCTGGACAGATCCGGGACTGCGCCCCTGCCTTGTGGGTTAATGAAATAGCGCTAGAGAATTTCTGCCACGTGTCAGTAAACAACAGTCATCATCACCTTTAACATGAAGTCACTTGTCAAGGGAGAGCAAACTCAGAAAAGTGACCAGACGGAGCGGATCCCTTGGGGGAGAGACGGGTGAAATTTCCCCTGGGGCACGTAGACCCTGAAACAGGTTCAGGTCTGTCCAGCCCTGACCCTGGGACCGCAGCTCGCAGCCCTTTGCAATTGCTTTGCATTATTTCATTTCAGCGGCCTCCTGTCCACTGTTCAGTAAGAAAAGTCTGCTGCTGTTTCAAATCTCCCAGACTGCCTTCTCCCACCCCACCCTCCACATGGTGCAGAACACACTAGAGCTTTCTCAGTCCGAGACTCAGAACAGCTCCTGCTAAGAAGCCAGTCCCCAAGACCCCAGAGGGACAGGCTGTGGGAAATTTACACACTCATAAAGAGATGGGCCTGCTAATCCGTTTCCAGGTTGGGGGTCTTTCTCTTGAATGCAGATGAGATATTGCCGCAGTAAAAGGGGAAATTGCTCAAGTCTATCAAGCACAGACCAAGGAGGGATCCCCAAGACCCAGCTGACATGCCTCATAAATCTCCCGTGTTTCTGCTGGTCCCGACTTCTATCGTTTGGAGCAACACGTGGGATTGTCACATTTTAAGAAAATAAATAAAGTGAAATTATAGATTCACGCGTGTGATCCTGATGTGCAGATTACACGTTATTATGTTATGTGTTATGGATC
Organism: Nasua narica; assembly: GCA_028533885.1. NCBI lineage: Eukaryota > Metazoa > Chordata > Mammalia > Carnivora > Procyonidae > Nasua > Nasua narica. The sequence continues at coordinate 82,372,792 of CM052815.1, forward strand.
TCACAGCCCTCAATGCATTGCACTATGGTAGGGTTATTGGATTTTGATGTATTGCCAACATCAGACCCAAATAAATATTTTTCTGAACTAAATGATGCTGGGAAGGAAGGCACTTGGTAATCATACAAGCTTATTTAGGTGGTTTAGTAAGAAATGAAAGGAAACCAGAGCAAAGAAGAAGAAAAACACCAACTCCCGTCTTCCGTGGCAAGACTTGCACCTCTAGTTCCCCAAACCCCGGAAAAATAAGCTGAGACAGGAATGAGCGCGGCGCCTGCCGTAGTTCTTAGTGTGATTCATGCATTTATTCGCCAAATGGTGATTTAATGCCCACTAGGTGCCCCAGGCACTGTTCTGGGCAGCAGGGGTAGGGCAGACCAAAAATTCCTGCCTTCATAAAGCCTGCATTCCAGCAGAGAGAAAGAAAAAAATAACTAAGGAAAATATATAGCATGTCAGTGGGTAAGCGCCTAGGAGAAAAAAAGAAATTAGGTCAGTGGGGCAGGGAGTATGCTTGGTAGCATTTTTAATGGGCGATCAGAAATGGTCTTTTGTGAAGAGCGACATTTGACAGAGGCCCAGTAGGAAGGGAGGCAGCAAACCCTAGTGATATCTGGGGGACGTGCATGTAAGCAGGTGGAACAGCAAGGGGAGAGCCCCTGAGGCATCGGTAGGCCTGCAATATTCAGAAAATGGTGGAAGTCTGGAGCAGGGGGAGAGTGAGCCAGGGACAGCAGGGGAGGAGTGAGGCCAGAGAGGTAAGGGGGAAGGGGCGGCCATGTGGGTGGGGCTTTATAGGCCATTGGAATGACTTTGGACAACCGAAGTACGATCCCTGCTTTTTCAGTGGTCATCTTATGATTGAGAATATGTAAATAGCCAAGTGTTTAGAGTAGGGAGTGCTACAGTGGGAGGTATTTGAGGGGAGAGATGTGCATTCTAGAAGCTTCTCCTGGTCCACCGAGGTCACCTTCACCCTGGAAACTCTCTCCTGGAGGTCTCTGATGATCTGAGGGCAGCACTCAGAGAGGGACCTGTAGGAGACGTCCTGGAAGGCCGATGGTCCTTTAGGAGATGGACAAGTTCTGGAGGAAACAGAGAGGGAGTTCTGTTTTGACCCTGACCACGCCCCAGGATTGCCTCAGTACTGAGAAAGGCAAGAAAATGAACTGGGGGGGGGGGGTCAGGGTGGGAGAAGGTAGACATTATAGTATCACACGGCAGGGCTGAAGGAGCAGCCTTTATTGGAGAAAGGTACAAGTTCAAGCCAGCAAAAGAAGGCTCGTGGGCCCCGTGGGTCAAGGCAGTGTGGATCCACCTGCGGAATTGCTTCAGGAGAAGGTCAGCCCAGGAGCAGGGTAAACAGGCAAGACCCAGGTGAACAGGCAGCATAAACGCCAGCTGGTGGAGCAAGTTACCTAAGAGTGCCAGCTGTTAGCACCTGGAGACCTTGGGAAGAGACGGCGTCAGGCTGCCAGGAGGAGGAAGACGCCAGTCTCAGAGAAGCAGAGTTAGGACCAAGCCCTTCTGCTAGAGAAAAGGAGCTTGTAGTCCGTCCATCGCCGGCGGCTCTGAGCTCCAGGAGACGGCCCTGGACAGTCTGCCTCTCTCTCCCGTTGGGGTGCAAGACAGACCCTGAGCAAGAAGGACTGGGTGAACCATAGTAGACAGAAGACCGGTGATGCCCCAGGGTCGTGGAACGGTAGGGACAACGTCGTGAGGGGAGACACTTGAGGAGGCTCTCGGGTGGGCGGGGGGGGGGGGGTAGCGGGGGACGATGCGGCGGCCTGAGTGTCGCTGGATAGAGCGCCAGAATCGGTTCTTGGAGTTTGAGAACATCATTTCACATTCTGGCCAGCAATCTCTTTGCATTTAAAATAAGGCTTTTCAAACTCTGCTCCTAGAAATCTGAGGGATCCGTTAGAATGCACAGGGCATGCGGTTGAATTGAATAAGCCAGATCTCAGGCCCTAAGTAGCTAGTGAGGAGAAACAAAATATAGATCAAGTTTATAACTCAGGGCAGAAAGCGCTGGGTCTTCCAAAGAGCGAGAGAGCTATCTGGAAGACCGGGTGAAGGGCGAGTTGTTTTTGGTGGGGACAATGCCAGCAAAAGGAGAGAGGAGAGCAGTGGGCAGCTCCCAGGGGTGGGGTGGGGCGGGTCAAAGCAAGGGTGAGGCGGGAGAGCGCAGGGCAGGAACTCCATGGGCTAGGAGAGCATGGAGAAGGAGGTTGAGGACAGACTGGGCAAGGAAGCTGGGTTTCACCTGTGGCAGGGGGTCGGTTCCCCTGAACAGTTCTGAGGAGGGGACACAGAATGTAGAGCCTAGTGCTTTAGGAAGGTCACCCCAGCCAACAGTGTGGGCACAAGGCAAGGGGACCGAGTAGGGACATGGAGGTCACACACACAGCACACAGTGGGCAGCCCATCAGCGGGCACCACGAACATTATTACTGTTACGTAGGTGAAGCGTCCAGCAGAATGACCCTGCCGGTCTACTGTTCAGGACCAAAGAATTCTTTGCAAAAGGATGTATCATAAGATTCCTTTGAACAGAAACTCTCTGCATGGTTTTAAAAGAGGATTCCCCCCCCCCATTTTACTAGCAACCTTCCAGAAATCTATTTAGTGTGTTAAGTAAGGCACCCTCACAGTTAAAATGGAAACACTTCCATTCCTCAGTGAAGACTTTAAGGCAAATTCCCTCTTGGAAAAGTCGGCTTGGGCACAGAGGGCTCTGGAAGAAGGTGTGTCCTTCCCAGGGCTGGTGGCTAAGACAGCGGACAGCAGACAGTGGACAGCAGTGACCGGGGCAGGGGTGCCTGCTGGGGAGAAGCAGATAAAAGCCCTTTTCGGCGGAGGAGCTAAGAAGGGCTAGTGCCTGCTAGTGGCCAGTGCGGGAAGAGCAGCTTGTACCTGGGGCCAGTCTGATGGGAGCCCATCTCCCGAGAAAAGTCAGTTTTCCAAGCCCCGAAGTACTCTGCATAGTCCCCAGCTCAAGATGGTTCCACTTCATGATGGTGCACACTCGATATGCTTCCAGCAGAAACCATACTTTGAATTTGGAAGTTTGCTAGGCTTCTGCAGTCAGATCCTGTCTTGTGATGCCGGCCAGCGGTTGAGTTCCCAGCCAAGCCCACAATTGCGAGAGTAAACAACTGATCCACTGACAGCCCTTCTGCTCCCATACGACTATTGTTTTTCACTTTCGATACAGTGGTCAATCAATTACAGGAGCTATTCAACGCTATTATAAAATAGGCTCCAAGTTGGACAATCCTGCCCCCCTGTAGGCTCGTGTTGGTGTTCTGAGCACGTCTAAGGTGGGCAAGGCTAAGCTATGCCTAATAGGTTAGGTGTATTAATTGCATTTTCAGCTTAATGGTATTTTCAACTTATGATGCGTTTACTGGGGCGTAACCCTGTTGTAAGTCAAGGAAGATCTACACGTATGGGCAGGCAGTGATCCCTAAAGACCGGAGCTTTAGGGATCTCTGCAATTTCATCCTCTGACAGAGTGTCTGTCTGCTTCGTTGTTCTTGCTGTCCTTTGCTAACATAAATCCTAATGTGTTCAGCAATCGGAAGTTCTAGTTAGAAAAGACTTCCTGGAGGAGGTGGCTCCTCAAAGGAGTAGAGGCAGAAGGGTGGGGAGACGTTCCTGGGTGGGGGTGGAGAGACGTTCCTGGTCTTTCCAGGGGAAGAAAGAGCTCGCCCTGGGAAGAGCCTGCAGCAGGTAGCGCAGACCTGAGGCGGCTCGAGGCCCCTGTGTGCACCCCTGTGGGCTGGAGGGGCCCCAAGGGCTAATGCGGGATGATAGCTGGGCCTGGGTGCGGAGATCCGTGCGCCCCCAGGGAGCCATCCAGGAAATTGCCCTCATAAACCAGCTCCAGAACCCAACTCTCTCCTCGCCTATTTTACTGACACGAAACTTTTTTTCAACCGGTGTGGTCCCAGACCCAGAGAATCTATAAAATAAATAAATAAAAGGAGTCGGAGGCCAAATGAGGAACAAATTACTGCCACGCTCCCCGCACCCTCCTCCTGGCTCCCAGCACTCCCAGCCCCGACCCCCGCCCCAAATGGGGGCGGTCTCACGGATCAGGAAGGATTGCAAATGTGAGATTCATCAGAAGAGGGTGACAATTTATGCCAGAAAAGTTTCCCTCCGAGATGTGTGTGATTTATAAGTTTGTTTTCTTAAAACACCAACGTGGAGACCCTGGTAAATAACAGATTTCTATATTAACTTTCTGACACGGCGTCCTACCTATGAATGAGTGAACAGCATTAAGTTCCCATTTAGAAAACAAGAGCCTAAACCCACTGGATGGAGGTACCTGATCTGTCAAAGGCAGCCTGTTCCATTCATCAGAGTCCGGCTCCGGGACTCGGTGGCAGTGTGGCTTTCCGCACGGCTCTGGAGGTTGCTTGCTGGGCGGTATCTCTTGCCTTCATCTTTATTTATTTCCAAAAGAAAAAAAAAGAGTGCTGCAACTGATCGAAGTGACTGATTGATACGTCTGAGATGCTGAGATGGATGAGGCCGGGCCCGGCTTCCGCGGCTGCTGCTCTTTATCCCGGCTCCTTTCCATGTAAGCTTGGCCCCTCACCAAAGATTTGCACTGGCCGTGTTCCATCCTGTTCCTCTCAAGGCCGCCATAGCCCCGGAGAAATCCTTTCCTCCCTGAATCTTTCCCCAAAGGAGAGTTCCAGACTAACCCTCCCAAGATTTTACCCCAGATAAATCCTATAAATGCTGGCTAGGAGAGGCTTGGAGCCCTAAGGGGTCTGAGGGCACTCCTCGTTTCACCGAGGACGACTGCAGCCCAGAGAGGTGGAGGGTCTGCTCTAAGTCACGCAGGAGTCAAGGGCATAGGACGGAACAGGAAAACCTGCAGGTATGGATTCTGCATGCAGTCCCCTTTCCACCACTCTGTGCCCCGCCGGGAAGCATTTATTTCAGGGCCTGTGAAGGAAGATGAGCTCTGTGGAAGTTTCTCCAAGGGGGGAGCAAGAGGGAGAGGAGGCAGCAGGGGCCAGATCTGGGGAATTGCCCCTGATTACAGCGAAGGCTGACTTCTGCCTCCGTCCCGACCCCTGGTGACGGGGTGGGCCGTGGCAGGATCCCCACCACCGCCGGAGACACTGCTCTAAGGGGGGTACCCCTCCTCTCCGCAGCTCCTGGTTTTCCCTGTCCTTTAGGTCTTTTTCTAGGGCTAGGTGCTGAACTAGTACTTGTCCTTCAACAAATGACGTTCAGCCCTTTGGTCATTTCTTATCCGTCCCTTCCCGAGTCTGCTGTAGCGCGGGTACACGCCCCTCACCCGGCTGCTTAATCAGACTGTCCCACAGCGTTGCCATTCACTAGGAAGCACTTCGCCGTACGCCACCTTGGGACATCTTCTGTGTCATTAGCGTGGCGCGCACTGTGTCCGGCAAACGACCTTGCATCAGGCTGCACCTCCCCAGCCACCCTTGGGCAGGGACCATGGAACTAGTTCTGACCCATGGATGGGCCACAGCCGCAAGGAGCTGGCCCATGTCCTCCGCGTCTGTCCCTCCCGCCGCAGTGACCGTGGAGACCACGGGTTCTAGCAGGTGCCACCCCCCGGTGGAGGAGGGTTGCCTGATGGACACCTGACTTTGCAGAGACAGTACATTCGTGTGTCGGGCACTGAGGTCTGGGCTGTATTTGTTACTGCAGCATTACCTTGCCCTCGTACCGACAAAGTTACTTCCTGCTGCCGATCTCAGGTGAATGGTCACTTTCCCACGCCTGGGCCTCAATGTATTTATTTTTTAAAAAGAGGCCATTAGACTATAAGATAAAAATAATAACTACTATATATTTTATACTTGCTGTATGCCAGGCAATGTGCTAAGTGCTTTCTAAACATGAACCCACAGACTCTGATAATTACTCTATGAGCCAGATCTCATTATACCCTTAGAATGAGGGATCTGAGTGGCTGGGGAAGGGGGAGTCGGGGGAGGGTGTTAAGCAATCCTTCCAAGGTCACGTAACTACTAATGGTGGTCTGGAATCTGGACACGGGTAATCTGACCCCAGTGTCCCATGTTCTTAGCGCTGTGTTTTATGACCAACCCAAATCCATCAAGCACGAGCCTTCAAGGCTATGCCTATTGATTTCTAACTGGCTGCTTGTATGCGTATCTTCCCAATCAAAGTGAAAGTTATTTGAGACTAGGAGGGATGGGCTGCTGCTGCTTATAAACATCTCCTTCTCCCGGGTTCCAGAATCTAGGAAAGGGGGGACACCGAGTAGAGGTTTCATAAGTCCTGCTTGAATTAAATTGCCTGACTCTGATGTCAATTCGAGTAAACATGCCTCCATCTAGCCAATATGACTTAAGCAGCGTGAGTGCATGAGGCCTAAGACCGTGAGCCACCGGAGTCACGCAGCCTGATGATTTTCTACGTGTCCTTCATCCCTTCAGCCCGCCGTCCACAGGCAGCTGCTGGCGGGGAGACAGCAAGTCACAGCCTCTGCTCTTGGGAAAATGACAGTCCTCCCAGCGAGGGAGCTTCTCCTGAAGGCACTAACGTGAAGTGTCCAGAGGACAATTGTCACCCAAGTTCTACGGAGGAATATACGGTATTCAAGCTAGCCGTGTGCTGGTTCATGTTGAACTACAGGTTCTCTGGGGGTGGGGTGGGGATCCCCTGATCTGTAGTCTTTGCCAATTTCCATGGTGTAAATATGGTACCTCGGCTGACTGTGAGCTACCAACGTGATGTCTCTGAAACCCAAATTGGAAGAGAGATGCCTAGGGATGCTCAGAGAAGCCCATCCAAGGCCACTCTAGCACCCATCCAGCATGTGCTGGGTCGGACCTTCCACCTCCACCGAGATACAGATCAGAGGACCACCGAAATACAGATGAGCTCTAAAGCCCTGTCTCAGGGTTGAGCAATATTAGATACTAAGGGTCTACATGAAATGTCCTTAGGTATTTGAAGGCAGAGAGAGAGAACAGATTCTCATCTGTCTAGACTGGTTTATGTCCCGGCCTGCCTCCAGGCACAGGGAGGGACCAGGTGCCCTCTAAATGTCACGCTCAGCCTAAGGATTGTGCAGCAGGCAGAATTTGCTCCTAGCTTTCTTCCACCACAAGGGATGTGTCAGGCTTTCTGTGGACCAGAGTCAATGGTATCCGTGCACCCAGCAGAATGCCATCAGCAAACATTCTCGGCAAAGTTGCTGACCTAGTATTGAACAGGTTAATTGTGGCCAGTGGGATGCTCAGCCGCCAGGAGGGTTTCTACGACTCTGGAGTCCACAGCTCTGGAGAATGCTGACACACAAATGAGAGCTCGTCGCAATGGCAAACGGGCCTGCCACTGCCGGGGCGCTCGGCGAGGGGGCTCCGACTCCGGGAATCCCGGCACCCCCAGCCCCGCCATGGCTCTCTGCCTCGCGTGGCTACCCCAGCCCAGCCCGCTCACAGGAGCCCAGCGGCTCCCCTGTGTGGAACACTCTCCCTGCCTCCAGATTCATCATTCCGGGGGCTCCCAGTCATGGTCCAGAGCCTCTCTTGGGAGTCAGGAGGTAATGTCATAGACTCCTGGAACCTCACAGGGAGGGCAAGGAGCGGCCTGCCAAGGGGGAGGGAGGGTGTGGATGGGAGCTATTCATTTCCCATCCACAGGAAGCTTCAGAGAGAAGGCAGACGAACTGTCTCCGAGACCAGCTCCCACTCTGAGGGACTGCTTCCCTTCCCAGGAGAGGCAGGCTGCCAAGGAAGGGCTCTGGTGAGGCCTGCATCCGAGGACCGAGCCTGTTTCCGGAAATGATCTAGAAGGGCCCGGGGTCCATACCTGCTTCTAGGGGCTATGGCTCCTACATTCAGGGCTAATCATTCTGAGGCATCTGAGGGGCAAAGAGATGGGCTCATTTTCCTCTGGTTAAACCTCAGGCACAGGATAAAGGACAGAAGCCGGGGAAATGGCTGGGCACACGTCCTCACTGCACAGGGGTGGAGATGAGACACCAGAGTTCACTGGCGGGTTGCTCACGAAGGCAGGTTTAGAAATCAGGCGCCTGTTGCCTGATGCTCGGTTCACTGCTTACACGGGCCCCGGGAAGCCATACAAACGATGATCCCCCTGGAAACACAGTCTTTCATGAAAAAGCCTGTGGATTAATTCAGCAGCAAAGGAAAGCTGGTCTCAGCAGTTGTCTGGCTTCCCCTCTGACTCTGTCCCCTCCGCTCTCAACGTGAGCACACAACAGAGTCAGCCCGGCTTCGTAAGCGCCCCTCACTTCTCTCCTGCCCCTACCCTCCCTGGCCCCTCCATCTCTTCCAGACCCCTTAGTTCTACCATTTACTTGTCTACCGGCTGTTTGTGGCCCGTGTGTCCATTTCTCCACCACTCGTCCGTAAACACACCCATTTATTTAGTTCCCATATATTGAAAGCCTACTTTTGCCAGGTACTCTGTTGGGTAGTCAGAGCGCTTCATCCCCAGCTGTGTAGCCTTGAGCCCCTTGCTTAACCACCCAAAGCCTCAATTTCTCTCTCTGTGAAATGGAATACTAATAGACTGTATTTAGGGTTTGCCAAATCGTAAGTAAAAGACATATGCATATAAAATAGCACGGTGCTGGAAGATTGCCACTAACTCAACAGCCTGTCCGCACGTGCCGTGGAAGAGAACAAGATCAGCGTGTGGTAGATCTTGACCTTAGGGAGCCTGTGGCCCAACTCCAGTCTGATTGTCCGGCAAACTGGAGCCTGATCTCCTCACCCTGCTCCCCTTCCCTCTTCCTCCTCTCCTCCTTCCCCTTTTCCCTTGGCTGCGGTGACTTTCTCAGTGTCAAGTCAGCTAGGCCAACTGAACTGCATTGCCCAGAGCTCCTGCCCTGTAGGTTTCTGTCTAAGAAAAGGCCCAAGAGAGGCTTTCCTGGGAGAAATGGAGGGCGGAAGGCCAGCAACAGCCATTGTGTTTCCGGAAGGTTGGGGCAGGCGGTCTTGTAGCCCATACACGTTGTCGCTTGTCTGCTGTCACCTCTCCTTGATGCTGGGCACCAGCTGGGCGTGTAACTGCTCTGGCTTCTCCCGGTGCCCCCTCCAGCCCCTCCAACTCCTGGGCCAGGCGGGCTGCTCGCTCAACAATGGAAGCCGCCCCGCGCCTTCACTGCTGTGCGCCTGCTTATCACAGTCGGGGACAGCAAGAATGGGAGAGTCCAGTCCACTCCGGTGGGTTCTAGCTTTTCTAGAGGGGGTTAAATGTGTCCTTTCTCTCCCCACTTTACATCTTCCTTCCCTCCATGCCTGCCTCCCTGGGGACTTCAGGCTACAGCGCCAGAGGAAGGGGAGTTCAGGCTACAGCACCAAGGCTGATGCCGAGTGTAAGGCCCGATCCTGTAGCGGATCACTCGGGTGGGTGAGATCTCTCCGCAGGGAGATGCGGAGCTAGAGCGTACGGAATCATATGTGTAAATACACATGTGTGCGCGCATACGCGTATACATATACGCACATGTGCCTGCCCACACGCCCTCCTCCCGGGGGGGTCTACTTCTCTTAACCCTGACTGGCTAACCTCATCTTCAACAATCTTGTTTCACACGCCGCGTTGACTAGCTCGTCTCTCCTCCCCCGGGGATGGGGAGTATCTTTAGACTGCTGCCTAGGACCCCGCAGAAGAGGAATGCTGCTCAACCCCTTCCCTCCTCCACTGCCACCCCGCCCTCCACCTCCCAACATCCTGGTGCTCCCATTCTGGAATGTGTCTTGACCTCTCTGCAGACTCCGGCTTCCGGTTTCGTATCTTCTCGTGTCCCACACAAGAACAGCAGGGGCGAAGTCAGATCTTGAAAGTGACCAGATGTTCCAAATGCTGGTCAAGAGACCCCATTTATAGAGGCTACAGGAGGGGTCCTCCCAAACAATGGCATGTCCAGAGTTGCCCTTGGCCATCTTCTCCTTTGGCTCTACCCTCTCTCCTTTACTGGCCTCATGGTCTCTCTTATCTCCCAAATACCTCTCTCTAGACTCAGGCTTTTGCTGGGGTTCCAGCTCTTTATCACTGGAAGATCTCCTAGAACTTTCGCTCATCCTCCACACCCACTCGTATCCCCAAGTCAGTTTATCTCTGTGGCAGCCTTATTTCCATTGGGTTCAAGGCTCGGCGTGGTCCCAGTCACGGGGGCTGACGACACTGAGGCCATCTTTGACGCTGTCTCTAGAAGAAGCCCCCAGTACTCACGGATCATATCCATCAGATGTCTAGGGTCCTGCATGTTCATTTTGCGCCCTAATACCTCTCAGAGGCACTTTCCCCTCGGCAGTTTCACCTCCCATTCCCTAGTTCGATCTTCCTCCCCTCTCTCTGTTATATTCCAGGAACTCCCCAACCGCTCTCCTCAATCCCTGTACATCTGTCTGCGTTCTTGTCCTGTAATAGACCCTTCTGTCAAATAAGTCCTCCTGAAATGTAACTCTAACCTTATTCTTCCTCTGCTCTAGAGCTTTAGATCAACTCTCCATTCCCTACTGAATTAGCTAGAAAAACTCCTTGTCTTAGCATTCAGCAACAATATGACCCCTCCCCACCCTTCCGGTCTTACTTCCCATTGCACCCCTACATGCACAAAATACCCCCACCTACCCGGGCTACCTGCCCTATCTTAACACGCCCGTGTTTCCCCATCTCCCAGCTTCTGTGCATGTTCTTACTCCCAGCATTTCAGGTGTCCAATCTCTGCCTGTGAAATCAGACCCGTTTTTCAAAATCCATTTGCCACCTCTTCAAAGAACTCTTTTCTGAACCCTCCCAACTTGGCCCCTGTAACATTTTCTTCGGCAGTGTCGCTCCCCTCAACCTCTCTAGCTATGACCTATGACCTTGTCCCAACGCCGCGTGCATGTTTCTAAACCCTCTGATGGCCAGAACCATGATTTTCGGCATTCTGTATCCCGACCAGGCCCAGCACACCCCATTGCACAGAAATACTTGCCAACTCAACCAAGCTGCTGCCCCCCACCAACCCGATTCCTACTCAGTCTCGTTTCGTATGTCAAGGTTGTTGATTTTATTACCAGGAAATTATCTGCATATTCCTACCTGCTTTGCTCACCCTGCTTTATATCTCAGATTTAGAGGTAAGTTAGACTTTAGACTGGCTTTTAAATATCCCCAGCTGATTCTACTACTGCAGCTGATGCCTGTAACATTTATTTATAACTTTGCAAAATTGGCCAGTGGTTAAGATATATAAACCCGAAGGGGACTCGTGCCTTTCCAATACATTAAGGTATATTTAAAACGTGCTGTGTCTTACCAGGGGCTTTAGGATACACGTTACCGCGGGAGCTAGAAGGACGGGAGCAGAGTAATTGGCTAATGAGAATTCTGAACAGTGACTGGAAATATGGCAGAACTGCCCTTTGAGAACTGTGCTCACACCTATTAATGAACTTTATCTACGGCTCTAAAACACAGCCCTGTGTTTCAAACACAAGCCCAGGAAGCTCAGTGGCATGGATGCTGTTGAGTTAATTCACACCTAGTTATGGTGACTGGCATCAGCCTTCAACACTGGTCAGAAGAAACTGCTGCAAAGTCCTAGGATAATTACTAAGTCTGGATTTATTTCATACCAGGTGCCAGGTGTTGATATGGAAGGACGTGTTTTTCTGACTCTAAGTATGTGCCGTACTGGGGGGAGTGCGTGTGTTTGCATGCTCCCAGCCGTGTGTGAGTACATGACTGCACACATGTGCGGATCCGGCTGTGCAGGAAGGACTATGACCTGGCAGAAAGAGGAATAATGGGGGAAATCTAATGACATTCCGTCTTGGACAGAAGTCTGGATTCCATGTAGGGTCTCCCGTGGTTCCTGGCCCCCTGGTGAATGTTAATCCAGACGAGGAAGAGTGCAAGTCTAAGCCAGCAAAGACTATTGAGCCCTTGACGTCGGGTCCCAAACAATGGGAGGGAAAAAAGACAGCTTGCCACATACCCCATTTACCCTGAGTAGGAATGTCAAGTTTGGTTGCCAAGGGGCAACTGCTTTCTCAGAGCTGTTTGTTCGGCCTGCAAAGAACTTTTTTTTTTCCCCCAATCACTTTTTTAAAATGTCTTCCTACCATCCTTAACTATCTTCCTATATGGGTGGGCTCCCAACAGCCATGTTTGTGCATCCGTCCAGCATTTTGGTCACAGATGGATGGACTGATGAGGCTACCTGGTCCAATTCACTCAACCAATTCCCCTGTTGCAACTCTGACTTCTCTGCTGATGATCCCCAAATCTAATCTCCAGCCCATCTCCCTCCTTCCAAGTTCAGACCTGTACTTCCTGCGGTCCACTGGTCAGAGATCTGCCTGAATGTCCCACAGACCGCTCATGCAACTAGGTCAAACATAACTTACCCTTTTCCATTAGTTCCCAGATCCGAACACCCAATCCTGTTGACTTGACCTCCCCTCTCGCTGACTTTAATCCATCCCCTCCATCTCCAACCTTAGTTTAGACCCTCAGCCTGAACTCCTGCAGCAACCTCGCAGCTGACCTCCCTGCCTCCTGCCTGGAGTCCGAGCCTGTCTTCCACGTGGACTGAAGCACGATCTGCTCTGCAGCACACGGTGGCTCTTCCTAAGGGCTTGTAACCTAGAAATTAAGATGTGTTCCCCCCCTCAATGTCTCCCTAGCATTGACAAAACCCTCCAGGCTGCAGCCCACTCTTTCACCTTCCTTCCCTGCTTTGTGCTTGGCGTTCCAATAACCCGGGACTGCCTGCATTTTGCCATGGAGCTCTAGGCCTCTGAGACATCTCCTCTCTCTTCTCTATTTGGTGAATTTCATCTCAGCCTTTAGGACCTCACGCAGCGGTGACTTCCTGGGAGACTTGCATGACTCCCGTCCCCCAGAAGCTGGCTAGGGTCCCCTTTCCTACACTTCTCTGACAACTTGGCCATATCCCTATCATGTCACCGTGCACAGAGTAATAGAATGACTTCTTTTAGGCTTCTCTGACCCAACAGACTGTCAGTAGCTTGGGAATCGAGACAGGATATAGTTCTTCCCCCCTTGGTGTCTTTAACCCTTCATGAATATTTTAGGGTGAGTACATGGATAAGTGACGGAAGGGTGTGGGTGCATGGTGAGGACTGTGCCATAGGGAGAAGAGGGAGGAAGGAGCATGTGTCAATATATAGAAATTCTGAGGGCGGTGGACTCCCTGCATCTTGCATTTATGGCCTGGGGAGAACAAAGAGGAGACAGTGTTCTCGAAACTCGCTTTCTCTGATAATCCCGGACCCTGAGGCTTCTGACCACCTAAGCCTGTAAGGAAGGGTCATTCTGGGCTTGCTGCTGCTCAGGCAGGGAGTTTCCTGTCTGCATCATGCTTCAGGGAGCCGGGCAGAGAAGCGGAGACAGGGGCTGTCCCGAAGTGAGACGACACGACTTCCATTGCTCATTCTGCCATGTGCCCATTGACAACATCGTTGGTGCCTCTGAGTCTCCGTCGTCTCGTCTGAAAGTAGAGTGATCATCCCTGCCACTCAGGATTGTTTTGAGGATTGAGCTGATGGGTGTGAAGCGCTGAGAACGGTACTCGGTAAATGTCCAACAAATGGCGGATGTGATCGTGAACTAGTGCGGTATCCATTTCAAAAATCACCAGGTCTTCCGTCCGTTAGCTGCACACCCTTAGATCGGGGCTTCTCCAGCTCCAAGCTTGCAATATTTTAGGGCAGGTAATTCTTTGCCTTGTGCATTACAGGACGTTTAATAACATCTCTGGTCTCTACCCGGCCACCCAGGAGTTAAACGATCTCCAGGCATTTCCAAATATTCCCTGGGGTGAGGGAGCACATCCACTTTTCCTCGAGAAACACTGCTCTACAGAGGGAGGTGACCTCTGTTGCTTTGACTTTTTCATCTGTAAAATGGGGAGTCATTTTCATGACACTGGGAAGTGTTATTTGAATCGAGTGTGATATGGCTCTGCTATTGTTTTGAAAAACGTCAAACTGCTTTTCAAATATAAAGTAAGTGTTTTGACAGATTTCATCAACTTGAGTACCTAAGAGAAAAGCCAGCCTATCCTCCTCAAGCTACCAACCCTCCCCCCAAGTTGTCCAAGAACCTCTGTGACACAAGGGCCCTGGGGCCCAATCCTGCCCCCAAATGCCGGCTGGAAGACCGGAACGTGAGCTCTCTCCACCAGCCTCGTCATGGTGGCAGCTGAAGTCTAGTTTTCCACAGTCTTGGGGACGTGAGGTCACCGTGGGATCTGCACTGGGCTGCAAGGTTCTAGAATTCTCCTTAAAACCTAGATGGCTGTTGACCCTGGTGGATTTGGAGGTCCGGGCATTTCTGGTAAGTTTCCATCCCCAACACGGCCATTGCTCCTGCATAAAGTTGGCACTGGCACTAAAAGTAAGTGCTCATTTTAACCTCAACTTAGTTGAGATCCCATGACAGGGGCCACAAGCCACCAGAAAGTCATCGATCTGATGAGTTCAACCTTCAAGTCCTATTACCATAGCGGCATCAGTGAGATTTGGTCCGGCCAGAAGTCTGTGAACCTAGAAGAGAATGTGTTGCGTATTTGGGACAAGTGATGCTACAGAATTTACCTTTCTTCTCCTTTTTTCTTGAAGCTTATCCCTAAAGAGCTATCGTAAAATGGAGACAATGAGACAAGTACCCCTGAGTGATGAGTGATCATTTTTTTTTTTAGATTTTATTTATTTATTTGACCGAGAGAGAGAGAGAGACCACGAGCAGGGGGAACACCAGGCAGAGGAAGAAGGAGAAGCAGGCTCCCCGCTGAGCAGAGAGCCCGATGTGGGGCTCGATCCCAGAACCCTGAGGTCACAACCTGAGCCGAGGGCAGACGCTTCACTGACTGAGCCACCCCGGTGCCCCAATAAACCACCTTTAAAGGGACTCCCACCCTCATGGGGACCTCTTTGAGTTTCTCAGATGCCAGTCTTCCTTCCCAGTGCACATTCCCAGGGAAGTGTAACTACTGGTCCACTCCAGAAACCCAGCGGCTGGGGGGTCAAGCCCAGATAGCTAGCTCTGGTTGCCCTTGTCCCCAGGTACATCCCCACCTTAGACTTCCAGGTTCTCTCCCTTCAGACAGACTTTGTGCAGGACCTCAGCTGCGTCTCCAGACCGTCCTCACTTCCCATCTTAGAGAGCGTACGGGGTCTCTCTCCCTTCCTCTTCAGGAGGCCCTGGGCTCTTAAAAAACTTGCTCCAGCCCCTCAAAAGAGACTTGCATATGCAGTCTGAGGGACAGTCAGCTTTCCCCAATCCACAGAAAAATGTCTTAGGCGCTCCCTGAACTTTTTTTTTTTTTTTTTTTGGCTTAACCCTGTTGCAAAATGAAGAGGAATCACGCGATTCCACGGGTAATAAAATTCTGCTCCCTGTGGCTATGGATTTGGAAACTCGGAAGCAGCGCCCATCAGTTTCATTTATTTTATTTTAATTTTTAAAGATTTTATTTGTTTATTTGACAGAGAGATCACAAGTAGGCAGGGAGGCAGGCAGACAGCCCGACGCGGGGCTCGATCCCAGGACCCTGAGATCATGACCTGAGCCGAAGGCAGAGGCTTTAACCCACTGAGCCACCCAGGCGTCCCCTCCTGTTGGTTTTCAATTCTTCCCTCCAAAAGGTCATGTTACAATTAGCTTGAAGACGGCATCATCAGGACGGAAGAAAGGGCTTTCGGTTCAGCAGACGGCTTCCTTGGTCCTCAGTTTCCCTGTCTGTCCAGTAAGGAGAACAATCCCAAGGCTGCTGTTAGTGGGTGGGGAAGGGAGGACAGAAGGAAGATGGCCCAATTAAGTAGAACCAGTAAAACGTCTGCCATAAAGTCGGGCCAGTTGGGCTATAAAAGCGTTTTCAGGGGCTCCAGGTGCCGATGCAAAGAGAGAAAACGGCCAGACAGGGAATTGGTAACAACAACTCCAGGTAACTCAGCTTTTTAATTAGAGGAGCCTCCGGCCAGCAGCAGCGGAGCCTTGGCCCCAGCAGCCAGTGGCCCGAAAGGCAGCAGAATCTCTCCCGACCGTGTCTGCACCTGGCAGTGACACGGGTACGCTCGGGCCTCCCTGCTCCGCGCCGCGTCATCCATTAGAAAACAAAAAAGGTACAGTAAGTGCCACTGAGCTCCTCCATTAATTGCTAAGTAAGGGGAAAAAAAGAGAAGAATAAAGTGCTTTTACCTGCTCGGCTGGATAATTAAAAGCTGCCCGAAGCACCGCTAACCTTTTTCATTATGGCAGTGTTCATTATAAAGCCAGAAAGAATTAACTACCCTGCATTATCAGATATCGAAAAATATTAATAGCAAAAGTGAGAAAGGGAAAGGAGGAATTTTGGGCGAGTTAATTAAACCACACGTCCTCGATGACTTATTAAGTGACTGGTCCAGCTTCCTGGAGCTCGGCGAGTCCCAGCGAGCGGGCCATGTGCCCCCGCTCCTCAGGAAATGAGTTTCCAGCCCGTGGAACGGTCTTATGTTTCCTGCCTCTGTTGCAAATTTGTGTTTCTTTCTCTCCTAAATACTGCCGCGCGAGTCAAGGCCTGGATTGGGACCATCTTGGCGCGAGCTGGTCGAGAGCCCTCGGGGGTCACCGCTGTGTGACTGCTTTGGGAACGAGCCCACTGTGTTGTTCAGCAAAAGCCTTTTGGTCCTTCTGTTAACTGAGCAGGTGAGGATATCTTCTAATGAGGTCCCTTTGCTGCTTCTGCAACCAGAGCCCATGAATGGATTCAAGACGGGCTCGTCTCACCTATCAGAGTCCCTTCTACAGGGTCTGGCGTAACAAGCTGGCACAAGGCATCGAGTCTGGTGGCCCAGAGCAGGCCACGTTCAGAGCCCCGCCACAGAGGGAGGCCTGCCGAGCGAGGACTGTTGTACTCACAGGTCTTTGGTGAATTAAGATGACATCTTCTGCAGTACTCTTCAGGGCTTAGTACAAAAAAGGCCAACGTGCAGCACGGACTTGTTTTACCAGCTCTGGTGACACAAGAGGGTGGGGGTCAAGGTAGGCCCGTGGGGACAAAGAACATCTTCCGTGGTGGAAGGAACCAAGGAGGGAATAAAAACATTTTCATTTAGCAAAAAGCAAAATTGATGAGGAAGAAAATGTCATACTGATTTCTTTCTTCCTCCTGCTGGCACTGAAGCTTTAAGTGAAGTCATAGAGCAATAGAGACTCCAACTTTGATTGGTTGTGCTTGACCTAATCTCATTTTAAGAGTCTCGTTTGCATGATTGTTGGTGACACGCAGAGGTTTCTCTCAAGGCGGAGTGAAGCTATCATTTCTCCAATCTGCCATGATGACAATCAGATACTGGGGATGGGACCTCCCATCCTGGACCTGTCAATGGGCTTCTTCCCTGCACCATCCCTTGGCCCCAACGGCAGCTCTACTCAGAAACTCAATGAGCAGTATCACTTGGCCAAAGAAGAACTTTCCAGAAAATGGGTATAAGTGATGGTTGATCAAGCTGCAGCCTACATGCAGATCATGGGGATAGGAAAGCTCTGGCCAGTGTGTGAACGAATGTCAGAACAGTTATGGGGACAGAGATGGGAAGTTGAGCAGAATGGATGAGGTCACCGAAATGGGCCCAATGGGCACGTGTCTTCCTGAACGTCACGAAGAGCTGTGTTTGCACAGATACCTTCTTGCACCCTGCCGGGCCGCTCGCTCCGTGCCACAGGCCCCAGGGGCTCAGCAGTCCCAGCAGCTGGACCTTCTCCCTTTTAAGTAAGCATCTCATGTAAAGCATTTAGAACAGTGCTTGGCACTTAGTAAGCACTCAATAAATGGTATTGATTCCTTCAGCATCCTGCATCTTTATCTGGAACTTTTCATGAGCTTCCTTTATCTTGAAATGCCTTCAAAGGAGAAATCTAGAGATAACATAGAAAAGGGTATGGACATCGAATTTTGAACAAGTCCTTAGAGGTAGATTGCCACATGGAATGACAATGGCATTTTTCCTGTACTTGGAAAAATTCTTAACTTTCTGTTTTCTAATCTATCCTTCTGGAGAGGGCGGTGGTGGGGAGTGGTTAGAATCACTCTCTTACAAATTGCCAGAATTGGGACCAAGATTTAAGTGGGCCACTGGTCACCTCCAGCCTTTAAGCCCCAAGTGTTTGCTGACCACCCTGCCTCTCTCGTAGGAATGCACTTAAAGGGTGTGCTCCTTTGGCAGAGAGGAACACCTCTGCTCAGGACCATGTAAGAGGGCCCTTTGGAACTCGGTGACCGGGAGCTTGAAGAAAAGTAGGAAAGAGGTTGCCTGTGGGCCCTTTTGTTTCATGCACATTCCCACCTCCTTATGATGGCTCAGTTCCTACCAAATCACTCATCCCTCCCATTCTTCTTCCTCCCTGGACCCTCTTCCAGGTCCTCTTGGAGCAGATCCAGGCCTGGTGACGCCTTCTGGCAGCTTCCATAGGCTTATCTGAACTTCTCATGTCTACCACTCTGGATTGTCTGGCCTGTCAGGTTCTCCATTCCAGAGAGTTCCATGGCATCATGCTCTCCATCTCTTTTCTGTTCTGTGGCACTGTGCAATGAACCGTCATTCAGAGCGCCCTCTGATTGCGTCCAATGGGCTCCCGTTGCCTTTGGTTCATGTCTGCATTAGAGTAAGTATTTTAGAGTGCTTTAATGAGTTGTTCGTATTGTCGTCCATTCTATGTATGAGCACTTGGAGGGGAAGCATCATTTATTTGTCTTTATATATTTATCATGCCTGGAACACGCACCCTCCATAGCTATTTGTTGGGTCATGTTGAAGTGAATTGAATCGCACTTAGTCTCTATCTACCACAGGCCCTAATTTGGTACCAGGCAGAGTGTGGGCACACACCAGATATTTGCTGCTGGGCCCAAATTAACCCCCTTGGCCACCTCGGCCCCTTCAGCACCTCCACACAATGTGAGGTTTCGTGGCTGGATAGCAAAGAGGGGGTACATGGGTCCCAGGGAGCTTCTCCTCTTAAACCTCTGTAGCCACAAAACAGAAAAACCTAAATACCCAATACCCTCCATTTTTCCTTTTTCTCTCTGTAACTTAATTTATCTCTATATTCTACAAAACCACATAACTATTTAGAAAGAAACTGCAGATATGTTTTGAAACCCTAGGTTTCCAGGCTATTCTATTTAAGAGACTTTTCCTCAAATGCCTCGTAATCCGTGTGAAACATGGAAGTAATCCATTTATGCCCCCTTCTAAGCACAGTGGGCACTGCCACTTAATTTGTGACTTCAGACAAGCAATCACTTCTCTGGGGCTGCATCAGTCCATCTCCGAGGCCCCTTCCTGCTCTAACATCTGTGCTTCCGAAGCCCTTTGGCTAACTGATCAGCTAACTTGGCCATTTCTAACCCTGTTCTCTCTCGCCCTCTTCCTGCTACTGATAATTTTCTTTTTTTAAAAGGGCATATACTTGCTTTCGGGGATCACCATACAATGTGAGTGACCATGGGACCAACGTTGGACAGGGGCTTTTGGGAAAAAAATTGTTTTCCAAGGTAAAATGGACACACACAGCTTATGAAGTCCCTTCTTTCTTCCTATCTTGAGTGAGGAGTTATTGCCCATTTTATGGTAATGGTGGCGAGCATGAGGACAGACCCAACATACTGAGGATGGTGGAGCGCCCCCCCTCTTTGGCCACAACACAGAGCCAGGGACCATCCCAGGGAAGGAATCATTAATGCCGTCATGAGTTTAAACAACCATCAGGCAGGAATTCTATTGACGTTTCTGCTGAAAACGATTTTGCCGCAAGTGTCCCTGCACCTTGTTAATTTCTGGCCAGGAGGAGTCACCAGGTAAATGGCCGCCTTCCCTTGGGTCCTCTCCACGAGTGGAACTCCGACTTGACCAAACTCATACAACTCACCAACCGCCCAGGCCAGAGTTCCACGCCGCACGCCATCAACAGAGGAAGCCGTCGGGCGGCCTTGCCCCTCCACCATCCTAGGACACGGGCCGAGAGTGAGCCTTCAGATTTCTCCAAGACCCCAAAACCTCCGTGAGAAGAACGGCGTCCTGAGTGGGCGCTCCCCTGCCCTCGGGCTCGGCAACCCTCCGTGGGGAGGAAGCAAAGACGGTGCCCCAGCCAGGGCCCGGAGCCCGGGGAATGAATAGGCGATCATGGGACCGGCCAAATGCAGACTGACGGCGGGCTTACCTATCTTACAACCTACGCCTCTGCTAACATTAGTTCTACAGCGAACCCCGCGGCTTGTTGACATGTTGTTCCTTTTCATTAATAAATAACTGCCCAAAACAATTACACTTCAGGAAACTAACCTGATTTTTCTCTTTCCCTCCGAAAGGGACCCAAGATTAAAAGCACAGACGCTTACATCGGCTGGAGAGCTCCTGGGCAGACATTCGTAGGTGCCATCCATTTAATGGGAAAGACCTTTTGGGGGAAGGGCAGTCACTCAGCAGCTCCCCCGAGGGGTCCCCCCAGGTATCGATAGAATACACCACTCCTCCGCTTATCTCAGGACCCCACTGTCCGATGGGCTTAATTTACCTCCACCGTCAGCTCCTATGGAGCCACAGGCACATGTCCATCTTCGTCCTCTTTTTTTTGTTTTTAAGCCAATATAATATCATGAAAAGATCATGACCCTTGAAAATCAAGCAGTTCCGAGTTTGAGCCTGAACGCTACCCCTTATTAACTGTTTTGCACAGCTTATTTGACAATTCCGATTCTCTGTTGCCGCAGCGCGAAACGCTCCAGCACCTAAGGGGCTTCCAAGCCCCCCCATTCACGATGGCGCGGTTTCTGAGAGTGAGGAGTCTGGGCGCCTCTGGGCTAGGCCCCGTCCGTTCAGGTCACCATCAGGGTCATGGCTGGGGCTGCAGAACGCCCCCAGCTTCAGCGAGAACATGCTCCTAAGCTCACTCCCTTGACTGTTGGCAGTCAAGTTGACTGTGGACTGTTGTTCCTCCACCGCCGGCGGCCGGGGGCCTCTCTCAGTTCCTTGCCACGTGGACTTTTCCAGAAGGCAAAAGACTTCCGTCAGAACGAGGCAGCAATAGAACAAGGTGGAAGTCACAGTCTTTTAATAACCCCATCTCAGAGGTGACATGCCCTCGCTTCTGCCATACTCTGTCCATGAGAAGCAAGGCACTGGGTTTGGGGAGGAGACTGCATGCGGATGTGACTGGCAGCCATTTTAGCAGTTACCTACCTCGTCTTCTGGATCGTGGTTTCCTCATCTGTGAGTGAGCATCATAATTACCTCAGGTGGAAGAGAGATTCGAATGAGATAGTATGTAGGTTAGGGCCTAGAAGAATGTGTAAGTAGGTGACGTAGGGAAGATAACTGCCCCTCCCCACGCCGCTCGCCACGTCCCACTGACGTGCTCCAAGGTAGACATGCAAAGGAGGCCACATGGCTAGTTCCGCTTCCAAGAACGAAGCAAGAGGGATCCAGAGAGCAAGTCAGAGAGTCGCCAGGGCACGAAAATGAGGGCAAGGGGAGCATTGGCACTCTCTGGACAGGGTCAGAGGCAGGCTCTCCTTGAGGCGGAAGGCTAGAGCGATCCCCGCTGAGAGGCTGAGCCCCGGGTGATCTCAAGGGTACAACCAAGCACCAGACCCCAGCAGACAGCCTCGTGAGCCCGAGCACTGCCAACCAGCCCACCCCCCAGCGGCTGCTGACAGCCCCACGAACATCCCGAGGGGTTCCATAAATCACGAGGTGCCTTCCTCCCCCAAGGTCAGCGGACTGTGGAGGCAGCGCTGAGCATGGATCACTTTCACTTTCCTTCCCTAATTCTCCCCAGTTCATTAAAGCTTGACCTTCGGGGCTCCTACGGCTCCCGTCGATGTCCAGCCAGAGAGACCATTATGTTTTAAAGGCTGTTAAACTGTCCAGTGATATTTTAGCCTCTTTTTTTATATTTGATAGCAAATCATCAATCACTTGTGTAAACTTCCAAGTAAAAACTGGGGAGAAAAAGATGGAGAATTATATGAAATTACAGTGGAATGAAGCAGTTAGATTTCTCTCTATCAGCCGAGGCGAGGTGAGGTGAGATGGTGGTCAATTATCTTTTTCCACTCACTGATAAATTGGCGGCACGGCGGAGGCTGTCAGTGCCTGACTTATGACAAGCGGAGAGGGGGACCGGTGTGACCAGAGAGCCGGGAATGCAGACTAGCTTTGTGGATGGTGTCGGGGCTTCTCCAAAGCTCACCTTGACTGGCTGGCCAGGATACCAGCCTGGGCCCTGATCGTGCCCTAGGACACCCCCTTTCTCTTCTGACCGCCGCCCCTACGACACCCTTCATCCCCTCGTCACGCAGAAGACAGCAGCGGCTGTCCCCAGCACAGGCGTCCTGCTCTCCACCAACGTGTCCCACGCTGACCTCATTATTCTGCTCACACATTCCTTATCTGAGTTAGCTACCATCATTCACCTGAGTTCTTGAACTAGAAAATTCATCGTCGTCCCCAACACCTTCCTTTCGCTCGCCCCCTGTCCCCCACCAGTTAATTCAACTCTGCGTCTGGTCTATCGTCTACCACAACTCTTTATTGAACCCACCCCATCTCGCGTCCCCCTTCTGTCACCTTGGTCCAGGCTTTGTCACTTTTTCCCTAATCTGTTTGAAAAGCTTCTTAATTGGTCTCCATGTTTTTATCATGTTTTAGGCAAAAGCACACACTCCTGCACACGTGTGTGTGCACACGCATGCACACACACACACACACACACACACCCTTCTCCACACTAGATGGTCTGTTTTTAAGGCACATCCCTTATCACCTCTCTTCCCGGCTCAAACTTCCCAAGCTCCTTCTTGCTTTGGGAACAGGCTAAGACAGCCCACCTGGTGTAGGATTTCCCAGAGTTCTCCTGCTGCCCCCGGGCCATCCCCAGACAGAAGAGGCTGCGGTTTCCTGTCTCGTTGTTTCTTGTGTCCATGGCTTTGTTCTATCTGACCCTCGGCCACAACCCCTTTTTCCTTGTAACTGAACCTCTAGCCAACCTTTGTGACTCAGACCAGAAGTCCTCTCCTCCAGCAAGTTCTTCCTGACTCCCCCACCTCTTGCTTTTACACAGTACCGCAATCCCCCAACTATCTTCTGATTTCCTTGAGTGAAGACCCCGGCTCGTAGTCCAGCAGCCGGCACTGTCCCAGGCTCCGGGGCACACCGAGTGCCTGCTGGCCCGGGAGTCACCGGGGGCCGTAGCCTCAGACAAACCCAGGGTGGCAGGTCGCTGTCCCACGTACCAGCCCTTTGGCCTCGGCAAGCCTTCTGGGTGTCTCTGAGTTGCATTCCTTGCCAGTCAAATGAAAGTGATGATCTCAGCCTATGAGAATAGTATGCAGACAATGAGTGAGATTTAGAAAGAGATTAACTGTTGGTAGAGTGAGGGCAGGAGAATAGTCTGGGATAGAGCTGAGGTTTCCAGGAGGAACGTGGGGGAAGGGAAGGACTGAGAGGGAGACGGTAGACAGAAGAGGGTGGGAAAGAACTCAACCCGTAGCAGACGTTCAACGTCTACCTTCCCTTGGAAAACTAACAACTGGAGAAGAGGAGGAAGGAGGAACTAGGTCCCTTAAACGCCCACCACCTTATTTCTTACAGTTACTACCTGTTTTCTTTTCATGACCTGGATTGGGGCCAAGGCATGTGGTTAGGGGCAGACACCCCTCTGTTGGGTAGCAATGCCTCCGACAGATGCTAAAACAAACACACTGAGGGCTCTAATCATCCCCCCAGTGGCTCCAAGCTCGCCCGTCTGGCACCGCGCTCTGTGTACCCGCAAACACAGCTGGGCAGGCAGGTAGGAAGTGCACACTCTGGCAAGCCAGCCTGCGCCAGCGGAGCCCCAGGAGACGCTGGCTGTGACAGGAGGATGGGAGGCAGGCTCCCGAGTGACAGCAGCTCCTCTCGGACCCCCAGTTCCTGGCTCTGGTGGCAGTCAGCCCTGCCCCCAGGTGGGGAGTTGCTGCCTGGGGAATGACATGAGGGAGAGCAAGAGACCAAGTAGGAAAGCAGGGCCTGCTGCTAAAAGGGTTGGGCGAGACTGGAATGGCCCCGCGAGCCAACCAAAGGTATTCGGAAAGTTCTAGACAGTGAAGAAAGGAGGAAAAAGGAGACAGCCCAGCTACCACGGCCTTGGGAATTAGGAGGGCCAGACAATCCCACAAACAAAAAAAGGACTTGTATGTGACCCGAAATATTTGGCGAAGAAACAACCCAAACACAGAACTGGGTGGGCTCGAGTGAGGTGGGGTCGATGTTCGCAGGATGATGTGGTGACCTTCACAGCAGCCTTCCTGGGCCAATCAGACCAGCCCTGTCTCCATAGTGAGGATTCGGAGGCATCGGATTGGACAGGAGGAATCAGCGGTAGCTCCGCCCAGGGAGGCGGGTCCCATCCTACACACACATTAACAACCCGAGGTGCCTGTCTGTTCCCCTTCAGCTCCATCGCCCCCAGGCATCCGCAGAACAGCTAGCATGAGAGGTTTTTGACCCCCTACTGCATTCCAGTTTGGAATAAAGCAGCTCAGTTTTCATGTACCTGGTATCACTGTCCCATCACACCCCGTCTCCTAACTCTGGGGCAAGCAGAGAAACTTAGGGCTAGATGGTAGTGTGTATTTTATCTCTTGTTACAGATAAAATTTCTAGAAAGATGAAATGAATTCCCATGCTAATATGGCCAGTCCTTGGTAGAGAAAGAACTGGAATTCATTCTTCCAGCATCTAATAGGAGGCTTTCTCCACCCTATCAAACAGCCGACCCTATGACAAAGGGATCCGCTGGACACTGGAATTGAACTTTGGGAGGAAAGCACTCCTTGGCTTAGGAACAAAAAAAATCATCAAAAGAAACATTTTACCAATGCAAACCTAAAGCAAGGACATACTGACATTTTTGAGGAAGATCTGGGAACTGTGAAGTAATCCAAATGTTGATGCTTCAAATTGAGCCTTCATGGGTCCTATTTAATATCACACATTTAGCGTAATTTATCCTAGTCATTTACATATTTGATTGGATTTTTTTTTTCTTTTTCTAAACTTACATTTCAGGAGAGATATGCCTGAAAATTACTGTTTGTTTTTTGAGAGATGTATCCACGGGCATGTTTTCTTATCCAGTGTTTCTTCCCAAAAGGTCCAACGTGGAGACTGGAAGAGGGGATCTGGAGGAAGTAACTGTGTCTTTATTCTAGATCTGGCCCAACATCAAAGGGCTTGGAGTCGGGTTCATGCCTGTGGATTCTAACAATGGCCAACGCGAAAAGAAAAGAACTTCTGTTATATTCAAGGCTTTAGTAAAAGCTTATTAAAAGTCAGTTGGGCTGATGGGAATTAGGAAAGAGTAAACCCCATGTTTAAGAAGGTACAGCCAAGGGAAGAATGGGTGTCCCTCTCCCTTAAGCCACCTTTGGGGTTCTCAGTGGCAACAGCCTCCAGCTAAAGAGGTAGAACCAGATAGGCAATGATCTCTCTCAGGGATCAACAGCAAGAGAGACAATAATAGGGCCGGAAAATTAGTAGACCCAGATTACCAGAGAAGAGC
Organism: Nasua narica; assembly: GCA_028533885.1. Taxonomy (NCBI): domain Eukaryota; kingdom Metazoa; phylum Chordata; class Mammalia; order Carnivora; family Procyonidae; genus Nasua; species Nasua narica. The sequence goes on from CM052815.1 coordinate 82,398,400, forward strand.
CTAAAGTTCTTGTTCCAGAAGAGAAATAGTGGCTGTGGGCACTGCGGTGGGGGCTAACTCATGGCAATTAGACTAGCAGCAAAATTCACCAGGTATTAAAATTAATCTTGGTTGCAAGCAAAAATAATTATCTCTGGCTAGCTTAAGAAAAGTTTTTCTTTATTGTTTTTGAAGATTTCATTTATATATTAGAGAGAGAGAAAGAGCATGATGAGTGGGGGAGGGGCAGAGGGAGAAGCAGACTCCCCACTGAGTGGGGAGCTCAATGTGGGGCTCCATCCCAGGACCCTGAGATCATGACCTGGGCTGAAGGCAGCCAACTGAGCCACCTAGGCACTGAAAGAAACGTTTTTCTTTAAAAAGCAAGATGAAGGATTTATTGGTGGGACCGTTGGATATCTCATGGGACAGAAGGAAGACCTGGAAAATCAAAACCCAGGAAGAAAAAGGTTCTCCAACAACAGTTGTCGATAGAAACTCTGTCTATGGTGTGGACCATAATGTGGCTTGTCTTGGATTTCCAATCAAACTCTATTCCTCCTTCTTGTAAAACTCTGATTCAGAAAAGAAATCATCAGAATGGCGTGAGGGACAACAGAGACCTACCCTGGTGTGTAATGGGAAAAAGGGCATTTTCCCCCTCTTTCCATACTTCTTGGGTCCCTAAAATAATTGCTTCCTTCACAGAAACCATTACCTCTGTTTTCTCTACCATTTACTCCTGTCCCCTTCACATTTCTCCCATTCGTTTTCTGGGTTATATAACAAACTATCAGAAACTTAGTGGGCCTGGAACAACATGCATTTTTATTTTGCAGTTTTCTGTTGGATGGAGTCCAGACAGAGCCGAACTGAACGCTCTGCTCGAGATCTCACAAGGCCGCCAGCCAGGTGCCACTAGTTGGGCTGTGTTGTCGCCCAGAGGCTCCACTGGGGAAGGAACTGCTTCCCAGCTCATTCAGGTGGTCGGCAAAACTCAAGTCCTTGTGGTTTATACGATGGCAGCCCTGAGTCGTGGCTGGTGTCGAATGCAGGCTGCCCACGTTTTACAAAGGACAGGCAACAGTCCTTGCTTTGGGGGCTTCCTTTGATCCAGGGGCTTATTTTGTCAAGCCAGCAAGGGGAATCTCTTCCTCAGGTGATGGCCCCAGTCCCTCTTTGAGTAGCTTTTACCTGATGAAGTCGGGCCCACCCAGGATAATTTCCTTTTTGATTAACCCCAATCCACTGAGTAATTACACCTGCAAAATCCCTTCACCTTGGTTATGTCCTATTGACTAGAAGCAAGTCACGGGTCCTGCTCACACTTTAAGGGAGGGGATTCTACGGGGCATGAACCTGAGGTGGGAATCGTGGGGACCACTCTCGTGTACATCAGCCCCTGGGACTCGTAGCAACCCATGAGATGCGGAGCCAATAAGGCTTCGGTTCCCTCCTGACACGCGCACTCTCCTCTCTCACAAGTTCTCACTCCCCATCTGCCTGCACGCAGGCCACAAGGAATCTTGTCATCTCGGTGTAGTGAATTTACCGGGGCAGGCCAGCCGTCACTCAGCTTCTCTGCCTGTGACCCAAGACAAAATTTCAGCTCAGAAGGGAAGGAAAGAAAGCAAGTGCCAAACCTCATTAAGCCTCAGATCCAAACCTTATTTTCCCATACAGCTTCACCACCCACAAAACAGATATATTGATCCCTGCCTGATTCTTCTGTCTATTTTCCAATTGTTTCAGAATTCAGAGGGGAAAACTCCGATCTGTTAGAGCCTCAAACTCCACTCGGTGCCCTGAGGACCGGTGCCGAGGGAGGGAGGCCGTTCTCAGCAAGGCAGCCACACTAGGAGGTGTTCTGGGGGGGGGGGGGAAGCACGTAGCATGTCACAAGTCTTGAGAGCAGGGGTTCTTCAGAGACCATCTCACATTCGTCTTGAGTCTAGAAAAGATATACTTCTGTAGCAAACAACTAGAGTGTTGATGAATGCTAGAAGTTCTTTGCCTCTGTATCCCATCCGATTGCGCACTCCCTCTGCCTCTCCTTACAAAGGAAATGACTAAAAAGACTAAATAAATAAATAAATAAATAAATAAATAAATAAATAAATAAAAATTTAAAGAATAAAACAAAAAAAATACAAAGGAAATGACTAGGACTTGGGTGGGGAAGGCCGCAGGCTTTGCCAACGGCCAATCTCTCCGCTCTCCCCCTGCCTGTGTGTCCTTGTCCTGACTCCAACTCTCCAGGCTGTTCTGGGGCCACAAATCTCAACGTATCACCCTGTCCCACAAGTGAGAAACGGGCAGACACAGAGCGGGGCCGTCCCAGCTGGAAACCTGCACCGGCTCCATTCCCCCAGACCGTTTCCTGACAAGGAGGAGGCGGAGCTGAGGCACAGAAAGGGCAAGTAACTGTCTCCAACACACACAGGATTCCGCAGATGACCAAATAGAGAGTTTTAACAACTTTGTTTTCAAAGAAAAGAAAGACTCATTTCTTTGCAGCCCCTGACCGCCACACTGCTCCCCGAATATAGAGCGGAAGCAAATTAACCCCTCCCAAGCCGGGAGTGTCTGAGGAAATAGACAACGGCTGTAAACAAGCCAAGAAACTGGTGCCCTCCGGGGTCAGGTCTTAGGGGACCTCAGTTAAGATGGTTAATAACCACTGCAACGACAACAGGCAACTGGTTAGTTACTTAGCCCTTGAAGGGAGCAGGCACTTCCTGCCCCAGCCAGCACCTTTCATTTGCATAGATAATGGTCTTGTTTTTAACAGCTCCCTAGTTTCTAGCCCAGGTGACCTGAAAGGCAGGCTCAGTGGTCTAAGGGGAGAGAACCTCTCCTATTTGGGGACTCCCTACCAGGACTCATTCCAGGGCCAGGAAGGGGCCCATGTAACCCCGACCCAGTGAGGGAGGGTTCTAAAACGGGGCTCCCCAGCCTTTCTGAGAGACAAAGTAAAGTCTAAAATAACATCAGTACCTATCACGGAAAGCTCACCCGTGATACACCCTAGATGTGATGTGATGGAACCGATGGAACTTTCCCTCTGCGGTCCTGCTCCCAGGGCTAACCAGGAGAAGTGCATCAGACCAATCACGCTTGAGGGTCATTTTACAATACACCCGGCCAGTTCTCCTCCGAACGGTCAAGGTCATGCAAAGCAAGGCAAGCATGAGAAGTGACCCCAGCTAAGAGGAACCCAGAGAGACATGACAAGTACCTGTGATCCGAAATCCCAGATGGGATCCTGGCACAGGAGAAGAACGTTAAGTAAAAACTAAGGAAAGCGAAACTATGAACTTCATAATAATAATTTATCATTATCGGTCCATTAACTACAACAAATGGACTATACTCCCGGGAGATGTTAATAATAGAAATAACTAGGTGCGGGTTACGTGAGGACTCTCAACTCTCTTTTTCTGCAGATCTAAAACTGGTCTCAAATAAACAGTTTATTGTTTAAAGAGTGTCTCACATGTAGATGGCAGAGTCCATGGCCAGATGATATGCTATGGTATCACTCCAGCTATCTGTGGGTCCTCAAGGCCTTGGTAAGGCAGGAAAAACAGGCATCTTTCTCCTTGCTTTACAAACAAGGAAACAGATTTAAAGAAATGAAATGAGAAGCACCAAGATCAGAGAGCTACTATGTTAAGGGATTTGTTGCAAATTCAGGTCTTCTGACTCAGAGGCTAGTATCTTCCACCAAAGCAAATGTTACCACCTCAGAGGGGTCAGGGATAAAGAAGAAAGATATCACAAGCCTCTGGCTAATGGCCAGAAGGGTTGGCCATAGAGGCTGCTGACAGGGACAGGTAAGAAGTCAAGGTCAGCCAAGGATCCTGGCCATCTTTGTGGGTCTCCTTGGTCCCTCAAGCCTCAGAATGAGAAAAAAAAAAAAAAAAAGTTGGCCTTGCTCTTTCTTATCCATTCTGGGATGTCCCCCATCCCCCCATATCCTAGATGTGGAAGCACAGTCCAGGATTCTTGTGGCATATTTCTGCCCACCCCAAAAAGCAAAAGGACACAAAGATCTTTCTTTTTGTCTTCACCTGACCTCGAAACCCACAGAATGTCAGCAACGGGAGAGTGGTCCAGGCTCACACGAAATGAGTCGGTGGGAGACGAGGAAACGAAATCTAGCTCTATTTCTGCCTCTTACAGCTTCTTCAAGCCCTGCCTACTTTCAGATCCATCTAGAAGCAAATAGGAGAGAAGAGCTTTCTGTGACTCTGAGTGGCCAGGCTGGGAGGTGGGAAGAGACACAAACGGTGGGTTCTGGCCATGGTGCGAGTGAGAACGTGAAGTAAGAGGAAGAAGCCAGGCTGGGAGGTGGGAAGAGACACAAACGGTGGGTTCTGGCCATGGTGCGAGTGAAAACATGAAGTAAGAGGAAGAAGAGAGACGAGTCTTGGACGGGAAGAGTGCACTGATGGGCTTCGGATTCTAACCCAAACAAGTTGCTGGCTGTGGGGCAGATCACATCAATCCCTCTGGGACCCAGTTTCCTCGTCTGGACTGAGCCATCTCTCAGGCCCTTCTAAACTTGGGCATCCTGTGATCAAGATTATGACTAATGGAAACAGGCCCGGGGATTCCCAACTAGAAGAGAAGCCAGCAGAATTGCAATTATAGGGCGTTTTAGAAACTGAATCAGAAATCCACACCGTGCCTGTTTCTATGACTCAAGAAGTCCCTGGTCACTTCTCCACAAGAAAGGGATGTTTGAGTGATCACCGTTTAATTCCCCGCGGATTATTTAGCAAGTGCCCGTGGGGTATCGTGCTACCTTACCTAGTGGGTTAGAATCAAAAGGGATCTTGGGGACGTCACAGGTGTATGACTCATTTTTTCAGAGCCTTCAAGCCACTGCTAGCTCACTCCAGGCAGTCCAACCCAACAATTAGAAACACAAGTCAGGTTATCTGCTGCATCCTGTCTGTAAATATTCTAGAACAAAGACACACACGTGGGCACACACATGAGCATATGCACACGCATGTCCGCGTGCACATTCCGCCCGCCCTAATCCACCCAGTGTCTCCATTTGCCTTAGCAGGAAGGTTGTCCTGGAGGAAGCAGGCTCTGGGGGTTGAGAAGTGTCCTCTGGGATGTGCTAAGACACAGAGGGGCTGCAAAACTGGGAAATCTGATTCTCCGATGGACTCTTCATCCACACCGCAGCATCGGGGAACACAGGGTCCGCGGGGGTGCCCTCACCGAGCTCCTCCTGCTTTGTTCTGTGCTCCCTCCTTTCCACCTGCCTCCTCCCCGCATTCCCTGCAAGCACTCCCCTCCCCCTCTAGCCTCGTCTTGGCCTCTTTCTCGGGGCCGCAAATTACTCCTATCATTTTTAAAAATGTAATCAACTGCATTTGATCCAGCAGGTACTTTTGTGAGGATGGGGTTTGAAAAAAAAAAAAAAACCGGTTGAAAAAAGTGGATAAAATATAAATTAAAAAAGAAGAATGGGTCTGGTTAGAATCAATAACCCCAGAATTATTGACTCCTCTTCCCATTACACTCTGATGCCTCTGTAATCTTGCTGGCAGATTCTATAAAGGACGCATCTGGGCAAGATGAGATGTCCATTGTCAAAAGTTATAATTCTCTCCACCACGACTCCCAGAACAGCAGCCTGGCCATTTCTGCAGAGCGATCTGGTGTCTGGGAACCACAGGACATCACTCTCTAAAACCCATTTTGTGTCTCTGCCCTGGGGCCATCGCTGTCCTTAGCAAGTTGGCAGGAGGAAAGGAGGTAGAACCAGAAGCCGAACTTGGCCCCGCCTCGTGTCCTGAGTTCAGGCGTTTCAGGCTTTCCTTTGACCTTCCAAATCCCTTCGCGGAGAGGTCCACCCTTCTCCGCTCAGTGGAGCTAAGGTCCTACAAGAAGTAAATGGATTATTCACTCAGAGGAAAATTTGAAACTCATCTCCATTTCCTTGTACGGATTTTCCAGCTGGGATTGCTGCCCCTGAGGATGTCTTGACTGAGGGGCACCGTTTGGAGCTGATTTCCAGAGGTCTCCCCAGGAAAGGGCAGGGCAGATCATTGCCTTACGTCAGCTTAGAAAAAGTGTCCTATCTGGACAGGTCTTCTTGGCAGTAGGGCCCCAGACCTACCAGGAGTCGAGGGAAATCTCCAACTGGAAGCCACTCACCCTTGCAGCCAGCAGCCAGATCAGGGAGCTCCTTCGAGCTCCCTGTTTAATCCCCAGGAGACGGTGGGGCCAGATGTGAAGAGCACTGACCTTGACAGAGACCGCCGCTCTCTGAGTCTCACCTTCCAAATTTGCAAAGGCCAGAAGGTTGGTTGGAACAACCTCGTGGGGCCCTTCCCCATTCATGAGTGATGCTCTCTCAGCTCTGCGTCGGGGTCGGGGCTGTAACTTCTGTCCCTTCTCAGCCTTCCAGCCCTTGCTGGCGCATGCCCTCGCCCCCAGTCCCAGGAGGAGCCCCTGCCTCACCCAGCGGGTGTTTGGAGCCCCCGCTAACCCCCTGGTGGGTGTTTGGGGGCATCCCTGCCAGAGGCGGAAAACCAGAAAATCTGGGTGGGCCCTGCCCTCAGGGACACTCTGTCCAAACCGACTGCAAAGCTCTGCTGGTTTTGATTATGAAGGATTTACAGCCAGGAGTGAGTTTCGTTAGCAGTATTGTCTGCCGCCTTTACGAGCAGCGGTTACGTGCATCTGGTACCTGGGAAAGCAACAGGCAGGAGCCGAAATGGTGAAATGCTCTATCACTCCAAGGAGCACAACGCCTTTGGTAATAAATATTGACGTTCATTAAGACAAAGCCAGAATTCAATCTGTTCTGGGGAATTCTCTGCTTCCGGCCTCAAGAATGGCCCTTATTTATAAGATGTCCCTAAGGGAATGAGACAGGCCGGCTCACCTTGCTCCCCAAGATACATTTTATTCCACCGACTTGTCCTGGGCAACCGTGTATCTGACAAGCCAATCTGAAAATGAATTTGGTACATTTTTTGAGTTGATTATTTATTCGGAAAATGAATGCCCATTCTGGTCAGGCTGACAGCTCTCGGGATGAGCGCTCCCTGCTCCCGGCTCCCTTGTCAGGCCTGCCCCCCCGGCGAAGGAGAGATGGAATTGAGAGGGCCAGCCTTGCTGGCCCCCGGCCTGGGCGGGCCCCTCCACCCTCGCTTTCCAACGCCCAGCCCAGTGTAATTTCATCCTGCTGGCGAGAAGCCCGTGTGCAATGCCCGTGCCTCGGAGAAGTGGGAGAAATGGGAAGCGTGAAAGCCTAAGGAGCTCCCTCTGCTCTACCCTCTTCTTGGCTTCACTGGGCAAGCATCGGACCCCCACAGCCCAGAGTCGTCCGGAGGTGCTAGTGTAGGGGGAAAGAGCCGGGGGGGACGGGCACTGAGTGGGGTAGGGAGGGGGCTTTCTACTGCCATTTGACTTCTGGTCTCCCTGAACCTCGCTTTCACTGTTTCCTCCTGGCCTCCAGCCCTATCAAGACAATACCTGGGCAAATTTCCCGGAAAGGTAACGCGTAGGGTCCACCCTCCTCCCCTCCCCACTCCAGGCGTCCTTCCCCCACAGCCCACCTGCCCACGGTCTCAGAGCCCCTGACCTTCTGCTGTAGCCCTGGAAAGCTTCATGCAGGAAGAGGACCTTGGGAAGGATGTGGGAAGCCTGACTTGGAGCTATCGGGTTGCCTGTGGCTGAAGCTGCATCGGAAAGAGCCGGGCCGCAGGAGGCCTTGAACGTGAAGCTGAGAAGCCTGGACTCTAAATTTGCCGAGGTGGTGAGATTGCTTTTGTTCAGGGGTTTTCAAGTTACGCTGAGTTCACGAGACCCTTTGTGCTCATGTAATCTCGTCTAGAACCTCAAAGGACAAAGCCGATTAAAGCGAAGTCATTCCCATCCAACACAGACGAAGGCCCCCGAGCTCAGCCCTCTTGCCTGACACAAGAGCTAGTCCCTCCCCTGAAACTGGGCCGACCAGTATCGGAATCGTCCGAGCTACGTGCACGGACCTCTCACCGGGCGTGACCCGTGTTCCCTGCCGCTGGTGCTCTGGGATGTGCGTTTTCTTCCCCCCCACCCTGGGTGGCCGGGGGGTGGAGCCCCACGCTGTACAGCCTGATCGGGCAGAGCTGGCAGACGGCCGCAGGTGTACGACGCACAGGTCGACCTCTACGTGGCTTGACGATACTCCTGCCTGTCCCCCCTCGCCCCCTGACCTGCGAACTGGTGGTTCTGTGCCACGCGACTCCTCCCTGAGAGCATCCTGTGATTGGTCCCGGCACGGAACCCGGACAGGAGGGGGCCAGGGAAGCGGAAACCAAAGCCCCCCCCACCCTCCCGAGCCACCACCCTCACTAGGGCCTCTGCGGCACTAGAAATCCCAGCTCCGAGAGCAGATGCTTGTGGGCACCTTGAAAACCACACACCTACTCTTGACTATTACTGGGAGAACGGTCACCCCTTTCTCAGCTCAGCTCCAAGCGCCATAGGGACTAGGAGGTGGAAATCAGAAAAGTCAAAGACCTTCAGAGACCTGCTTTCTGCCAAGCAGACTGGGGTGCCAAGCAGCTTCTAGGGGTGTGGCATGGACCGGAAAGCATTTTCCATAGCACCAAGCCCCAAGGCGACACCGTTCCCCCCAGTCCCCGCCCCGCAACCCCAGGAAGATGCGGCTTCTGCCGGTGCAGTCACATCAGTATTTCTGCTTGCCGGATGGGAGAGTGAGGGGAAGCAGCCCTGAGCAATTAAGTATGTAGCCTAAGGTCACAGAGCAAGTCAATGCAGGCCCTCAGAAAGCACCGAGTCCTCTGCCGATTCAGGCAGCAAGTGGGCAATCTGCCCTCGGGCGCCTGCCTTCCAGCACCTTCATCTCGGCTGGCTCAGCACCCGGGGCTGATTCTGCCTCCGCTCCCACACGCCCCAGCCAACCCATCACTGCCCTGATCTAAGGCTCCCCTGCCACCCCAGCCTGGGGCTTCTGGAAACCAGGAGACACCTGCCCAGGTGGGTGATGGCTGTCACAGAGTGAGCCCCAGGAGGTGGGCGGTGGCGGGGGAAGGGGGGGCTTGGTATTCTGCTTCCTTTAGCTCTCAGCCCACTAATTGGGGCAGCAATGGGAATGTGAGACATACAGGCACAGTCTTGCTAGAATGACAGAGAAGCCGTAAGCCAAGCAGTTGGAGGATAATTGGACAGCGGTCGTTTTGAACTGACCCTCACCACCATTCCTGTCCCTCCGTCCTCTGGGAACCCGCTCCTTGGCCGTGTCAGTTAGGCACTTCTAAGGCGATTCAGATCACTCCTAGGGGACAAGGATGACTGCAGGTCATCCAGGACCAGCCACTCGTTGTTCCTCGTGCTCTTAGCCCCAGCGATGGTTCAAGGATGGGCATGGGGCCAGGTCTGGCTAGGCAGAGATTTTTCCCTGGGAATTTTTCCAGGCATTGTCGGGGAACGCTGAGAGATATGCCTTCCCGGGCACCTGGAGAAGGCGTCTTTGCAGGAGGGAATAATGAGGTCAAGCAGAGACATGCAGAGTGTGGCTCCAGAGAGAGAGCATCCCAACGACATCATCTGGTTCCTTAATCTAGTAATTGCTGAACTTCCCAAATTACACGTGCCAATAAAATTCCCTTTGCTAATAAAAGCTAATTCAAGCTGTTTCTGTTGCTTGCAACCAAAGAGTCCTGATAGATACGGAGAGGTAACTATAGAGCCGACTGTCAAACTTAAAACAAGCTGTTTAAATTGGCATTGAATTCAAGGCATGGGTATAAAGGGAACTGGGCCAGAAGGACAGCAGGCAGCTGGCCTAGAAGAAACTGATTCTGGGCTGCATCTGCTTCCATTCCTTGGGTGATGGAATTTCATGGTCATTGAGGTTTTACCAAAGGCCAATTGCCTCTTAAGGGTCCTCTTGTGCCATATGGAGGAGGAGGGAGCAGATAGGTCTAGCCAGGAGCCAGCAATGGAAGGAACGGGTGGAATTTGGGGGATGATAAAAGAAAAGAAAAAAAGAGAGAAAGAAAGAGAGAGAAATTCTAAAGGTATGTGTATGGATCGAGGACCCTTGGTCTCATCCGGAACCTGACAAATGGAGCTGAAACTCCCCATTTCAGTTGCTCACTGAAACTACTCTTCCCAAGGGTCACCGTTGACAGCCTAAGCACTAAATCCCAACGCGCACTCAGCCCTGGCTTCCCCACCTGTCTGCAGCCCAGAGGGCCGTTCTCGGTGTTTTTCTTCTGGAAACGCTCCTCTCGCTTGAATTCCAGACCCTGCCCTAGCTTAGTCCCTGCACGTCTACGACCATTCTTTGTCTCGTAGGCTGCCTTGTTTTCCTTCTGCCAACCCTGGAGTATGGGCACAGTTCAGGATTCTACCTTGCAGCTCACATTCCTCCAGAAGCCCCCTCTCCCTGGAGCAGAGTTCCTGGCCCTCCTCCCTCTCACAAGCCCCAATTCACATCCTTAATCCAAAGGCCCACCATCTGCTACTTCGCCCAGGGCCTACCCAGACTTTCTGGCGTAGGGAGGGGACCCATGGCTCTCCCAGGAGCTTGGGCTCCAAGCTTCAGCACAGACAATGACTCTTTTTTTTGCTGTTCCTTCCCCCTGCATGTCATGTCACCATGGTCCATAACTTCTTCTTTATTAATGTCACAGCATTCTTCCCTTGCACTTTATTTGTCATTGTTAGTCCCCTAAGGTCTCTATCACCTTGCACCTAGACTTTTGCAATAATCCCTTATTTGCTCTATTCAAACATTTTATTCAAAGGGCATTTATAAGGTGCCTTCTTCGTACCAATTCCTGTGCAGTCTTCCTGCCCTCTATTCCATTCTATATGCTGCAGCCAAATTAATCTTCCTCAAATACTACTTGGACCACATCACTGTGGGACTCTACAGCCTTCACTGGATCCCCATTGCCTACTGAGTAAAACTTACACTCATCAGTCTGGCATTCAAAGACCTATGTCATTTGTTCCCAACCTACCTTTCTGGCCCTAGCCCCCACTATTTCCTCTACATAGACCTTATACTGCAGCCAATCTGATCTATTTGCTTTTTCTTAAACAAGCATCGCTCTTTTCCTCTTCCGAGTTTTTCCCTCATCTCTTTCCTCCGCCTGCAAGTCTCCCCACTTTTCCTGTGCTCGTTCTTTTTTTTTTTTTAATATTTTTTTTAAAGTTTTTATTTCTTTATTTGAGAGAGAGAGAGAGAGAGAGCATGAGAGAGGAGAAGGTCAGAGGGAGAAGCAGACTCCCCGTGGAGCTGGGAGCCCGATGCGGGACTCGATCCCGGGACTGCGGGATCATGACCTGAGCCGAAGGCCGTCGCTCAACCAACTGAGCCACCCAGGCGCCCTCCTGTGCTGGTTCTTACTCATGACTGAGAGCTCAGCTCAAACGCTACGGTCATCTCCTTCTCTGAACACACCCACCGAAAGTGACTGCTCCACCATTGTAGGCTCCTTGTAAATGCTTTGTTTTCAGCATTTTGGGATAACCTGGCACATGATGCCTCACACTGTCGATGGACGCTTTGATCCCCCGTCATCATGGTCCTTCCCTGGAGCAGCTGTGTCAGGATTATAACTGTGTTTATTAAACGTGCAGGCTCTGGAGCCCTGCCCAGGGCACCTACGCGTTCAGCACGCGTCCCAGGGACCCTCCTGCGTGCTCACATCTGCGGGCAGCGACCCGAGGAAAGTGTAAGGTCCCTGAGGGCAGGGGCCATATCGTACCGGGCTTCATATCCATCAGCACACCAAGAAGTTCAAGTCGGAAGGAAGCTCCAAGAGCACCAAGTTCAAACATCAGCTTGACTATTCTCTCAACGGTCCCACTAAGTGAAAGTGTGCTCAACTTTTCTAATAAGAACAAGCTTGCACAAAGAACATTTGTCGGTGGTCTTGGTCGAAGGTTGCTGGGGAGAACCTGTTTAGTTAGGAGAACATAGCCTGAGACTTTGCATGAGTTTTGCTCCAGTCTTGGTACCTTAACCATTTGTAGTTTTCATGAGAAATTTAGATGTGTTTTTTTTTCCCTCCTGGATACTGGATTTTGTAAGTGATCCCATTCCCTTCTTGCATCGACAATGGGATGGTCTATGGCGAACCCCATGGCCACCCCCGGTCGGTAGATAGGACTTCATGACGTCCACACTGAGCCTCATTCACGGCTCTACCACTTTCCCCCAGCCTTGTTGCCTCATGCCTCTTCTTTAAAAACAAAAACCAAAAACATTTCTCTTTAGTTTGCTTTATCTTCCCATATCGTTTGCCTCTTGGTGAAGTTTCCAATCCTTTCTGTAAGAAGGCAAGTTATAAATAAATAACAAAAATTCATGAACCTAGGGGTGTGCAAATGTCTTCTGATCATTCTTTTTATTATTATTATTATTATTATTATTATTCTAAGAAGAGAAATTAGTCTGGAAGATGAGTCCTGGGATTGGCAATTCTGAGGGAAAGTGAGGCCAGAAACAACAGATGGAGTAAGTGGTGCTCCGAGGTCAGGGTTGTAAAAAATTAAGACTCATAGAGAAAACATGGATTCAGGAACGAGGACGAAGTTTTAGAGCAGGGCGAGATGAGAGTGGTTTTAGAGTGTGGTCATAAAAGGCAGAAAGCAAGAAAAAGCTTTTAGAGCAGGAAGAATGGTTAAAAGAAGGGTGCTTTCAGCGAACTGACCGTGGGGTCTCTCTATCCGGAGAAGAGAGGGTCTAATTCATCCGCGAGCGGAGGTCCCCGTGCGCAAGGAGCATAGGTGGGTTCAGACGGCTGTGCCGAGGAATGAACTTACGGGCCAGAGTAGAAGAATCTTATTTTCCCAAAGATCAAGGAAACTAAAGAAAAACCTCTGGGCCAGACCAGGACTTGAACCCGGAATATACAAGAAGGGGAGCCAGGAACAGTGACAGAGGTCAGCCCTGCAGTGGAGGCGTGCCGAAATGAGTGGGCCGGTATAGGTCTGTGTGCCTGCAGCTTATCCAGGGTGCACATCTTTGGGATATTGAGGCCCTTCTCAGTGTAGTGAATTGTGCAAACTTTTAAGTACCAGGGGAGAGGGGGGGATACAGGGAGCAAAGCAGTTGCAGGAGAAAGTCCTGCCTTGAGGGCGCAGGCAGGGCCGGACTACGGTGTGAGCTAGTACGGAAAACGGGGAGGCCATCGGGCTCCATCCCCACTGACACAAGGAACCGCCAGACGTCTTCGGGTGGCCACAGCTCAGGATCACAGCGCTCCCAGGGGGCACCCCCGGTGAGCAGGAACGAGTCTTTACCGCAGTATTAGAGCCCCGCTCAGAACCCAGAGTCCCAGAACATCATCAAACATAAGAAAACAGAAAAGTATTTATTGAATGGTGGTTCATTTTTTGTGTGCAACATTTATTGAATATTTAATGATTCCCGAGCACTGTGCTCGCGAATGGAGACATAAAGAATACTAACACATACTTCTTGGCCTTAATAAGCTCAAATCCCAGAGAGAGAACCAATATAAAAATGAAGTATTACAGTGTGCGGTATGATTGATGCTGGAGTTGCAGCCTGTGTGAAATGTTTCCGTAGAGAGGAGCTCACAGAGGCTGGAGAAACTAACTCTGCCCTTGGGGAGGTAGAGGAAGGGGGCATATTTGGCCAAGGTTTTGAGGGATGAGTAGGAGTTCTATAGGCAGAGCGGAAAGAACAGCCTATGCCAGGGCACAAAGGCAGTCAGCAGTGTAGTATGTGTGTGGAACCCTGAGAAGTTTGGAGCAGTGAGAACAAAGTGTGGGGTAGGAAGAGCAGGGAGGGATGTGGCTGAGGTTTGGGAGCTAGACTTCCTCCAGTGACGTCCTAAAGAGACTGGACTTTGTGTTTCAGGCAGAGCAATAGCCTCAGGCGTGCAAAAGGAAAATAACCCTTCTCGAGTAACCAACCCCGATGGCTGGGAAGCTTCCAGGCTCCTGCCAACTCTCAGGGTCCACCCTCGAGCCATCACCAGAGTGGCCGGTTCCTGATGCCTGAGGTCCCAGGCGGGTGGAGAGACTCAGAGGGCACAGGCTAGCCGGAAGGTCAACACGGTGGGCAAAGGACAAGCTCTAGAGTGGCCTCCGGAAGCCCCGTGGCACCTGGCTGGGGGAGAGGGGGGCAGGAATGGGCCGAAGTGCTCCCCGCTTCCTCTCGTGCCCCCTCCCGTGCCCCCTCCCGTGCCCCCTCCCAGGGCCGGCCGGCTTTCCGAGCGCCCAGTCACTTCACACAATGGCAAGAGTAAATTCGCGTGCCAGGAAGAAATGAAAGGCTGTACTCGTTCCTCGGAACCAAGTTGTTATTGTTCAGATGCATTATTAATGATCAGGGCTGCGATCATTTATAACACGGCCATCACAAAAGCAGCTGGTAGCATTTACACATAGCTCTCTGTGAGTATGTTATTAAGGTAATATTTTACCATGCATTCAACTTGCTCAGGGGCCGCGTGCCTAATGCTCGGCTTGAACGGATCCCCCACTCCTTTCTTAGAAGTAATCACTCCTTGCCTTTCTTTACAGAGATGCCAAATGCCAAGGAGGGGAAGGAGGCAACGGAGACGGGAACAGGGAGCGAGGAGAAGTAGCGGTAGAGATACAGGCGCGGTTTCCCCTCCTCCTTTTTTTTCTCCCCTGCCCCCCCTTTTCTCCCTTTTGAATAAAAAATAAAAATGCAGAAAACCTCAGGAGCCTCGTAACTTTCCAATTTTTATTTAAAAATAAACCCACTCTTGCAGCTGTCACCACTCTCGTACGCCCAGCGCGAGCTCCAACCCCATCGGCCAGTATTTATATACGAGAAGGTGAATGCTCTAAAGAGAACAAATGCATTGGATCAGATTCCACGAAAGGAGTCAAGCTTTTGCCAGAGAAGGAGAATTTGGCAGCCAGCATAGTCCTCTGAGGACCCTAGCAGCCCGGAGACCCAGGGTGACAAACGGCCCGGGGCGACCAGTACAGAGGAGAAGGAGAGTGTTTGCGGCCTATTGTTCCCACGCCGTCTTTCTCCAGGCCGGGCTGGCCTTCTGGGCCTTTCCTTCATCGATAAGGTGGTCCTGCAAATGTGCACGGAGGGTGTCGGGAGCACTTGCAAAGAAGAGCCGTGGACAGACCGCGAGACGGAGGGGACTCGGGGCAGCAGGGAAGATCTTGGACAGCGGGGTGAACAGACTGGAGGGGCCGGCACGGGTGCCAGGAGCTCGGGAGCTGTCACCAGCAGAAAGGAATGGCCCCTTGACTCGGGGTGGTGGCCGAGGAGGAGGGAAAGGAGCCTTCAGGGGATAATTAGGAAGTCAGATCTGCAAGAACTTGATCAGTTGGGCGAGGATCGCAGAGATAGGGGGACGCCTCCAGGTTTCTAGTTTGTGCAAATGGAAATACCTAGGGAAAGAGAACCGCGGAAGAGGCCAAGATTGAGAGGGAGGACGATGAATTCAATTTTGAAAATGTGGAGTCAGAGGCAACTTTGAGAGCACAAAGTGGAGATTCGGCTCTGGGGAGTTCAGAAGAGGTCTGGATTGGACGTTCGTCAGGAAGCCACTGGCATGGGGAAGGCCACCTTTGGAGAGAATCTAGAGTAAGAAGAAACTAGGGCCACTTCTGGAGAAGCTCCCTCGTAGACGTGGCGGGGGGGAGGGGCGGATGCCCCAACAAAGGAAAGCAGGCAGAAGCACCCAGATTGGAGAAAAGACGCTGGGCCAGCACAGCATCATGGAGAACAGGAAAGGAGGGCCTTTAAACTGCAGACAGTGGTCAGGAGCGTTGACTATCACTGAGCGGTTAAAGGAATCAAGAAGTGAAAAATGTCCATTAGACAGGTACACTGACATCAAGGTCACTGGTGACCCCGGACAGGGCCGTGTCTGTGTGCGCATCCAGGGGCTCACTAAGGCCTTTTAAGGACCCCGACACAGTGCCTGGCACACGGCCAGCCCTTGGTAGATAGATGTTGGCTCTTGTTAAATTCTCCCTTTAAAGTCTCTAAAGCTCATATTCTTCTATGCTATTGAAGGCGGAAAAAAGGAGACACAGGCTAACGTTTTAATAGGGGAGCTTTAAGATTAAACCCAAAGAATTTCCCGACAGGAAGGCCTCTAAAACGCCCAGAAAGGCTATTAAAGAAGATGACAAAATCCCGGATGAAATCAGGATCAGGACGGATGCCTGCGTGTCTGGGACACGTTGGAGGCTAAACATTTCTGCGAGGTAGGGGAGCAGCCCCAATCCCGGGGGCAGGCCACTCGTGTCCTGGGCGCCCCTGCCCTTCCCCCTCTCCCCCCCACCGCCCACAGGGAGATGAGGGGTGCCCCGGGGGGGAAAGCCTCCTCGTTCCAGTGGGGCTGGGCAGCCAAGGTGAACGAGGCTAGAGCCACCCAGCAGAAAGCACCCAGAGGACAGGCACCAAAAAATATGCTTGAAGGGCCAGCCGAGTGGCCAGGATTACGATGTAAGGCTGGGCCTCAGGTCGGTAATGGGGGGGTATTGGTCATCTCTTCAGACCTCCGCTCCGTTATTTTTGCCGGAAATGTGAGAACAGCTCTCACTAATAACGTATGGAATCTCTTCCAACTATTTGCCTTTCAAGTCAGTCTCCTCAGGTCGGGTGACATAGCTCGTTTAACGGGGTGCCATTAGAGGGGAGATTTAACATGTGGCTAAAAGCATTTGTAGCGGGAGCCGTGGGTGGGTTCCTTTTTAAGCTTCTGTGGCTGGTAACTTGCGTCTCTTCCCTCCGTGCTGTTGGGTTTTGTTACTGAAGCCTTTTTCTTTGCTGAAGGAGGTTGGCCATTAACTCTCCCCTGCCCAGAGCATCCCCGGGCATGGCCAGGCCAGGTCGAGAGCTGAATTGGGCGTCTCTCCCCCTCTCGCCAGAACCCACAGCAGGCTCGGCAGGCTGGTATGATTGCTCCGGGCAGCTCGCCATCCTTGTGCAACTGCCCCTCACCCTGCTTGGGTGACCCAGCGTCTCCCTACGCTGACGTCTTGCAGAAATAACTGGAGTTTTGCAAACGCGACCACCAATCTACTAGCCCACAGAATTTGTATACCTGCCTGAAATCTGAGTCTTGCCTCTTCCCACACCTTGAGAGGCCCAGAAGCCATGAGCGGGAAGAAAGGAACAGAGTTTCTAGAAGGGGAACGTATTTGATTGACGTTTCTTTTTCTTCTTTTCTTTCTTTTTTTTGACTGAGACTTGATTTTTTTTTTTTCCCCAGGAAGGCTTGGGCCCTTTAAGACCCTGCCTGATCTTCCTAAATTTTCGTCCCTGAGTAAACTCCCCAACTTCCAGAGTCCTAAGCTATCTGAGCCTCAGATTCTTCATCAGTAAGAGAGAGACGGTACTCGCCATGGTCAAATCAGGGGCTACAATTAAAAGCATGGAACACAGTGCTCTGCACGGAGGAGGGGCTCGATAAACACACATCAGTTATCTCCTTTTTGGCTACACGTTACAAGTGATCAAGTCCCCAGCCAAAAGTGCCTAAATCAAGAGGGAATTTATTGGATTATGTAACTGACAAATCTGGAGCTAAGCCTGGTGTTAGACACCTAGAGGGTAACTCGGGCAACTGTCCCCAGGCAGAGTTTCTCCGGGGCCGTCCTTTGGCTAGGCTCCCGCACCCCCACCCCCGGCTCCGTGGCGTGCAGGACTTGGGGCAGTAAATGGCACAGGGGCTACAAGACCACATCCTTTCCATCCCCAGGCCAGTAGAGAAGGAGCTACTCTTCCCCTCCACCAAATTCCCCTAAGCCCCCAGCTGGACAGGCACTGGGTGACTTGGGTCATCCTTGAACCAGTCACCATGTCTCCAGTTGGAATTGTGATCACCTGTTTAACCTGACTCTCGAAGTCCACCTGGAGGTGAAGAATAAGGGGGTGGGGGTAGGGGTGCCCTACATAATTCAAGGCACTGACACCTACAGGAAAGGTGTTTCTCCAAAAGAAATGTATAGTCCCATTTCCAAAAAAAGAAAGAAAGAGAAAGAAAGAAAAAGAAAGGTGGGCAGAGAGGATGCTAGATGCCCAAACATAAACCCATAATAGTAATTTTTTTCAAAAGGAAAAGCAGGTTTTCACCCAGAAGAGGGGTGGAAAGCTAGGCGGTCGTAGGAAAGCCAGGTGAGCAGAGAAAGGAAGTAGAACTCACTGCAGTTCCTTGTTCTCTATCAAGCCGGAGCAGATACAGAGAAGATGCGGGGTGAGCGACAGACTATAGGAGGAGGCCGAGCCAGCGAGCACGGGGGCAGGGGAGCTTGCGCGTGATTCAGGCCGCGGCTGGTACCCGTGGGGCCGCGGGAGGCCAGACTAGCGGGGAGTTGGCAGCAGAGACCCTCAGAGGTCGAAGAGAGGACAGCTGTGGTTCTGGACGGTCAGGCGGTCAGAGCACGGTCCCAGTGGCGTCGGCCCAGCTCCCCAGGATGGGAGGGCGGAGGGGCCAGAGAGGGGCCCAGGGGTAACACTTAATTCAGGTAAGACTGGGGCTCGGGGGCAGGCGTGCCGTTTGGGCAACTAAGGCAGCTAAGACGCTGGTGGTAAGAATGGGACCACTTTAGTAATGATCAGAGGACGGGCGCTTGGCCTCAGCATGCTGGGTCCTTAGCCAGTGCGCAGACCTCCAGACACAGCGCGGCCCCCACCAGTAAGACGAGGCGCCCGCCCAGCTTGCCCCACGCAGGCTCTGAAGCTGGGCGGGCTGGGCCGGGAGGAAAAGGCCTGGGGGATGGCGACCTGCCTGGCTGGTTGGGGAGGGCGGGACAGCCAGGCTGGGCCGTGTGAGACTTCCTGGCGGACTCCCAGGCTGTGTATGTGTCTGGAGCCAGGGGCTGAACTGCCGCCAACAGCGTCTGACCTCACGGATCCCCTCGTCAACAAGCAGCAAGAACAGGAGACTCTGGAGGTTACCCCAGCTTCAGAGAAAGCTCTGCAAACAAAACTCAGCTTTTAGGGGTTAATCCGAAGCCCCAGGAGGGGGCGGAGGACCTCCTCTGAAGGGCAGAGCCAGCCAGTGGGCTGAGACTGAAGGAAAGGCATGGAGGCGGCCCGAGATTAGTTTGGCGGCAGCTCCAAAAAGCAGCCCTTCAATGGCGGCTCTTGTCTGAGCCTCCAAAGGGCTGGCTGCCTCCCACCAGCCCGCGATGGGGTGGGTTGCCGGGGCCAGGACCTCTGTCTCCCTGGCTCATGGTCTGCTGCTCTGCATCTCACCTTCCCAGCCACCACGGGCTGGCCGGAAGGCGCTGCCTAGTCTGTGTGCATCTTGCCCTTGCAAGTTTTCTGAGCACCTACTATGTGCTCCTCATTGTCCCTCCGGGGTTCCGTGCCTCCTGCTACTCCCACCAGCCTGCAGAGGGCACGGGCCATCAGCCCTTCCGCGGGGCAGTGGTCTGGGCAGCACTTCTCTCCCGGGGGGATGTTGTGTCCGGGAGTGGGTGCCCAGCAGGTGATGGTGAGAGGAGAGAGCGGCAGGGAGGGGGTCTGGCCTGTCCCTTCTCCAAAGCCCTGAGTCCCCCTGCGGGAGTCTCCGGAGCATAGAATCTTAGATCACACCTACTCAGAGCCAACTCCACTGGGCGGAAAGTGGGACTGAAGTGCAGGACTTGCTAAAGAGCTGGGCTGGGCCCCGCTTCCCTGGGTTCAGAATTTCTAGAACGCTACATACAGGTCTCGGTGGCCAGGCAGCGTCCCCATGCCCTCCACCTGGGCCTCGCCAGCCTTTCCCCGCCGGCCCCTCTGGGAGGGCCCCTGCTTGTCCCCGCCAGGCCGACCCGCCAGCGCGCCGACCCCGGAGGCCCCTGCTCCCGCGGCCTTGCCCATCGCCCATCGGCTCTTGCTCCCCGCTGGAGGGAGCGCTCGGCCTGCGCCTTCTGAGCTGGTGCCTGCGGTGGAGGAGAGAGCCCCCAGCCTGCCTCGGCCCTGCCCTGCCCGCCTTCAGCCCTGGGAGGGGGCCCCTCCACGCATGCACGCACGCACGTGCGCATGCTCCTCAGGGAGCACCGAGGGGTCCACAGAGGGATCGACAGCCCTGCAGCAGCCTGGCCTGCAGGTGGGAGAGGAGCTGGAGAAAGGATCCCAGGGAGAGGGGAGGGGGACCCCGGCATACCCTGGGAGTGGGCAGGAGCTGAACCTCAGCCCTCTCTGCACCGGCGTCCCCACTTGTTCCTGTCCTCAGAGAGACAGCAGATCATCGGGAATCCCGGGATGGAAAGCCCAGCTGCTCCCCCTCACCTGCCCCATTCCAGGCTCCCAGCTTACTCAGGTGGACCCCCAAACCGCTGGTACCCCTTGTGCCCAGCTCCCCCCCCTTGGCTATGGGCAGACACCTCTTCTGCTTCCCCAGCGAGAAGCACTTCTCAAATCCCAAAAGCCGGCCTCCTCAGTGCTCAGAATTCCCAGGAGGCAGTCAAAGATCCGTGGTGATACTGGGCCAGAGTGCTTAGCTGCCCCTCCAGATAAGGATGGACAGATGTCTTCTCAAGTTCGTGTACAGCTTCTAAGCGGGTGCACGCTTCCCGTCTCCTTGCCAGGCTGCCTGGCCTCAGCAAGTCTGAGGAAATGTAGTCCTGGGACCACCACGAACCAAGTCTCCTGTGCCCTTAAGAAAGGACGCCAAACATCCTGTCATTAGCCCCACTCCCTTAGACCTGAGGTCAGGCACCCCACCTCGGCAGGAACGACCTGATCACTCCAGCCCACACCGACTCCCCTCCCCACTGATCCTATGCACTGACGCCTGCCCGACACAATCCCATGCTTGCTAAGGATCTGGCTTAGTTTCCAATAGTTTCAAGTGCCTGTATTTGACTCCCCCAAGGAAGGTAAAGCCATCACAAGCAGTATTTATTGCTTTTCTTGCTTTGATCCCCATGGAGCTGAGCTTAGATTGATGTAGGATAAACACTCAATAAATGCCCCTGGACTTGGCAAATGAATGGACAGGCTTGCAAGGGACACTGTCCCATCAGGAGAGGAAGACGGCCTTCCTCTCCCCCCCCCCCCCCACCAAGAGAAACCCGAAGTCCTATGTCCTGAAGCAGCAGAAATCGGCTCTCCTCCTCATCCCTGCTTGCCTCCAGCCCCCTTGGCCTCCTGGATCCCTGTGGGTTTGGAGAGGCTGCTGTTTGTGGCTGGGACCAACATCAATTTGCAGCCACTAGGATTCGGCTTCACCCTATGCTGCGTTCATAAATTAATCTCCTGGGATTAGATTCTGTGTTTTAGTAACACTCCTGAGGCATTGTATTTACACATTAATAATAAAAGAAAAAAGTGAGACAAGTTCTGACAACTTTCAATAACATTCAGAAATAAAGTGTGAGGTGCGGGAAGTGTGCAAAGTTAATTAAGACCATTTGGTGCGGATGGGGGCGGGGAGTGTGCCCGTCGCTCTCCGACAGGTGCTATTTCTGAAACCCAATTTCCCTGTCTGTAATGTACCTGACGCCCGCAGAAAAGGAAATGCTGAAATAAACGGAACGAGCAGCACGAGCTCGAACTTTCTCTTGTTTTTGTTCTACAGCGCCTTGGACACTTTGCCAGAATTTGCGGAGGGTCCTTAGGGAAAGAGCCCTTTGGCCCCTCCCTGTGGAGAGCAGATGGTGTGCACAGACTATTCACACCCATTTCGTGCAAGGGTGGGGGGTGGGGGGGTCCTGGGGAAAGTTGAAGTGTCCCCTATTCCTTGGGGAGGGGCCAGCAGCTTACCTATTCACTTACAGCTCTGAGAGCCTTCCAGACCTTTACCTGACCAGAACTTCAACCCAGAATGGGAGAGGAAATGCTCTAGAACCAAAAAAGAGGGACTCTGGGCATATGTCTAAGACAAGGGATGGAAGGCGCCTGGCTGGCTCAGTTGGTTGAGCAGCAGTCAACTCTTTTTTTTTTTTAAGATTTTATTTATTTAATTGACAGAGAGAGACATCATGAGTAGGCAGAGAGGCAGGCAGAGAGAGGGGGGGAAGCAGGCTCCCGCTGAGCAGAGAGCCCAATACGGGGCTCGATCCCAGGACCCTGAGATCATGACCTGAGCCGAAGGCAGAGGCTTCAACCCACTGAGCCACCCAGGCGCCCCGAGCAGTCAACTCTTGATTTCAGCTCAGGTCATGATCTCAGGGTTGCGGGATCAAGCCCTGCATCAGGCTTTGCACTGGGAGGGGGGGATCTCCCTCTCCCTCTGCCCCTCTCCCCACTCACATGCCCATTCTCTCTCTTTCTCTCTCTCGAATAAATAGGTACATCTTAAAAAAAAAAAAAAAGATGGGATGGAAAGAAGCTGGGCTTCCCCACCCCATAACTGGTCTGATTTAGTGCGTGAATACCTATATTTTAAGCTTACATATGCGTAAGCATTTCTGTATTTCCTTCATTTCCATTTTCGTTTCTCTCCATCTTAGAATAGCTTTTTTTGTGTTTTTGTTTTGTTTCATTTTTTTGGTTTGGTTTTGTTTTGTTTGTTTGTTTGTTTGTTTGTTTAAAGCAAAGCCTTTCTGGGGAGAGTAAGAAAAAGAGGAAGAAGGGATTCTCTTTGTTTCTTTCTTGGGCTCCCGGGCACTGCGGGTTTTGGGGCGTGGCAGGAGAGAAGGGAGAAACTCAGAGGGATGTTTCCGGTATATTCTCAGAGCTCTTTCTTCACATCCCCCGCGGTGTTTGTGTTTTGTTCATGTGAGGGGCAAATGAATCCCTTCCTGCCCCCTGGGGTTTCCCTGACTTTATCAGGCTACAGCCCCAGACTCTTCTACCGCCTCCCAAACTGTACCTAATCCCAGCTCATCGCTCTCAATCTTTTGGTCGAGACTATTCATCCAAAAGAGAAAAGACATAAGAGCTGATGACAGTGGGGATTTGGAAGGAAAATGACCATCTGTGTTGCCAACACAGCCCGAGATTTCCAACCTGATTAAGATTTTCAGTGGGTGACCGTAGGTCTTGTTTTCCATTTTGGACCTCTTGCCCTTGGCTCCAGAAAGGGTTTGTGAGTCTCCAGGCAGATTTTGCCTTGCTTGTGAAACATGAGTTTTCATGGGTGATTATATCTATTTCCTAAAAAAACAAGGATTGGATCGAGCCAGCTGCTTTCCCTACACCCTTCCTCCCAACCCTCTAAACTGGAAGCAAATTCTAAATAAAAAGAATGGGCAAAAGCCCTCATGGTCCAATTGACTTGGGTCCCTCAACATGGCCTTATAGGGATTGACCTCCCTCCCAAGTCCTCTGTTTGTGTTAATTGCAACCCGTTTGCTCTCCATCAAAGGAAAGCCATTTGACCTTCACCTGAAGGTCACACTAGGAGATGCTGCTGCTCATGGTTAAATTGCTAGAGAAAGGATAAGCATTTGGGAAATGCAGGGTGAGGTATAAGGAGAGATTCAGCAGCTGAGCTACACCAGGAATGTGTCTACGCAGTGGGCTCTGGCCTGGAGAAAAACCTTCCCAGAGGGAACTTTGTTTCCCTCTGGAAGCAAGGTAGAAAAAATGACCAGCTAGTTTGCCTGGAATGAACCCAGTTGGAACCAAGAAGGCAGACCTGGGTGTTAAGCCAAACAAAGTCCTATGTTATGACTAAGCTATGCACCTGTAAACCAACTCAGAGTTCAAACCGTACCTAGTAATTTATTCATTCACTCCAAACGGCTCCCCGAAAGTGTTACTATTCTGTGACCCACCAGGGAGCAAGGTTTCTGGAAAGAACAGAGGCGGAGCTACAGGCCTAAGGTTGTCGTTTAAAGAGCTCCAGCACGCACCTTCTTTTGCTTCTTGAGCAA
>CM052815.1:82422665-82448695 GCA_028533885.1 Nasua narica
GGTTGGGAGGAGAAGGAATTCATCCTGACTCTCCTCGTGAAGCCTGCTAAGGCTTGTCAACAACTCGGGGCAGGTTTCTGGCCCCCGGGGGTTTAGATCAGGTGGTAACAACAGCTTTTGCAGATAGTTGGCCTCTTCGCTCCATGGCGGGAGAGCTCCTACAGTTTTCGAGGGAAAAGGTCCTTCTCCTAAGAGTGTTTGGGATAGATGCTCTTTGCCCCATTGGCTCATCCTGGTTCTGCAGAGAATATCAGATGACTCGGCAGTACAAGAGTAGGACGGCTACCCAAGACCAGGGACGGTCACTGATCAACACCAGGTGTGCCTTCCCATAGGCGGGGGCTTCTGAACTTGCCTTTTCTGCAGGAAGAGAAATTCTGCTCCTCCGTTGCCAGGATTTCTGATCAATAGCTCGAGCTAGACACCAGTTAGACACCTGCCGACCAATGACGCCCCACCCCTGACCTTCAGGTTGCCAAGGGAACCGAACCCGAGCCCAGAAGGGTCATAAGGGAGCTCTCAGGGTGCCCCCACACGAGGCACAGCCATGGGGGACGAGCGGCTCTCATGCCACCCAGGTAGCTCTTCTCCCGAGCTGAAACTTCCCTGCCGCCTTCTCCCACGGCTGGAGGTTTACAGGTGCGGGGAGCCGGAAGCCTCCGCGGCGGTGAGAGGCGCGGAATAAGAAGTCCACCCATTCACAGAGCTGCGAAGAGACCATTAATGCTAAGCTTCAGCCGGGGAACACAGAAAACGGCATTAAAGGATTTACTTTTCATGACCATAATTCACAGTTAATGTACATTTGATGTTTAATGTATGAACCAGAGGTGACTTCAAACTTGCGGGCCTTTTCTAAATAGTGTTTTAATCTAAGTTTAAAAAAAAAAATAGAGGTTCATACACTCCGTCTGTCAGACAAGAGAGAGGGGGGCAGAGGGAAAGCTAGGTGCGAGGATCCGATGTGGGGGAAGGCTTTGTTCAGTCTTTTATTGAGGTTTTACCTCTAATCTCTCCCTTTTTGATGCAATTTAAGATTAAGGAAATGAAAGGCAAGGCTGCCTGTGAATGGTTTTACAAACAGGATGGCCAAGGGGCCCTCAGAAGACAGTTTTGTAAGAGGCTTTGGGCTCCGATCCCCAGGAAGGACAGCGGTGAGAGGACTGGCCACCCCTCCGTGAGCCCAGGACTGTGGCCCCGGGAAGGTGCCGTCAGTCTGCCAGGGAAACCGGCCTTCTGGGTCCCAGCAGGACGTGACAGTAGCGACAACTCGGGTCGCCACAAGGCAGAGGCAGGCTAGGGAGGTGAAAAAGCCTCACCGGAAGTGAGCGAGGTGCCCCACTCTGGGGGAAAGAGCCCCAGAGCAGACATTCTGGGTCCAGGGTCTACTGTGTGACCTTGGGCTAGTCATCGTCCCTCTCCGGGTCTCAGTCCCCTCACCCCCACCACAAGCTTCTTAGGCTCAATAAGCTATGTCAGAAGGACTCTGTGGAGGCCCTAAGGCCCGGGGGCAGCCTCAGTGGGGGAACCCCGGCCCTCGGCGCCCGCAGCAAGAGCAGCTCGACTTCTGCTGCTGCAAATAGTGGTTCTATGGAAGAAGGAGGTTTTCCACTTAAAGGTTAAAAGCGTTAAAATGTACCACATCAGCCGTCCCTAAGATGCTTCCCAGCCTACGTCTAGAGAGTGGGGTGCTAAGAGTCACCCAAATGGATGTCCTCGAGGAAATAACCCTCCAAAATGGGAGCCAGGGATGACAAAGCCCCTGACAGGACCTGCAGATTTCAGGAACCACATTGCAGGAAGTCTGTGCGGGGTGGGGTCAGGGGCGTCGGCTGTGGGGTTCCATCGACCGACTTTGAGGGGAGCCCAGGTCTCTCCAGCAACACTAAGCTGCTTCCGAGAAGGTGCAGAGCGAGCAGGTCATTGGGGTTTTCCACTGAGATGGGGAAAAGGAGTCAAAGGTGCCAAGGAATTGCTTTGTAGAGATGGGATACGGAAAGGAAGGAAGGAAGTGCAGCGACCCGTGAGGAAGGATGAAAGAAGAAAGGCTTTTCTCCTCAGTAAACCGTGGGTGATTTCTAAAGTTCTCCTCAGTCGAGATCACTTTATGTCTTCATGATTTTTGCCCTATTGCATTTTTCTGGAACGCCTACTCTGTACTGGGCACCGTGGGCTATAAGGATCATGCAACAGACAAGTGTGGATTGCCCTCGGGGCCTGAGACAGTCAGAAGCTGAGCGAAGTTTGCCCCTGTGACGTGTGTTTTAGGGGCGGCTGTCCAGGCTGTTCCAGGCAGTGTGAACAAAGGGAACTCGCTCAGCCAGAAAGCAGGGGGCCTTCCCCTTACCCCCTGAGGACTCGCGCTTCCCAGGTCAGCATGAAAAGATTCAGAATGACTCTCCGAGTTTTCGCCCCAAAGCTGCCCTCCCACTCGCCCCTCGGGCACCAGCCCTGGTTTCCCCGCTCATCCAAGAGGAAGAAGGGCCCCAACCACCTGCACAACTTGCTTCCTCCGTGTGACCTCAGTCTGTCAATCCGTACTTTCTAATTGATGAGATTCTTCTTTCCAAATCTCTTAACTGAAGCGAAAGAACCGCAGGCAAAATGTCCCCTGATGGGAAGCGAGGCCACCCCCCTCACATGACGAGGACCGCCTGACGCCACCAAGACCCTGCGCGGCGGTCCCCAAAACAATGACCTCTTTGACCTTCACCGCCCACCACCCACATGTACCCACCAACCTTTGTCCCCTCCTTTCCTCACATGAACCTGGGAGCATGTTTGGCATTTTGGAGACAGTCTTTGAGACTCTAGTGCACTGTCTTCCCGGGGCTGGCCTCAGTGACATAAATCCCTTTGTTGTGTCACCACTGCTCCTTTCTCGGCCTGCGGATCTCGCCAGCGGCCGGGGCCGAGCCGGGGCCGTGTGGGGACCCCCGGAGCCAGACGCTCGTGCCCCCCGCGCCCTGGTAACAAAACTCAAAACCAACCTTGCAGATCATGGCGCTTCCCTGAGGATCTCCCGCCTCCTCTGCAGGACGTATTGCGAGGTCTTCCACCAACTGCCCTCCTCAGCCTCTGGAAGAAAATTCCCTTGCTTGGGTTACATTAATAAAACAATATTTGGGGGAAGAAAAAAGGAGCTAGACCCACTCCACTCTGTGCTGGTTCAACCAGACTTGACTATCCCGTACAAGTCTCTGACTCACACACGAATGAAACAAGCCTTGATCGAGGGACGGTGGTGAGGGTGGTTGTGGTGAGGGCTAGGGTGGTGAGGGGAGTTGAACCTATGTTTGGAAGAACATAGGAAGAAACCAGATGTTTACCCAGAAGGCGCTGGGCGGGCACGGCTGTCCCAAGGCCTACAGGACAGTCCTAAGGAAGGAAACCGACACAAATCAGTGCCCACAAATGAGAACAAAGGTCAATGGGCCAAAGTTTTAGAACATATTTTATCTCAATTTAAAAAATATATAAAAATGGCTGGACACAGAGTGGAGGCTTTAGGAGGCTGAGTTACTGAGTTCCCTGTGGACAAGTATAAGCAGGAGCTGGGCGGCCATTTAGCAAGGTTATTTGTAAAGGGATACAGAAATGAGGTGAAGAGCTAGGACACGACCGAGTTCTTTCGGATACTGAGCACACGTGACAGGCTCTTTCTGGGCTGGTCAAACTCATCTGCCTT
Organism: Nasua narica; assembly: GCA_028533885.1. NCBI lineage: Eukaryota > Metazoa > Chordata > Mammalia > Carnivora > Procyonidae > Nasua > Nasua narica. The sequence goes on from CM052815.1 coordinate 82,426,354, forward strand.
CCTTCCCCAGCCTTCAGTCCTCATCATTCCTCTTTCTATGATGGTCCCCACCAAGCCGTCCAGAGGCCTCCCCCAAGACCATTGGAGAGGATGGGTCTCCTCCCTGGAAGAACTCTGGACCTTTCTGTCCCATCCTCCACAGGACGTGATTCATGATGGTGTTCGGTTCTCTAGTCACCGCATCTCTCCCTGGCACAGGGGGTGCCCTCCATTGTGTGGTGTGGTAATTGTGATTTATGATAAGAAATGAGCTTTCTAGCACAGAACTCCTAAAACCCGTGGGGCTTGGCTTATGTTAATAAGGCAACTTTTGGACAGTCCCCAGAGTCACTGAAGGATGGGGACAGGTTGCCAGGGGAACCAACCACAAGAATACAGGGTTGGGACCTGCAGTTTCATTTCCCCCCAACACAAGCACCCATGCATCTCCAGCGAACGGAGAGGGGCTGGAGATGCAGGTCAGTCCCCTGTGTCCGGTGATGTCGTCCATCAAGCCCCATCGATCAAGCCTAATGAAGGCTCCTTTGAAAATCCAAAAGGATGGGCTCACAGAGCTTCCAGGGCGGTGGACGTGTGGAGGTCTGGGGAGAGGGGTGCCCTCCGAGAGAGCCTGGAGGCTCCTTGCCCTTTCCCCGTGCCTCGTCCTCGGCACCTCTTCCGTCTAGCTGTTCCTGAACTCTATTGTTTTATAACAGACCAGTGATCTAGTAAATGGAATGCTTCTCCGAGCTCCGTGAGTTGCTCCAGCAAATTAATCAAACCGGGGTTGGGGGGGGGGGGGCGGTCACGGGAACATCCAATCTGTGGCTCGTTGATCAGAGCACAGGTGACAACCTCAACTTGCAATTGGCATTTGCAGGAGGCCGTGGGGGGAGGCAGTCCAGTGGGACTGAGCCCCTGGCCTGTGGGGTCTGATGCTTTGCGTAGGTAGATAGGTCAGAACTGGGTTAACTGCTTGGTGGTGTAGGGAAACCCCCCCCTAATTCCCCCCCCACACACACACACTGGAATTGGGCACGAGAACTTTTACACTCCTAAGTTTGCGTGTGGCTCTGCGTCTCACTTCCTCTCCAGCTTCTGCTTTCAAAGGTTTTCCGCCCAGAAACCGTGGACCTGCCTCACCAGGGCACAGGTCTGTTGGCCCCAGAGTTGATCGTTCACCCCCAGACTAGGAAAAACTTGTTTTTCTAGCCTGTCTGAAAAGGTTCCCACTCCCATCGCCTCAATTGCTGCCCCTCGAGAGCTGTAGCCTGTGGCCCCTTTTCACACAGCAAATGTTTCTAGAAAGGCAGAGAGCAAAATGGATCCCGTCCAGGAGAACCAATCCTGAAATCTCAGAATCTTCCACGTGGGGGTGATGATAAACAGATGCCTCTCATCTCGACAAAGGAAAGGTCACCCACGGACAGTCCAGAGTAATTATTAAATAACTTCCCCCATTTGTTCAGGATCAGTAGTGGCCTCATTACCTGGATCCGAAGACAATATCTCCAAGTCCTGGGCATGGATCCAAAAAGGTCATTAATAACAGGAGAGTCCCCAAATTTGCAGGAAAAGAAAGACCAGCTCTAATTAAGGAAGCAGAACATTCCAGACCAGCCCTTTATATCAACTGGTTGCAGGGTAATAACAATTTGCTTTTCTCAGGGGCTGACTTTTCCAGCCCCTTGATGAACAGTAGCCAGGTTAATGGAAACTTTCCCTGGCAAACGGGATCCTGTATGTTACAGGCAGGGTATTGAATAACTCATGGCTTCAGATCAGAGTTCAGGGGCTGGACCCAGAGGCTCAGATTCCTGGCTCTTTGCCCAGACAACTGGACTCAAAGAAGAGCCCGGTGTGCACGGGTCACCTAGTGGCAAAGCACTGCACTTAGTCCCAACCGGGGTTCTCCAGGCATCGGCACTGAGAACAAGTCTACCCTGGGGCTCGCAGTTAGAAGGGCAGCCCCTCTCCTTCAACTGCCTTGAGTTAACCAGGCATCTTTGAACTGCTTCCTCAAGCTGGGTGCCCCCGACTTTCCCCTAGGAGCCCCTCAGCCTCTAAAGACAGGTTAGATTACGCTAGCTATCCAAGGAGAGCTAACATCGCAGCAATCTCCCCTTCTGCCTCATTTCCCTGCTTTTCCTCTTCTCCACCAGCCTTAAAGCCCAAGAGCATACCAGCTGAGAGTTCGGCCTCCAGCCAGAGCCTGCACAAAACTCTGTCTGCCACTTACCAGCTGGGAAGACTTGGGCAAAGCTCCGAAGCCTCGGCACCCCGTCGACAAAATGGGTAGAACAGCTTGTGGTCCAAATAAGGAAGGGCCCTTCTGAGAGTGAAGGGGGGGCACCCTTCCTGATTATACTCAGAGACCGCAGGCATAAATCAGAGTGCCCCTGGACAAGCCATGACGCCCGGTGACCCTGTTGAGCAGGGTAATCATGAAGGTCACACAGAAGTCGACGCGTCACACGCTTACCGCGATGTGCAATGCATTCCAACGGTCGGAAACCAGCACCGCCTGATGATCGTTCCCCCACCTTCCCCAACGCCCAGACTGCCCGCAGGTCAAGAGTGGCCAAAGGATGGAGGGAGGGAGTCTCCTATTTCCCGGGGTCCCACCCCACCTCCCGCAGGCCTGTCACCACCCTTTCTCCAAACCCAGCGGTCCTAGCGGCCGCGACTCACCACAGGGTCCAGCAACATGCACACCGACGCCCACCAAAGAACCATTTGGCGTCGGGGACCGTCCCTGGGAAAGGATCTGGCGTCCTCCATGGGAAGTCTGAAGGAGCACCGTATGACCCGTCTCAGGGTTAGTCCAGCAAATGGATCCGATTAATCTAATGAAGGCCTGAAACACCCTGTTTCCACCTCACTCGGGCCCGTGCTCTGGGGGCACCGGGCTAGATCCAGGGTGGCCCCCAAATGTGCCTGATAATTAAAACAATTTCTGCCCCGGCTGATTGCTTCCCCCATTACTCTCTCCCATTACTGGAGATGCAAACAATAAATAATTTAATAACCCGGGTTGAGTAGAATCTGGTTCCAAAACAAAGTGTTTTAATTCTCCAGTGTGCCTGCTTTCAGCATTACTGTAATTCCATTTCCCTTCAGTTGACTGGGCCTTTTGCTGCTTTTTAGGCTTCTCGTATTTCTCCCCAAGTTTTCCCCGTGGGGCCCTGACAGCCGCATTAGAGCGGCCCCGCGGCCAGCATGACATCACTCACTACTCAAGTCCAAGGCCGGGCTGCAGGTACTTATCAACCCCAGCAATGCGCCCTCGAAGTGGAAATCTGGCCTGGCCGTGGGGCTGCAGGCAGGGCACCCCGGCCCCTCCCCTTTCCCTCGCCCTGCCTCCCGTGATCTCCTTCCAAGCCCTGGCAGCCCCGGAGAAGAGACAGGCCTGGGGGGCTGTGGAGGGGGCGTGGGAGCCTAGCTTCTACCCACCCCCACCCCTCATCATACTCCAATCCTGGTTCTGAAGGAAGCGTCTCCCAAGCCCCCCACTTTGGCCACAGTCTAGAACATCCCCAACCCTCAAAGAGAGATTAGATTTTGCTCCCTCTCCAAAGAAAGCCAGAACCACAAGCTCTCACTCTGGCCAAGGAAAAACTCGCCGCTCGGGCCTCCCACCCTCTGCCCCCACCACAGTCCTCCCCTCCTGCCCGGAATCTGCTGACGAGCCTGCCTGGGAGTCTGGGGCCCTTGCCTGAAGCCGAGGGGGCAGGGGAGCCACAGCTGTGGGGGGAAACAGGGGGAAAGGAAACGCACCAATGGAGCTCGTTTAAATAAAGAGCAGGGAAGCATTGTGCTCCATTGATTACAATTTTTTTTTTTTTTCTGAATGTTGTGACATTTGCAGGAAGGCTAATTTATTCAAGCATGGAAATCTTTAAAAACTTAATTAAGTTATTTCTGTGATTTTTTCCGGGCCTTATTGTTTCGAGTTCACATTTACTTTCATCCTTGTTAATAAAAAAAAAATAAAAAAAAAGTGGGGAGGGGGGTGGGGAGAGAAGAAGAAGAGAAAAATGATCTCCCGGAAGTTCCCAGGACAGTTTCTAGATGCTCCATTCCCCTGTGAGGCCTCGGAGCACAGAGCGTACAGAGCGAAGGCGGCGGGGGGAGCCTCCCGTGTCAGGGTCCAGGTGAGGGCTCCGTCCCCATGAGGACAGGGTGGGACTAATGCCTGGCCTCCTCCCCCGGGGACTGTGGCATCTGTAGCCAGCATAGGTGAGTGTGGGCTTGACCACAAATTTCCTACAAAACCTTGCTGGTTACATCACGGCGGATAACAGTCCTCCCAAGCAAGCTTGATGCTGTCCTTTGTGGGGTGTCACGGCGGGAGGCAAGGTTGGAATTCAGAGACCAGGCCTGGTGCCAGAGCCAGATGTCTTCCCACACGGCGGTGCTGCCTACGAACAAGAGTAGGGGCTTCATCAAGGGCCCGGTGCTCTCCAGCGCGGGCCCCAAATCCCGAGAAGCTGTGTTCACCCATGTCTCCGGAAGCGAGTAGAGTAGGGAGGATGCCCCATCTCCTCAGTGACACATGGGCTCCTGACCCTCCCTGAGTCACTAGTCTGTGGGGGACTCAGATGCCCGGGCAGGGAGGGCACGGAGCAAAGAGTAGACTGAGTTAAGAAATGCAGAGGTGAGGATTCCCACTAGAAAAATCAAGCCCATGCTGGCAGGAAGAATATATAGAGCTATTATGCAGTCAGCACTGATTTATACAAAGACACAAATAGTAGGACTCCGCTGTTAGGTGGGGTCCTGCCTGGGGATGAGCACTGTGGGGCTTGACTGGGGGGTGAGTGGAAAGGGGGGGAGGCACTGGGTTTGGATTAAGGACACGTATGGTGGGGGGGGTGGGGGGAAGGGAGGGAGAAGCCACGCCTTTCAGCGGCTAATATAGGAAGGCTGAGCAGGTGGTCCTTTAAGGGTTGCCTAGATGATCAAGGGTAGATGATGAGATATATGAGCTTATTTATGGAGAAAGGAAAAAAATAGTCCAAAAAAAATTTTTAAAAAACAGGCAGAGAAGACAGGCTCTGGAGCCTGGGTGAAGGCTTCCAAAGTAGATGGAGAGGCCACCAAGGAATGAAGATGGAGAAAGAGAAGGAGACTCCCTCCGAGGAAGCAAATGGGGGAAGCCAGGACCCAGCAGGCGTGCAGACGTGTTCACTGCCTTCCTCCCTGGGTTCTGCCTGATGGAACCTTTCCTGCAGATGATCCCAGCTCAGAGCAGATGGGACCCAGGACCCTCCCCAGAGGACCTCCCTGAGTTTCCCTTCCTTTTGTTTTAGCCTTCATCTCGAAACTGTCTCACTGAGGAAGATGCAGTCTCTATAGGTGTCTCCAGGGTACCTCTTTTTGCCTAAAAACAAAACATTCTCATTGCATGCAAGACAGTATTTATCCAGCCCCAACTCTGAAATGAACCCTCTTTGTCCGAGACATCAGGCAGGGGCTCCCCGCTGGGGCTCCCCTCTGGGTCATCTGGATTCTGATGACATTTGCCCATATTATTTTTAAGTCATTAGTCTCTGCCTGATATTGTGAGTCAAGAACTTTAATAAGAGAAATTTATGGCTTGTCTCCTCCAATCAACACAATAATTCATGGTTGTGTTGAGTGCGCTACGCTAATGGATATTGCTTTCAACTGGGTGGGTTTTTTTTTTTCCCTCCTCAAATTCATTAGCTAGTTCCTCCTGATCTATTAGCAGGAACAGCAGACACTTCCCCCCCACCCAGGCTGTCCGCTAACACGGCAGGTCTCCAAGTGTGGTCCTTAAGAGGTCTACCAGCGAATCCAAATGGAGAGGCATACAAAAATGCCCTTTCTTAAAGTACGATTTCCAGAGCAGATTGGAAGGTACATTCAGAAGGCCCAAAATGAACATTATCAAAACTGTAAGTACAGTAACGATTATTTACCCAGGCACAAGTTTCCCTGGATTGTCATAAGGTCTGGGTAGCAATCGGGGCTGGTGAACACGAGAGGCCCATGCTTTGTGTTCTACTGCTAAGGTCCGGGCTGGCGGGGGAGCCCCGCTTTATCCTGGAGTGCAGTTTGACTGGGCATCAGCCTTAAATAAGACAACCAAAAATGTCAGGGTTCAGAGAGAAATGCCTCCAGCTCTCAGCCCAGCTGTCTCTTTCCAGTATCAAGAGTGGGCAAAGAAGGAAAAGAAGAATAAAATAAAAACGACGGAGATGGAGGAGACCCTCATCAAGCTGTGGTTTCGAAACCGAGCCCTGGAGGGCTGGGGCCATGTGGGCCACCTTCTTGCCCTGGGCCAGCCTCCCCTGCTCTCGGCAGCAACCACGTGAAGCCTGAGGCCTGGGTTCAACATCGCATCGCTCCATACACAGGAACTAGTCACTCCGACCCTGATTCCTAAAAGCTTCCCATCTAGGGGAGGGACGATCAGAGGAAAAGGGGGGCTAGCCATTGGTTGCATTTCTACCACGGCAACAGGGAAAAGAGAGTGGAGACCACTCCTTAAGCCCACCGGCACTTTAGTTCCCTGCAGTGCCCCTTCCCCCAGTGCCTAACTCGTGCACGCGTGCTCTTCTAGGAGCTGCTGGAAACTTGACAGTTAGAGCTCCGGCACCATTAAGACCAGTCAGTCACTGGGCTGTAACAGGCTGTTCTCTTCCTGGCTTGGCCCGCAAGTCTTCTGCCGGCTGCTGGGCCTCCCTCCACATCCCGCCTCATTCCCCGAATGACTGAGGGGAACTCCTCTGATGAACTTCCGTGATCCCTGTGCACCGTGCACTTTTCCGCCGGAATGAGACTGTTGTGCTTCGTCTCTTCCCCCCGTACCTGCCTTTGAGCGAGACCTCTGCATAGTCCTGATCCCAGCTCGTCCTTCACCCCATCCTTCTGCGCCAGTGATTCGCAAACTCCAGCGGAAATCACATCACCTGGAGGGCTCGCAAAAACTAACACAATGTTGGACGGGGCCGCAGTGTTTCCTTCTTTTTTAAGATTTTGTTTATTCATTGGAGACAGAGAGAGAGCATGAGCAGGGGGAGAGGCAGAGGGAGAGGGAGAAGCAGGCTCCCCATTGAGCTAGGAGCCTGACGTGGGGCTCGATCCCAGGACCGGAGATCACGACCTAAGCAGAAGGCAGATGCTTAACCATCTGAGCCACCCAGGTGCCCCTGGGCCGGAGAGTTTCTGGCTCAGCGGGTCTGATGCAGGGCCCGAAGTACGCATTTCTAACCTGCTCCCAGGCCATGCCAACGCAGCTGGCCCGGGAACCCCATCTTGGGAACCTCCATCCTACATCCCCAAGTTTTCCCTCTTCCTCTCCAAGCAGCCCGGCGCAGGCAGGAAGCAAAGCACCATGTTTTGAATGGCTGCATCCCACCTGTGGGCTGCCCCAGAGGGCCGTGCCCCCCTCGCCCTCCAGCCACAGAAACCAACCGGGCTCACCTCGCCCAGTCCTCTGAGTTGCCGCTTCCCGTCTCACGGCCACCCCACAGCTTCCCTCTCCGCCCATGCCTGTGGCTTTTTGCCTTTTGCTTTTCTCGCACTCCCGTGTTTCTTCACATCCATCTCTGTCTGCCAGATTCTCACATCCAGGCTTCCTCTGGCGTCTCTCCATAGTCCTCATCCATCTCGCTGTGCAGATATTTACATTTCTAAAGCCCAGTGTGTTTTTATGATTCCTCCTACTTCAGCCAAAAAGGGATTTTCCTCTCAAATCTACTTCCAGTTAGACTGTGGGCTGGGGGAGGGCAGGCGCTGGGCCCCGTGGAGTGACCCTTCTGGAGGCTGTTTATTCATCAAGAACACAGAATGATGGCAGCAGGGACAGAGAGCAGACATACCATTGCCATACCTTGGGCCACCTGTCCCACTCAGGGACCCACTCGGGGACAGTCAGGACAACAAATAGATTGTTCGGTTGGATCCTATTGATCCTTTTTAATTACTGGGAGCTGGCTTGAAAACCCCTTCCAGAGACCTCGTCATGGGTATTTATTTGCAATCCTCAAGGACCAAGGGAAAAAACAATTACATATTCTTTCCTGGGGCAGAAGCCCTTGTTCCCTAGGAAGCAGAGTAATCAAAGGAAGTGGTCGAGGGCTGAGACTCTGTCTTGGATTGCTCGCTCTGAATCCCAGCTCTGGCCTTGAATAAACATGATCATCAACAAATATCATGCCTCTCTAAACCTCAATGTCCCCATCTGCAAAATGGGCATGGTGCCTCAGGGCAACGTGCAGAGAACTAGATGGGGAGACACATTTAGCACTTGACACCTATGTCCCCCACATAGGACCCTGCCTGCTGATGCTACTGGCACTGTTATCCTCGAGGCACGCCACACTTTGGAGCCTCAGAAGCTGAATACAAAGGCTGAGAGAAACCATGGGTGGGTCACCTTGTACCTGAGACTAATTCCACATCAACTAGCAAGGCTGGAGCTTCTCAGTTAGAAAATAGCCATTCCCCATTTTGCCCTGAACAGTCAACCGCCCCACCCCCACCCCCCCACCCCCCCCACCCCCCCCCCACCCCCCGCCCCAGCACTTTACTTAAAAGCTGTGTGCTTTGGCTTTTGTCTTGTTTTGTTTTTTAAATAGAAAAAAAAAATCCTATTCTTGTCCGTCCAGTGTTTTTCCAGCAAAAGAGCAAGTCAGCACTAAGAATTCTCCCTGGTCAGCAAAACGTACGTTGCAGTGGGACAATTTGGGGGAGTTTGAGGAGGCCCTAATGAGACGGGAAGTTAGGGGCGGCTGGGCACTGGATAGTTTTCCAGGCGTCCCAGAGATTCCTTGGGAGGGATTCCTTCTCGTTCCTTCTGCCTCTACTCCATTCCCTTCCTGTGGAATGCATGTGGAAGGCAAGCCCAAGGTCTTAAGAGGAGTCAGATGCAGGAAAAGCAGAAAAGCAGAAAAGCAATTCTTCCAGAATAGTCTGGAGTCTGATGATTGGAAAATCATAGCCCTCCTGCGGACACTGGGGCCATCTCTTTGAGGGCCTGTCTTCCAAGGATTCTAGAAGGAAAATGTAGGTTATAACATCAGCCACCTGCCCATCACCAAGGGGCTCTCTGAGAATGTCTTGCCCCAAATCCCTGGCTCACGGGCCACCAGAAGGACACGCTAAAATCTGTCAGCCACGGTCTTCCTAAGGATGCCCACCCTTGTCTGCACATGGACGGCAGACAGAGGGAAAAGCCCATTGTTTTCTATCAGCCAGAGCAGCCAATCTTCAGAGAGGCCGCAAGGCCTCATCTTTCAGGTTCCTCAACTGCAGAATCTCCCCTGCCCCATCTGCCCCTCCAGGAACCTGGAAATCAGGCCCGCCTAGGACACCGCCAGGGAACGAACACACGCAGTGGACCAGATGGGCGGGATCGAAGATCTCAGCTCAGCCCGTCTGACGCCTTCTGCCAGTTACTCCATCTCCCGGGGCGCCCATCGGTTCCTCGGGGATACGGGTTCGGTTCCTGCTTCCCAGAGCTGTTCGCGCAATGAAATGAGTCGCATCAAAGCAAGTACCGCGCGTGTACGGTAGGAGCCCCCAAGTCTACGGGGCTCACCCGATAAATTGTGGCTCTCGCGATTACTTAAACGAAGATGCAATACTGACAAGTTTATCTGTTACCGGAGTCTGGAACACGGTCAAATTCAGCACCCCAGGACCTTCAGCTGAAACGAACCTCACCGTGTACGAAAGCAACTCCGAAGTTCTCTGCCGCTGCTCTCGCTCTCCCCAGCTCATCTCCAAGTGCATTTGTATTCCTTCGCTGCCCGCCGCCCGGTACATATGGAATACATTTTCTTTGGATGTCTCACCATTAACGTTTTCATCTCTGCTTAGCGTCAGGGGCTTTGCACGTCGCTGGCCTTCCAGAGCACTAAGCCTGCCTTTGTGTAGGCTTGCTTTGTTCTCTCATTTCCTCCGCAGCCAGGGAGCGTTCCTGGGCAAGGGCTCTGGGAGGAGGGGTTCGGCACGGCAGCTCAATACACTTGGAGTTTTGGAGAAGGACGAACCAAGTCCCACCTGACCCATGGGTCCCCTCCCTTCCTCCCCGGCACCTGTGGCTGCCTGAGGATCGGCTCCAGCCTCCGTCTTCTTACGGCTGAACCCGCACGTGGGTGGGCTGAGCGTGGCCGACAAACACAAGGAAGCTGGCTGCCGTGCTCAACGCTCATGCTGTCGGTAAGCCGAGCGTGGCTCGGGAAGATGATCTCCGCCCCGGAGAACGTAGTAACTCACAGTTATTGGCAAATGGGCAGCGAAAGGGGCACAGTCGTAGGCATTGATGAATGAGAGTGCGAGTCGGTGTCGCGTTCCAGGTGGGCGGGGAAGGGGTCAGCCAACGCGCCACGAGAGCCCTGGAGACTCGCACTCCACTTCTAGGAAAGCAGCCGACGGAGATCATCAGAAGCCTGGTCAAATATTATGATGCAAAGAGGTTCGCTGTCGTGGTGTTCACAGCGGTGCACATTTGCAAACAATCCCAATATCTGGCAATAATTGGTTAACTGAATCCATACGCATCCATGGAATTCCATACTCTGGAAGGTTTTTAGAACATATTATAGAACAATATTTAATAGGCTCATGATATAATCTTACATAAAAAAAGATTATTAAGAATGTAGATATAATGTAATTCCAAGGTTACTTTAAACTGTATACCTTGGGCACAAAAGAGCCTAGGAGGAAAGTCCCTGAAACCTTAACAGTAATTATCTTTGGTGATATGGTCATGAAAGGTAGCCTACTTCCTTCTATAGATTTTTCTGTACTTCTGACACCAAACGTGTATTATAATCAGAAAAGAATGAGGAGCCGTGTAAACAAAAGTGATGTTTTCCTCGGCACAGTCCGCTTCCACAATAGAAGAGGCAGGTTCGCTCCCTGGGACCACCTTCAACCCTGACCTTTGAGGATAGGACAAGGCAGGGGTCCGTCCGCTGGCCTGGTTGGCCCGGTTGGCCCGGTTTCACCCTGTCCAGCCTATGACCGAAGCTGCCCGGGCCGGATTGTCCAAGAGGCCAGGAGCCCGCCCCCGGTCGTGATCTCCTGCGGCCCTGCACATCCCGGGAGCCTTTTCTAAGCCTCCCGTTAGCAGGCTCTCCTCCTGTCTATTAGGTCACTGCAGATTGATTCATCTCACTTCACTGTGGTTTACAATTTGCAGTTCTTGACCCTTACATTCTCCCCTGGGGCTGGAGCCGTGTTTCGGCGGTACCAGCAGCCCAACGGCAGCCGGGGGCGCGCAGCGGCCGGCCTTCTATCCCGTTGGCCTCCTCGGCAGGCTCCTTGCCCTCTCCCTTCCATTCCGGCCCCCTCCGGCATCCACACACGCAAGGCTGCCTCCTCCAGGAGCATGATGGGGTCCTACCCAAGATAACATGGGAAGGCCGAGACCCGGCCCACAGGGATTCCGATCTGCACAGCCGAAGTCCTTACCCCTGGCCAGGTGCCCGACAGGAGCCTCCACGTGCAGAGCCCTCAAGGTCTGGGCCCTTCCGCCTTGCCTTCCAGTGCGCAGCCGGGAGCGCGGAATGTCTGACCCAGGTTCCCGTCCCGGGTGAACTCTAAAAGCCCAAAGACTCTGGGCTTTTGATTTATAGGTGGAGTCTTTGCAGAATAATCCTTCTGACAAGTGATATCAGCAGAAGAAAGCGCTGGAAGATAGTTAGGGGGACTCTAGTCTCCAGATCCTTACTGCCAATCATGAAAAAATACCAAATTTTGTCCCCCAACCTTCAAGGTCTTCAATCACACGACCCGCCATCCTGATCCCCCCAGTTTCTCTCTTCTGCTCAGTACGAACGTCAAGTCCATAAGATCCTCTCCCCCTACTCCCTTCCTTCTACACAATTATAAGAGTCGCTGGACACAAGGAGGGAACTTAACTTCCGATCCTGACTCTTTTGTTCACTCTTGGGCCCTCAGGCCCATCGTGAGCCATCCTGAGTCTCAGCTTCCCATCTCAACTTCTGGGTGGCGAATTGAGCACCCAGACACCTTGCCAGTTCTCACATCCTTTCGGGCTTCTTGGGACTGGCTCGGAAGCCTTGTCTGCGAGCGGTTGGCCCCTCCTCCAATGACCACAGGTTCCCTCTGCAGTTATGTTTTCAGCGTAGAGGAATTCGCCCAGACGTGTCCTGCGTTTCCTTTGTCAGTATGTGCAAGATCGGTCTGTTTATTTGTCTTCTCCTGGCCACGTCCAGAGCGCCTTCGGAACGATGGCTGCCTTTCCTCGCGACCCCCTAATACCGTGTGCAGAACACAGGAAACAGCCGAGCGAGGTTGTTAGTTCTCTGACTAATGCCTCCCCCTCAGGCAGACTTGAAAAGGGACTCATTTAAATTTGGTTTCCCTGCCAGAATTGTCGGGCCTCAGTAGCCTTGGGAAATCACCAAGGAGGAAAATCACCATTTATCCTAAAATCTCAGCAATCTGCAGGACCGCCACCAGCCCCAAACCTCTGCCTGGCCCTCACCAAGCAGTGTGAAATGCCCTCTTCCCAGCCCTTTTCAGGGTCGCGGCCACACCCGGAGAAGAGCAGGCCTCTGCTCCCCGCCGGGCACGGACCCTGTAGGGATCGGCGGACTCATTCAAACCCAGGGCCCGGATTTTCCAGCACAGATGAGCTGGAGAAGCCCTGACCCGGAACCGCAGACACAGATGTGAGAGGCGTTACACCCTGGGAATCCGTGACTGTCTCTGCTGTGTGACCCCAGAGAGCTCACTTGACATCTCTGGATCCCCTCTGCCACTGCTCTCGCACAGACATCATCGCACCGACCTTGTGAGGTTTCCATGAGACTGTGTGCGTGCTTTTAAAAAACGTGAGTATTTTGCGCTCTTCATACACTGCTTTAGTGCTTCCCAGGAGCACCTGGCCCACGATTGCCCTTCTTTCCCCCCTTTCAAAGCCCCCCTTCCGCAAGGCTGCCAGCAGAACGGCCACACGGATGAGGGAGAAGCATTCATCCTGATACACGGAGTTGGATCTCGTAACGTCTTTCCCCCCCCTGCATTGCTGGCGTGTGAGGCATTTAGGTGCTGGGGACCGAAATGGCCCTATTTAGTACTTTAGTTATGTGTGGGTTCATAGGTTTTCAAGGAGTTCCCTGAAAACCTCCCCCTACATTTAACACATTCCCTACGAGAGGAAAACTTCCCCGCTTGATGGAAACCAACTTCCAAGCAAATCGCTGGAACCCTGCCCATCCGGAAGTAGGGTTCTACCTGTGTTAAATCACCTTCAGCTGCCGCTGTTCTGCACCAACCAGTGGGCTAATGACACATTTGTGGATCCCAGCGTGTGTGTGAGATTACAAACACAGGTGTGGTCTCCTGCCTTCCCCTGCAGAGGAAGGAAGGGGCAAGAGGAAAGAAAGCACAGTCAGTTCCTGGGCCCTCTGATCTCACAGAAGGGGAGCTTTCTGCGTAGGATCTTCCAGGGGCTGAGAGCTCTTTTCTGGTGAAGCAACTTGTGCAAAAGACACATACATTGTAACAGTCCCAGGCAACAAAAGGAATCTTAGAAAGGACTCCTATGTCTCAGCCAGAAACAGAAAAACAGATGTTTTCTCCTAGACAGGATGTTGGAGGCAAGAAGATGGGATTCAGGAACGAGTGGCTCCAGGAAAAGCGAACAGCCTTCAGAGAGGGGTTTGCACTGCTTCCCAAAGCTACCAGGATCTCAGCTCTGCTGCGCCCCTCTCCTAGGAAAGATGCCCGGGAGGCCGACCAACCCACTGTTAGAAGAACTGCCAAGGGGCTGAGACCAGGGATGCCTCTTGCCTAGTGGTTGTTGCAGGCTGAACTGTGTCCCCCTCCCCCAAATTCATATGTTGAAAACCTAACCCACCAGGAGCTCAGAACATGACTATATTGAGAGATCTGGGTCCTTAAAGAGGTCACGAAGGTTAAAGAATGTTCATGCAATACGAGTGGTGTGTTTAAAGGAAGGAGGTGAGGACGCGGTCAGGCACAGAGGGGAGGCCGCCCCCGGACCCGGGGAGCAGACGGCCGTCCGCAGGCCAAGGAGAGAGGCGTCAGACGCAAGGACCCTGCCCACACCTCGAGTTCACATTCCAGCCTCCGGGATGGGGGAAAAGTAAATGTCTACTCTTCAAGCCGCTCTCCGCAGAGTTCCCCCGAAGTCAGAGGAACGAGGAAGAATGGAAAAAAGATAGAGCCCAGGAAACCCTGGTCAAGGCCTTGCTGTCTGACTTTGCAGTTATCCACGGTCATGTCCTGGGTTTGCAAGACAGTTTGGGTTCTCAGGATCGACTCCCTGAGAAGCCTCCCCCGCCAACCCTTCTTAGCCCGCCAAGCAAACAGATTCTGGTGCTTATAGGGCCACGAAGGGTCCCGCTGAAAAGGGCGCGTGTGGGTTTGTTTTGCTTATTTGTGAATTCTTTTAAGATTTTATTTATTTTTATCTTATTTTTTGAAATATTTTTTCATGTGTCAGACAGAAAGAGAGAGAGTATGAGTGAGGGAGGGAGAGAGCGTGAGCAGGGGAAGCGGCAGGCAGAGGGAGACGCAGGCTCCCCACTGAGCGAGGAGCCCGATGAGATCATGACTGAGCCAAAGGCAGACGTCTAGCCGACCAAGTCACCCAGGCTCCCCAAGATTTTACTTTTTAGAGGGGAAGGTACAGGGTCTTCCCTCACACCTCCTGCCTGGACACATGCACAGCACTGCCCCCCATTATTAGCAGCTCCTGCCCAGTGGGGCCCTGGTTATAACTGGAGGCCTTTGTTCTTCGACCCAGTTTCCTTCTAGTGGCTGAAACCCCGTGGGCCTTCTCCCCTCCTTTCATTGTCCACTGACTTCCCCTCGGTCCCCAGTTCATTGTGTTTTCCGTGAAATAAAATACGTCTCTCCCCCAAGCAGGGCCCCGTTTCTTAAACCACCACAAGCTCAGAAAAGCTGGTAACAGTCAGTACCCCTTTCAGGATTCCTACTGTGTGCGTCCTCGGATGTCATTACTCATGTGGCTTCTAATGGCCCCGATCCCCCGGGAAGTGAGGAAGACCACCCCCTTCTCACGGACGAGGAAGCCGAGGTCAGCGGGGGAAGGACCCTGCATGTCCTCGGCCGACGGTTTGAGCAGAGTGAGGAGGGCGGAAGGCACGCTTCGGCTGACTCGCCGGCTGTGCACTTCCACGCTGCCTCCCTGACGAGAAAACACACCCGGGAGGCTCATTTACCATGTGAAATGCTCTGTAATGAAAAGTGCTATTCTTTTTCAATTTTTTATGGTTCAAAACTGGGAGAGAAAAAAAGAGAGCGCGAGCGAGATCCTCAACTGACACGGAAGTCCCTTGACTTCCGAAACCGAGACCTTCACCTTGAAAACCTTCTGGGTGTTCGTGGTGCCCGAGAGCAATCTCAGTCCGTCTCGAGTTCTAGATCGGAGGGGCTGTGGGTCACTGTCTGCTCTCTGCCCTAGACCAAAGCTCTCTAGGCAGAATGACCACATACGTGGTAGTATAAACAGAAACGTTTCTAAAAGGAAGGGGAGGCCCCAGTAGTCATTCCTCCAGGACGAGAAGGAACCCGGGACATATGGCCATCCCACGTAGGAAACAGCGAGCGACTCTAGCTTGCTTGCCATGAGAGTCCCAGTGACAGATTCCACGCTTGGCACGTAGCAGATGCTCAATAAAGAAATCTGTTGATTGATTCAACAACATGTCTTTCATTGACTTCTCACCATTTTGTCCCACCAGAGCTCTCAGGCCTTCTCCATGGCTGCTGCTTACATATCCCAGCCCTAGGGGACACGCGGGGCTCTCCCTTAAGCCCACCTTGGACCCACCACACCCTCTCCTGCTTCCGAGCGTTTATGAAACTGTGACCTCTGGGGCGCCTGGGTGGCTCAGTTGGTTGAGCATCTGCCTTCGGCTCCAGTCATGATCTCTGGGTCGTGGGATCGGGTCCTGGATCAGGCTTCCTGCTCAGAGGGGAGTCTGCTTCTTGCTCTACCCCTCCCCCCTCACTCATGTGCTCATTCTGTCTCTCTGTCAAATATATAACTGAATAAAATCTTCATTAAAAAAAAAACCTATGACCTCTGCCCAGTGTCCCCACCACAGGCGACCTACCTAAATCCTCCCATCCCTAAAAGTCTCCTCAGCCCCTACACTGCTTCCTCCCCGAGGCTCTCCTCCCCACCCCACCCCCCGCCCCGGTGCACTTGAATGCACTCTCTAATGACAACCCCCAACCCATCAGTTACATATGTGTCCCCTTCCTCCCTGGACTGTGAGTCCCTCCAGGTTGGAGGGCAAGTTCCGTCTGTCTCTGCAGGGCCCACCCCGCCGGTGAACTCTGAGCAGTCATGGAATAAATGCCTGTCGAAAGACTCTGAGAGGGTTGGGGCCCTCGTGGGGGTCCGCAGGCTAGAAAGAGAGAAAGGAGGGACTCGCCCTCGGAAGCAAGCAGGGTTAAGACGAGGCTCGGCAGCAGCTCACGTCCTGGCCCCACGGCCCTGGGCACATCGCGGACATGCCATTGTTCTCTATCCCCACCATCGTCGTGGGCCTTATCAAGCTTTTCTGCAGCCGTGTCCCTTCATCTGTGGCCTTCCTGTGTTCTGTAGCTCTCATGCCTGGTCCCCCCCAACACCAATTCTCTGTCGGAGCCAACCTTCTCCCCTGCCTTCTGCAGCCTGCATCTATGAAAGGCGTCCTTCCTCAACAGGCAGGACTCACCAGTCTGTTGGCACACCCGACCCCTCACAGGGCCTCCCGGCCACAGCTGATGCCGGACTCTCAGGCCTCCGCCTCCCTCTCGACCAGGTGCTTTGGATCCCTTAAAGACCTTTCACACAATACCTGTGCTAATATTTACATCCCTCTTAACTAGGCTGGCCTCTGCTGCCCTGGGCATTCCTTCGGCTCGAGCAGGATGGAGCTGCCATCTTTCCAAGCTATTCCATAGCTCAGAGCATGCTGAGAGCTGGAAGCTGCTTCGTGGGCAGGCTGCCTGGCCGGGGACTGGGAGACGTCCAGGGAGAGACGGGCTGGGTCTGGCCTCGCCCTGGGCAACTGTGGGCTGCGGAGACAGACCGTAAACGCTCGGAGCGATGCTTAGCCACACATCAGCTGGGTGGCCACTCGGGGACTGAGTTTGTCCATGGCCTTCCTTCCCACATCTATAAATGGAACTCATGACATTGTGTCGGGTCCAGGATTGAAGCAGGGAGATCTAAAGAGGAAGCAGTCATCCCCCTGCCCTCCTTGATTTCCAAGGCAGAAGGCAAACCAAGCTGGGGTAGTAGATCCCTAAGGGGCACAGATAGGTGCCATGGGAGCAAAAGGGAGCAAAAGGGAGAAGCCCAGGATGGGGGCAAAGCTGAGGTCTAGCCTGAGCCTGGCAGATGGAGAAGAGCCTCCGTTTGCCCCTGTGATGAAAGGAAAGTCCTCAGAGGCAGTTATCCGTGCAAAATCTCAGAGAGAGAGTGGAGCAGGGCGAGAATAACCCATATCTCCACTGGGTGCTCGAGACAGGGGGCATCGTTCCAAATGTTGGGCACCAGCTCACGTGCTCTTAACAACCACATGGGTTGGCGCCGCATCCTAGCATTCCCCATCCCCCAGATAACTCGGACACCCCAGAAGGTAAAGGGACTTGCTCCCTTGCTCCCGCCTGACTCCAAAGCCAGAGCTCTTGACCCCCCACTGTGCGTGCTAGGTGGGGACATGTGGCACTGCAGGGAAGACGCGGGCTTGAAGTGTACAGGGAAGATGTGCACAAACACGTGTGTGGGCCCGGGTGGGTGTGCGTGCATGTGCACAGGCCGCTGGCAGGGGTATAATGCAGGGGAAATCGAGAGAGGAGGCTTGTAGCCAAGGAGGCCTGTAGAAGATTCTGGAGTCCAGGCCGAGGGGCTCACTCTCTTTTTTGAGGCCAGCTTCAGTTCTTGCTGTCACTCAACCCCAACGAGCCCCAAAGGTTATGCATAGCAGCAAGGATCATGCTGATACGGATAGCAGGGACAGCCCCGGGAGTGGGGATCGTTCTCCAGGGCGTGCACTGCACTCTGTACAGGAGGAAAAGGCCTCCAACTCCCATTTCTGGGGGCTGATTCAGGGCCAGGGCCAGGCCTCCAGATTGACTTTGACTTTACAGAGCAAATCCTGCAAAAGCAAAATACCTGGAGGAATATCTCTCCTTCTCTGGAGTTTTGGCAAACTTATTATCCCAATCAATATTGGAGTAATTACAATCCCCTGTGATCAAAGGGGGGTGTTTTTCCCTTTCCTTGGCCTCTTTACAGGCCTCTCTTATCTGGAAAAAGATTTCTTAATCTACTTTCCCTAAAAGCCCTGAAGGTGTGCATGCCACAGAGGCCTAGGAACTCCCTGATTGCTTCCCAGGCCGGTAGGAATCCGCTCTCCAGCCCAGCCCACAGAACCCGCAGGGGAAGAGGTGGGGGGGTGAGCCCAGAACAGAGGAGGGTCCCCCTTCCCTCTCCAGCTAAGGGGAGGTGGGGAAGGGCTGGAGGGCGGGGCCAGAGGACCTACTGGGAACAGCCTGCAAGCCCGCCTGGCCAGGTCCCTCTTACTGCCTCCAATTCCGCACCCCGCCCCAGACCACCAGGCTCTCAACACGTCTGGAGGCCCGCCTAACGGCCAGGGTGGGGGAAAGGGACTTCGGGGGATTAGAGGAAAGCAAGGGGGAAAGTTTTCTTTTTCATCCTTGATGAGGAATCATGAGCCTGAAAAAAATTCTGTTCAGACACCCCGGCCATTATCTGGGGCCACGCGCCCCTTGCCCACGGGCCCTCCAGACGAAAGTCCACCTGCCTGGCTAGTGGACCAGCTTTCTGCCTCAGCTTCCCTGTGCCACTCAGCGACAAATGTCTTCCAACGCGGGTCAGGGAGGGTCCCTTCTGAGGGTCAGATGCAGCACGGCCCCATGGAAAGGGGGCTGCCCCGAGGCCATCAGCCCGCGTACGAAAGGGAAGGCAAGGGCCAGGGAGGGAGCCCTCGGGCTTGGCCTGGCCTGGTGTATGATTTAGACACCAAGCCCTCTCTAACTTTCAATGATTTAAGAGGTTTGTGCACTCCAGAAACCTAATTACCCCAAAGATTTCTGTTAAGTCTTCTTGGCTTTGCTTCTGAAGAGGCCCTTCCAACAACGCCCCTGGGTTACAGTCATTACTGTGTGGATGCTTGCTCGTGCAGGGCCCTTTATTGTATTTTTATGAGGGGAACCTGTGCGGCCCTAATGCATTTCCGGGGGAAGAGTCTGCAGCGGGGGCTCCCCGCCCCGCGGGCGCTGAGGGGGGAAGCATCAGGTCCGTGTCTCCACAGAGGAGAGGAGGGACACAAGTAGCCCAGTGAACACAGGTAGCCCAAGCCAGGCCATGCACACGTAGGACACAGATAAGCTAGCAGAAGACTCACCACCTGGGACACGCTGATAAGCATTCCAGAGGCCACCCTGTCCAGCCCCCTGCCTCCAGGCAGATCTGTTCCAGCTTACCCCGGACGGCATGGGTTCCTCCATCTCCGAGGCAGCCAATTTCACCGTTCCCGTGGCAGAATTTTCTAGTGTTTTAATGGCCCACCTCCCACGGAGCATTTTCCTTCTGGAATTAGCAGTGTCGGCCTGGGAGGGAACTTGGAAATCATAGAGACAATGCCTCTGGTTTTAGGCATTTAATGGCAGAAGCCAAGGGTCTCCATTCTTGGCGACGTCGCCCTGCCTTACGGCACAGATGCGGTCAAGGAGGAGCTCGTCCCCCCTACAGACTCCTTCGACTCAGCTGAGAGCCGAGGGGGTGGCCCTCTGATCACGTCCAGGTCCTGGGAAGGCGCATCAATTTTCATAAGAGAATGACAACCTTACCCCAGGGCTGGCAGATTCCAACTGTTTGTGTGTTTGTAAGGCATATGGGTCCGTATTTAATTGGCAACCCAAGAGCCGCACTTCAGGGATTTGGCAGGAAATATAGTCTCGAACTCGCTGCCACGCGGTGTCCATCAAAAACCCGGCTGAGACAGAGAAAGCGGACGGAAGATTGCCTGAAGGGTATGCGGTCCATCCGTCCCTCCAGGAATGTTGACGGTGAGCACGGGAGTGAGCCGGGTCCGCAGAGAGCTGTGCACTGCACCGGGTCCCTCTGGCCCCTGGCTTTCTGAGTTGAGGTGCGATCTGTGTGGACGGATGATGCGACGGAGGGGGCTGGGGGGGCCGCCTAAAGACACGAGGAGTTGCAGTTACTGCGCGCAGTTGTTGAGGGCATCGCTACCCCAGCTGCACACAGGAAGTTCCCCGGGAAGGCCCTGGGCCCCCACGGCACGGGGAAAGTTGAGTTTCTCCTGAACAACCCTTTGTCCTTTCTCCCCCCTCCCATCCTTCCTTCCATCCCTTCTCTCCTGCCTCCCGCTCTGTCTCCTTCTCCCTCCCTTCCTCCTTCCTTCCTTTCCTCTTCATCTCTCCCATCTTACAGGCACGATGGCTTGTGAGACTGATCCATTCGCCGTGGTCAGGTTGGCTGCCAGGGCAACGCCCTGGAGTTGAAATTAGGGCTTATCAGGGGAGGCGTCTAGGGCCGCGAGCTCTGCGGGCCTCCCTTAGCCCCATTCCGGATCCCCTGGGACCTTCCTTTGTTTTTCTCTTTCCCCTTCCCGTTGGCTTCCGGTGGATTGCACCTCACTGCGTCTTACAAGTGTGCGTGAGCCGCCACAACCCCTGTCTGGCGCCAGGCAGATATAAGTGAGTACGTTAATAAATTAATTAATACGGCTCAGACTGTGCCGCACGCACAGATTATGTTTACAAAGGAGAGCATTTCCCATGCTGGTACTGGAGGGCCTCCCAGGCCATATGGGCCTTGAGCTCAGAGTCTTGAAAGAGGCCTAAGATAGAGAGCAGCAGAAAGAAGCGGGGAAAGTTCTGTCCCTTTCACCGAAATCGGACACTACGCCCTCTGCGTCTTCTCTTGGGACCCATGGAGCTGGTCTGCAGGAACTTGGCCTGATCTAATAAGCCTTCGTGAACTTGAAGGCACAGAATTAAAAAAAATAAGTAAATAAGAATTATAAAATTATGAAGGTAAGCCCCTGAAGGAACCAGAGAAATCATCGCACCTGAGCCCTTGTATTAGCCTAAAGGAAATGAAGGGCCAGCGCCGGCGGGTCTAGTTCCTGGATCACTTGGCCACTTCGAGCAAGCTGCAGATGGAGAACCCAGGGCCCCAATTCCCTGCATGTCCGTGCCCTTTGTTGAACACTCTGGAGCTAAATAATGGCAGTGCCCATTAGCCAGCCTGAGCTTCCTACACGCATCAGGATGCATCATCGATCATTTGTAAACCGGAGAAGCGGTGGGCGGGACCTCCCCTCACATAATCTCATCCTCTCAGGGGGCTTCCGCAGAAGGAGGCCTTTGGGCACATTACTTAACCTCACTGTGCCTTTACTCATCTGTAAAGTGGGGATGATAAGAATAGTTCTCTCTGGGTGCTGTGAGGATTGAAGCAGAAAATGCGCATGGAAAACGTGCCAAGTATTAGGCACTCACTAAAATTAGTTGTGGTGGCGGTGGTGGCGGTGGTTTGTTTCTCCTAGTTTACGAAGGAGAAGCAGCAGCCCCGGGCGACGCAGGAATTTGGCCAAGGGAAGAGCGGAACCCCGGAGCTGCTCCAGAGCTTGTACTTTCACCGCTTGGAATCACTGGGGGGGGTTAAAGAGTGTAGGTGATCGCACGTCCCATTTCTCATTCTCTCCATCCGCCATCTCCACCTTATCTCCGGTCTCCTCCTGATTCCACAGCCTGTCTCTGCCTGCCAGCTAACCCCCTCTTTAAAAATACCATCGGCCCAAAGGCCAAATGCCAGCACCAATACCAAGATGCCTAAATCAAGGTTAATGCCAGAGATAATAACCAAGGGAGATTGCATCATCTCCTATCTGGGGCTCTCCTATCTGGGACAATTTACGTGAGATTCTGATCAAAGGCAGGAGGATGGGAACCAAGTAATATTCAAGGAATCTCTTCAGGCTAAGGACTCCAGTGATTCTGTTTTCTTCCATCCCAAGCGTAGGCATCGGAATCTTGTTTTGGTGCCTTGGGTGGAAACATGAACATCTGGAGCCCTTGCTGAGTTCATACTTCAAAGCCTCAAAGCTTCGCCTCGCACACCAGCCTGAACTACTTTGTTCATCTCCCCTGTTCCCCTGCTCGAGACATTGGCTCACGGGAGGGGAAAGGGACTACCTGGTGGGATACGTGGACTGGAGGGAAGGCACAGTGGACCGCAGGCATTTCTCAGGTGCTCTAGGAATGCCGTTTGTCTTTACGATCAGCGGGGGGGGGGGGGGGGGGGGGGGGGGAA
>CM052815.1:82448795-82493868 GCA_028533885.1 Nasua narica
CACCATGACCAAACAACAATGGAGGCTATGAGCTATGAGTGATCTGGGACTAGGTTAGACCCAGGCAATCTTTCACTGGACGTCTCCCAACCCCCAGGTAGCCTGCACATGAAGCAGCTTCCATCTCTCAGCACGCTCTGCACTAGGAGTGGCAAACGGCTACTGAGTAGATTGGAAAGAGTGGAACTCCATCCTGCTTGAGTCTAAGAAATGCCCAGGGCAGCAGAGGCCAGCCTAGTCAAGCAGGGACATAAATATGAGCACAGGAATTGCATGAAAGGTCTTTAAAGAATGCAAAGGATCCGAGAAGTCTGGCGACAGCCATTGCATAGAAGTCCCCGACCTTACCTCACACCATAGACAAGATGCAACCCAGAAAGGAACATAGACCTAAATGCAAAACCTCCAACTAGAGGTTGGAGGGAATATGAAAGAAAACTTTCTGGACTGTAGGTAACACCAAAATTGTTATGCATTAAAAAAATTGATAAATTGGATTTTCTCAACACTAAAAACTTCTCTTTCAAAGACACTGTCGAAAGACTTAAAAGACAAGTCCTAGGAGAGAATATTTCCAAAACACATATCTGACATAGGACTTCAGTCTAGAATACATAAGGAATGTCGAAAACTCAACAATGAGAAAACAAATCACCCATTTAAAAAGAAAAAAAAAGTGAGCAACCCACATTTCACTGAAAAAGATACACAGATGGCAGACAACCCTATGAAAAGACATGCAATATTTTTAGTCGTTGAAGACATACAAATTACAATACAATGAGATATCACTGAAGACCTATTAGAGTGGCTGAAATTAGAAATACACAAATACCTGGCAATACCAAGCGCTGGGGAGCATGTGGGACACCCGGAACTCTATTTTTGTGGGTGAGAATGCGACATGAAAGAGCCATTTTGGAAAACAGTTTGGGCGTTTCCGATACAGTTAAATTTGTACTTGTCATATGACCTTGCAATCTCGGACTCAGTATTTACCACGAAAGGAACTTACAGGCACACAAAACCTGTGTGTGGATGTTTGTAGAAACTTTATTCATAATCACCCTAAACTGGAGACAACCCCAATGTTCTTCCTCCAGTGCGTAGAAATACAAACTGTAGTTTACATGCAATGGAATCCCACTCAGCAATAAAAAAGAATGAATTACTGAATGATGGGGATGAATCTCAAATACATTACTCTAAGTGAAGAAGCCAGACTCAAAAGACTATATACTATATAATTATATTTATAAGATATTCTGGGGAAGGCAAACTATAAGGACAAAACAAAAGATCAGTGGTCACCAGGGGCTATGGGTGGGCAGGGGTTAAATGACAAGAGACGCAGGGGAATTTGGTGAGGGTAGGGGGTTGATGGAATTGTTCTATGTCTTTACTGTGGAAGTGGTTTTATGCATTTGTCAAAACACATAAATCTATGATGAAAAGGGATCATTGCACTGATGTAAATTATACCTCAATCAAAAAAAAATCAAAGGAACTCATTATTCTTGACCAACAAAACGTATAAGATAGGTACTAAAAATTATCATTCCCATTTTACAGATGAGGAAATAGAGGAAGAGAGGGATGAATTTGTCCAAGGTTGAGAACAAGCAAAGGGTAGCGCCGTGATTGACGTCTAGGCTCCAGAGCTCTGAGGGGGGCTACGGTCTTGGCCACCAGCCCATAGCGCCTCTCACATTTGGGACTTTTCTTTGTTCTTGAGTACATCTTAGCTCACCCATTGGACTTTATCCAATTTGGAGCTATTATCTAAATCATAAGCCTCTTATTTGTATTTCAAATACATGAGAATGACTTAGATATGTTGCATTCTTAAGAACATTCAAACCATAAAAGAATTCGGAGAACAGAGAGTGGAAGTCCCCGCCACCACTCCTGCCCCTGCCGGTACCCCACTCTCAGGGTGGTCTGTTGACAGCTCTTGGGTCACCTTGCACCATGGAAATCCGGACCTACCCCGGCACATCACCTGCGCTTCCGGTACTGCTCAATCTCCAGTCACAGCATCCTGCTTGACTTGGAACCAACCAGAAGCCATAATAGGTTCAAACCCTCGCTTTGTCAGAGACCTCACTGTTGGACCCAACAACCGGAGCTAGGTCGCGTCTATTTTGCATTTCTAAAATCAGATCCATTTTTAATAAGGATAGATCCCTTATCGCAGCGTTCCAGTCTGGTAAATGCTGTTTAATCCAAACGTGCGGGTGACCGACAGCAGCAGACGGCCCCTCCAATGGGGAACACCAGGATTCCATCCCACCCACCCTGCTGGAGGAAGGTGACTCAGTCTCCAGTGTCTCCAAATTCAGCAGCTATTTTTTTAAAGAATCCACGACGTAATCCTAACAGGCCTTCTGGGTCCTATGTCACTCAAGGTATGACGGTAGGAATTGGAGGGACAGGAACTACTTAGCCTAGAGAAGCAAAGGCTCTTCAGGGACATGAGCATCGGTTTACAATATCTGAAGAGCTGGCATGGAGGACGAGAAGGCAGATTTGTTCTCAGTTGCTCCAGGGCAGAGCTGGAATTAATCTGGATGCAGATTTTGTGTCACAGAATGAAATTGTCCAGTGAAGGAGAGGGGGCCCGCGAGGCAGTGGGCTTCCCACCACTTTCGGGTAATCAAGCTGACACGGTGCGATCATCTGTGAGAAGAGCCCAGGAGACTCCCTGGCACGCGGATTTGGAGATCCTATGCTGCTCTGCGCAGAGGTGCCCGTCCTCTGCTCTCACGCAGGCATGCGCGAATCCCGGCGGAGGCGAGCGTGTCCCGTCCGTCCTGCCATCGTCCCCATTAGCTGCGCCAGTCACGGGGGGCCTGTGGAGTGTGTGCGACACAGGAATGAAGGCACCCCGTGGAGAGATGGTTTCATCGGCTGGTCCTTCCTTTAAGAAGGGGAGCGAAGGAGAGACCGTCCTGCCCTCCAAAAACGCAGACCTGTTTGGATCCTGTGTGAGGTCCCTTGGCAGCTGACACACAGGCCCATCTGTCACGTTGGCGCCGTGCCCCCAGCGAAGGGAGCTGGGCTGCCTGCTGGTGGGCGTAAGTTCCAGGCGGTTGCATAAGCCTGCAGAGGGGGGGCTCTGTCCCGCCCGGCCCAGGACACTCGCCGCTCCCGCGCGCACCCTCTGCCCGGCTTACCCCTGGCCAGCCCCACCAGAGGCACGGAGGGACCCGGGGGTCACAGCGAGTGGGAAGGGCGAGCCTGGGCACTGGAGGGTTGGAGCTGCCAAATGAACAGGCCTTGCCGCATCGAGCATGTGGTGAAGCCAAGACTACCCGAGGAACAACCAAATGGGCACTTGGAAGGAAAGGCCAAGGCGCGAAGGGCAACACGAGGGGCTTGGGCCCTTGGGAGGGAGAGGAGATGTTATAGGATGCCTCCGGCTCTGTCCTTCTTCTCCAAGAGTGTGGAGGAAGGGCTCCCATGGTTTTCTGCACCTGGCCTGGGTAGAGGAAGCTCACCCGGCCCGCATCGGACGGCAGCCTGCGAGCCTGGGGTCGCGTCTGCCCGGCTGTGGGGCGGCCCTGGCCGCCTCGCGCTGGCTCAGGCGTGCGTCCGTCTGAGGGCTGCAGGAATTGCATATTGCTGATGCTGCAAAAGCACAGAAAGGCTGGGCAGCTAATCCAATCATTCATGCTTCCCTTGTTCCGACTCTTGGATCGGATAGATAAAAATACCCAGGTAAATGACCAGTTTCATGGACTGTTTCCTCCTTTGTCAATACAAGGAATTGTGAGCTGTCATCTTGTCCCTCCTCTCCAGAGAGGGAACTCAAATATTTATGACCAGCTCTTATAACATTAATTGTATTTCTAATTGTTTTTGCCTCTCCGCAGCGTTGCTCGCCTCGCCCTGGTGACGCGGGGCAGTTCTGGGGTTTATGAAGAGTGGTTTGTCATAGAGGAAATGCAGGAGAGGTTCTGAATGAGGCGGCCACATTTCCTGCTCAGCGGTCCTCCTCTGTTCCTAAGCACGGGCTCTGGCTGGCCGCCAAAGGCGACGTGTCCTCCGGGCCCTGCAGGAAGGATGGGCTGGGCGCTGGCCTCCTCCTCCCCCGGGGGTCAGGAAGTCAGGGGAGCATCAAGGGCAGCTCCTTGTGCACCGAGCCGGGCCCTGCCTCGATTTCTTCCCTGGAAAATCTCTCCTCCCCGCTCCCAGACTGCTTCTGTGTTTCCTCTCGGCAAAGGGCCCCACCGGTGTTTTCTCTTAAGGCTGAAAACTGATGTATAGATGTTCCGATCAATGAACGTGTAGGGATGAAAGAGGTATACTGGGAGGCGTGTTTGATGAGGAATTGGGAAAGCTGAGATCTGGTTATTTAATTATTCATTCATTCATTTATCCATCAAACATAGATGGGAGCCTTCTGTGTGAGAAGCCTCCCCTATATCTGGGAAATAGACCTTAATGTCTCCTGCACCCCCGAAGACCTTTCACCTCTCAAACCACAGCTGGTTCTTCTACAAAACTGAGGCAGACAACACACCCCCCCCCCCCAGGACACCACAGACCCCAAGAACATTGCATTCAAGAGCCAACTTTACTGTGTTCCAAAGGACAGCTTGGGGACCCAAGTAAAGCTCCAGACCCAGGGTTGGGAAGATTTTTCTTGTTTCTTTCTAGTTCATGACCTTGGACAAGTCACTTGGATTTCCTAAGTTCTGGCTTCTCCATGTGCAGGACATAAATAGAAATAATCTCGTACCCCACACTGATTTTGAGGAGTAGATGGATAGCGTTGTGGGGAGCGGGGGAAGGCTCTATGTAAACTACCTGTACACTATCTATAGAAGTAAGAAATCGGGGTACCTGGGTGGCTCAGTCGGTTAAGCGTCTGCCTTCGGCTCAGGTCATGATCTCAGGTCCTGAGATCGAGACCTACATCAGGCTCCCTGCTCAGCGGGGAGTCTGCTTCTCCCTCTCCCTCTGCTCCCTCTCAATAAATAAATAAAATCTTAAAAAAAAATAAAGAAGTAAGAAATTACTATTAAGGATAATCCGAAATCCCTAGCTAACTCTTCTGGTGTCCCTATGCAAGGTATAAAATGAATAGAAAGAAATGATGTTGGGGAAGGAGATATGTATTGATTGCCCCCCTTTCCAAAAGAGGGAGAGAAATCTTCTCTCCTAAATCTTGGAGTGTCTCCCCTGAGACTTGGATCGAACTAGCCACGCTTGCCCAGATACAGGGACTCAAGCTTGGGAGTAATTAAAATCACAGTCAAACAGAGTTTAGCTGCTTGGAGAACTCACCCTGGGGAGCAGTCTTTGGCTGCTGGTAAAATATGCTCCCCCAGGCTGGGGGAGCTAATAAGGGTCACAGAGCCCCAGATCAGATGCCCAGCAAGGGTTCCAGGGTCGGTGAACTCCATGACCATCTCTGCAGAGGACCTAAAGGGACAGTTGCAGGAATGGCCACTCCTGAAGGACTGTCCCCAGACCAGAAAAGGATATTCCTCAGCTGGAGAGGGCAGAGGTGCGGCCCCAGAAAACAAGATGGAGGGAGTGTGGCTACTCTCGGGGCCGTTCCGTGTCCCCTCCCCACTGCCCTCCATCCACAGGCACGGGACTTTAATTCATGACCACAGTGGTATGGGAGAAAGGAAGTCTCTAAGAGGGTGAGCTTGGGAAAGAACATTAAAGCATCTCAGCATGGTTTGCCTAGAAAAAACATCAGATAGTAGCTATTCCAAATCCCGCCACGGACAGAGGTACGGCGATCTTGAACAAGCAGGGGTGGGACTCGCACAATCGATGTGACCTTGGACCAGCCTTTTCTCTGAACCTCGGGATTTTACTTCTTAAATGGCAAATAGGTAGTAACGATAACAACTATCTCATGGGGTTCTGTGGATCCTATGAGGTAATATGATGTAAAGTCCTTCCCAGAATGGTAGGGCCTAGAGGAAAGCATATGGGGCTTGAGGTCGCCGGGGTTGGATTTAAGACTCTCCTGTTCTCTCTGCTGGAGGCCTCAGTGAAGTCCGTTAATTTCTCTCTAAGTCCGTTAATTTCTCTAAATTCTCTGCATTTTCTTTATCCGCAGAGTGGAAATAGTGAAATGATATCCACCTCAAAAGGTGATGAATATCAAGTAAGATAATCAAAGCCTTTGATGAGCTGGAAGTGCATTTCAATGTTACTGACTACCATTCTGATGAAGAGACTGAGGGCCAGGGAGGCCCCCTGATTTGCCCAAAGCCCACAGCTACTGTGGAACCTGAACTGGCTCAGAAGGCAGCAGGACCCTGACTGTCAGGCTGTCCCCTGTTCAGTCCTGTCCCCCCAGGGAGGAACCTGCTTCCCTGGACAGGTCGAGCTTGCCGCACAGGCTTGCTGGCAGGCACCCTAACCAAATGCAGTGGGGGGGGGCATTTTACATCGATTTGAATGCTGCTGTTTATATTTGCCTTCCCTCAGGAGTTAACTAGAGTCCTTCTAGCATTGATTAGCTCTATCTGGTTTCCTAATGGAGTAAACACAGGGCCCCTCGGATATCGACTAGAATTCAACAAATATGCCCCTTCCAACACCAAAATCGGCCACAGGAAACAGCATTTACACATACAGGCCCCTTCTGCCTGAACCCGCAGGTGGGGTGCCCCGTGACGTCCCCTAGGGCAGTGGCTGAGCCACTCCCAGCAGAACTCAGGAATCAGTGGGACTGCTTACAGTTTTTCCTTGTTAAGTTTGAGGCAGCACTGAATTACAGCAAGACGTAAGAGGGGCTGAGCTCCTGCCAACTCTGGGCGCCCCCAGAGCTTCTCTGAATTGGTCATGGAGGTCTCGAAACCCCACCTCAGGCAGAGGTGGGACAGAGCCTTCCATCCTTCCCTACACCCGAACTCGAGTCTCCCCCTCTGCAGGCCAGCCTCGGACCTTGTCTCCCTCGGTGCTCCTTCCCCTCTGCCTCCCACCCAAGCCTGCGGCAGTCCCGGCCCCTGACCCATGCCCCCCCTGCACAGCCCCAGGCACTGGCCTTTCAGCTGTTTGCTGCAGGCCGTGTGTTGGGTGTCAGGGCTTCAGCTCTGCTCTCAGAAGACAGAGCACGGTGGAGGAAGGCTGAAGGCCGGGCATTCGTCAGGCGAGCTGGGGTGGTCTCCAATCTGCTCTTCTCAGCTGCCATTCGCCCTGCGGAGAAATTCCAGGTTAGGTCTGGGGCCTGTGTTCCGACCTTCCCAGCTTTCTGAAAACAATCATTTTTCATTACACCTTTGAGTTGCTGGTGTGTGTGTGTGTGTCTGTGTGTGTGTGTGTGTCAGAATAGCAATAAAATAAATCAGCACGGGGGCCCCCAGTATCAGCAAGCTGGAGGAACCGGTGGCTTGACCTCTTCATGATGTGGAGCTGAGCTGGGAGAAAGCAGCCCCGCTCTCTTTCAGGGCCCAGCACGTGGCGCCCACCCTTTCTAAGCAAATACTCCTTCCCGGGGCCTCCTCCTCTCATTCGGAGCAGAGCTCCCAACCCAAGCTTCTCGGCACGTGCAGGTAGCCAGAATCTCTTTCTGGAAAGATGCACGGCCTGGAGGACGGGAGCCGGGGGGGGGGGGGGGGGGCTCTCTGCCTGCGGCTGCTGTGGTGGGGGCCCCCAGCCCTGCCTGGGTTCCCCGGTCTCCGGGTTCCCCGGCACTAAGCCACCCCAATGGCTTCCTGACAAGCCACAACAATCGCCGTATTGAGCAGAGCTATAAATTTCAGCAAGGCCGACCCCGGGAGGAGGCAATTACCTTCTAAGGAGGCTCCCTCTGGACCGACTGCTTCCAGCACAAGGGGGCCTTTCATAGCCACTCGGTGCTGGGCCACGGGTTACAGGGTGGCCCGTGCAGGGGAAGGTGCCGAGCACACCCCCGGCCCCCGTCATCTCCCCGCCCCCACCCGAGAGGGCAGCGGTCACACGAACAAACACGGGCTTGGAAGGAGACCGTTCGGATGGCTGCTTCTTTGTTTCCCCCAAGTTTTGGCCTCAGACCAAGATCGAGTGGAGGGAAGGATGGAGAAGAATAAATAACTATATCACGCAGGCCTTTTTTTAAGTTATGACACACCAGGAAACATGGAGAGGGGGCGAGGAGGAGAAGAAGAGGGGAGGGAGGAAGGGCCTTTTTCCTCTTTATTGGGGGGAAATTGCTACATTTTCTAATAACAAGTAACTAGAAAACAACTGAACCTGAAAACTTCAAACTTCAATCAAAGTCACTCTCAGAGAGGAGTGGGTGGTTTGCAAAGGCTAGGAAATCAGGGGGAAAAAAAAAGAAAAAGAACAATTGGTCTGAAATCAATCAAGGTATTAATATTAGAAAAGGTAACAGGTCAGACAGCCCCACAACTCAGGTTGCTGTGGTGGGAAGAGGTCAGAGCTGGGCCAGGGTCGGCTTGGCACCCCCCACCCTTCCCCTCCCCTTGGAAAGGTGCACGCATCAGGGCCAAGACCCCGGAGGAAAAGAGGTCAGAGCCATGTTAAAAAGACTCCCCTCCCCACAGCCAGCCACCTTGGCCTCCCTCCCACCCACGCCTCTTCTCCGAAATGACAGGCCAGCCGTGTGGGTGGGGACATCTGTCCCGAGGGGCAGGTACCCATGGGGCCGTGTTGACTGACAAGCTCCAACTTACAAAGGGACTTGTTTGGTGGGGAACAGACGCCTGGGCTCCCCATGGCTGTCAAGCCATTCCCTGGCTCTCAACACATTTAAACTAAAAACCCAAGTATATTTATTCCCTAGTAGACCTGACACACTCCAGTGCTCCTGCCAACATGCTTTGCAACTTTGTACACTTCAGATCAATGTGTGCAATTTAGCAACAGAGAGATGAAGACTTTGGTGAGTTTCTGGGGGTAAGGTGGGGGCAGACCGGCAGGGGGCTAGGCTCCCACTCAGGGCCCCCCCCCAATTCCTTCCTGCTAAAATTTACTGGCCCCCACCCGCTCCGCCATGATGTCTGAGCCTTTACAAGGAGAGGGTTTTTCAGCCACGGACATGAATGGCGGCTCTGCCACATTCACTTTGGCAAGGGATTGGCACCTCTTTCCATGTGCCTCACGTACAGAACGTGACCGCGACCACGGGTTCACATAAAATCCCATCTGCGTGTTCTGCCCTCAAGGGCGCCACCTAAACTCCTGTCCCCACCCCCTCCCACCCCAAAGCTCCAATTCCTCAGCAGACACAGGAAACTTGGGGACAGGGGACATAATGTTGAACAAATACAGATGCTATTTACCTTCCATCCATTTCCTGACTATTCTTAGAGGACAAAAAAAAAAAAAAAAGTTGCACTCATTTCTGTCATGGAAGGAGTTTGCGGGATTCCCCTGTGTTTCAGAGAGCGATTCTGGTGGGCTTGCGGGGTTCCTTCTGCAGTCCTAGCCTCTCCTTCAGGGGAGAACTCAGCTCGGCCAGCTGGTGTCGGAACAGTAAGTGGAAACCGTATTTACGTGAGTTCTGCCCGCCACTCCCCTGACATCAAAGCAGAGCCTTTTGCCCACTTTCACGCACACCCTCAGGCTGAATGTTGTTCCTTCCCCCACTGAACTTGACCTTGATGATCATCTTGGTCTGATTTCACTAGAACCGTGACCCCAGGGACAGGGGCACGGTGAATTTGGCTTGGAGCTCCACACCCCTGCTAGGTAGGGCAGGAACGCCTCGCAAGGTTCAGGCGAAGCAGAACGTATTCGGCACCTGCTGAGTCCAGGGCTGTGTTAGTGGTTTTGTGATCAGTTCCACGGCCCGGCACCAGCATCACCTTCTCCACCGCCATCCCATCCCCGAAAAGCCCGGAGGAGAACATCGAGAACCGCCTAGACTGGGTGATTTCCCCAAGGTCAGACCGGAGGGACCCCTAGGACTCAAAACGAGATTCCCAGACTCCAACATGGGTGCTTATTCCTTGAAAGCGCCCTGTTGCAGAGGAAAGAAGCTGGAGCTTGGGACACGGTCAAACCCGGATTTGAACCCGAGGCGAAATCTCGTTCCAGCACTTGGGGATGGCATGGCCTCGGACAACTGCTCTGTGTCTTCTCAGTTTTCCCCTCTGGAAAACAGGACATAAGAGCCACGTCCTCGTGGTGGCTGGGAGAGCATCTGGGTTAGGTCCTGTAGGTGTGGCACGGTGGCAAGCCTGAAGGAGGACAAAGAGAAGCCGCTTCCCTTTCCCCTCACTTTTCTCCACTTCGGATGTTTTAGTGTAGTTGGTTGTGGTGGGACAATGCATCTTCGCCGAACGCACACGTCCACGTGCTCAGAAACCAGACCAAGAAACAGAACCTTTGCACGCCCCCCCCGCCCCCAGAGGCTCCCCTTCCGCCCCTTCCTCAAGGGGAACCCCCTCCTACTTGTCACAATGTAGGTTAGCCTTCCATGCTTCTGACTCCTCTAGAAATGGAATCCTACAGCACGTTCTCTGTTGGGTCTGGTGGCTTTCGTTCTCCACCCTACTTGGGAGACCCATCCCTGCTGTGCCCTGGCTACCGCGCATTCTCTCCCTTCTAGGTAAGTATCCCCGAGCGCGCGCACACTCGGTCTATTCGCCCATTCCATTGTCGACAAATATCTGGCTTGTTTCCAGCACTTAGCGTCTAACAGGCCACAAGGAACGTTTTGCGTGTGTCTTTTGATAAAGGCACGTAAGTGTGCCAGCCGTAAGATACGGGTGTAAGTTGCGCCACACTGGTTTCCCAAGTGGCTGCTCTAGTTCGCTCTCCAACCAGTCGGGTTTCGGGTGATTCTTCCACGTCCTCCCCAATACGTGCTCTTGTCTCTTTTATGGTAACCGTTCTGCTGAAAATGTGGTGATATTTCACAGTGATTGGAATTTACACGCCCCTGATTACCAAATGGGTTGAGCACCTTTCCGTATGTTTATGGGTCCCTTGGAGATCTTCCTTTCGGAAAGGCCATGTCGAGTCTTTTGCCCATTTCCTTATTGAATTGTCTGCCTTTTTCTTATTGATCTGGAGGGTTCTTCACATATTCTGGATATGAGTCCTTTGATAGATACATGTTTTGCAAATATCCTCTCCCACTCTGTGGCTTGCCCTTTTGCTTTCTTAACTTGTGTTTTTGATTAATTGAAGTAATTAATTTTAATGTACTTCAATTAATCAATTCCCCCCCCCCTTATGCTTAGGGTTTTTATGTGCTGTCTAAGAAATCTAAGAAATCTTTATCTAGCCGGGGTCCTGAAGATACCCTCCAATGTTGTTGGTTTTTTGGGGTTTTTTTCCTAAACGCCTTAATCAATTTACCTTTTTCATTTAGAACTAAAATGTGTCTGTGTGGCGTAAGTTAGGGATTAGAATTCCTTTTGTTTGTTTTTTTCTTTTTTTCCCCAGTAAGGATATCCACTTGACTAAACACCACTTAATGAAAAAGGTCCTTCTTTCCCCCATCACACCGCAGGGTCCTCTTTCTCATATACAGGTTGCCGAATATGTGTGCGAGTCTGATGCTAGCCCATGCTATGCACAGTTGGTGGATCTGTCTTCCATTTCATCTCTAGAACATTATCTTCATTATTAGACTTTTAATGTAAACCTTTAAGATATGCTTTTTTTAAAAACCAACACTAATATCTTCCCTTATTGAAAAAACGGGTGCCCCCTTCCGGGCCTCAGAGAAATCGTGCTGATGCACTGACCATCCAGTTAGTGGGGCCGGCGGAGGGGATGGGGCAGGGAGAGAGTGGAAAAATATGTTGTGAGACTTTCACTTGTAGACCAAGTAAGATTAGGGTGAGTTGCCATGTGTCCATCATGGCGGGAAGAACCCAAAGATACTAGAATGTTCATGAAACGGTGGGAAGGGCAAGGGCTCAGAGTCAAAATTCCTCGATTCTAGGCTCAACCATGTTGTCCACTCGCTCTGGGACCTGAACAGCTCTGTTTCTTGGTCTGGGCCTTTTTTTTCCATCTTTTGTAGAAAGAAGGGATGAAATTAGACGTCCTCCAACATCTCCTCTATCTCTGAGAGTCTATAGCTGTGACTTTTAGCCAAGAAAAAGAGCAACCGATTTAGGAAATGACCCTCGGAAACCCTGAAGGTGCTTTCCATGACAGCAATAAAACCTTTTCCTATTTTTTTTTTTTTTTTTTAGTATATGTGCTGCCGAAGTGAACACTCCTATTTTTATTCATCTTTCAGGAGGTGTGGACTCTGTTGGGCCAGATGTCTCCTTGTATTCAAGGCAGAGCTGTCGACGCCTTCCTCTGAGCTAGGATCCTGTCTAGCAGGAGACGAGTGTATGGCTGTGATGCCAGAGAGATTTGGGTTCAAATCTTGACTCTGTAACTCACTTGCTCCATGACTTCGGAACAATCACTCTCCCTGTCCCAGCTTCAGCTGTTTCAAATGTAAAATGGAGGCTAAGCCTATTTTCCTCCCTTATGTCCTTCTGCCACCCTAGAAAACCTCCCTTAGGACTCACGACTGTTTATGAACTACATGGTGGGGCTGCCGTGCTGAGACTCGGGGTCAGGAGTCTGGTTACCTTTCACCCCGTTTGGGTGATTTCCTGCTGTTCTTCCCCACCTGCCGGAAGCCAGCCCACAATAGCAGCAACACAGTCATAACCCACGGTAACACACCTGCCCAGAGATTCCTGGTAAGAGTACCCAGATACTTGCGTCCGGCGGATGTGGTTGCGGGTATCTGTAAGGTCGGAGGAGGACAATGTCACCCCTCGGAGCTCCCGGAGCAAAGGTGACCGCGTTCACAAGTTAGCCCAGTGCCTGGCCCGTGGCAGGCATACTGGCATCTGCTGGTGTGTCTGTTCTCCTTCTTATACTTGTTCTGTTAAAGGATTCTGCAGGATTCCAGCCCTGCCCCAACCCCACCACCAAGCCAGTGTTTGGTTCAAACTAAAGCACTGTAGGTTATTTTGTGGCTGGGAGGCAGAGAGAAGGAAAAACAGATGGAGGGTTGGGAAGATGTCTTCTCTCCTTTCCCTCCGTGCGGTGGCTCTGGGGAGCCCTTCCTTTCCCCGTGGAAAACAGGGGTCTCCGGTAGCCTGGCTCTCCACGCCTAGACGGTCCAGGGCCCCTGCGGCCCGAGAACAGGCCTCTGCCCCATTGTTTCCACTGGTCAAGAAAGCGCTGTTCTTACCTTCTCCACTCAAGTCGCTACA
Source organism: Nasua narica (assembly GCA_028533885.1). NCBI lineage: Eukaryota > Metazoa > Chordata > Mammalia > Carnivora > Procyonidae > Nasua > Nasua narica. Next base: position 82,461,956 of record CM052815.1, read on the forward strand.
GAGAGGACTGCCTCCCACTCCACGATGCCTCTGTGTCAGAACTGTCCCCCAGAACCAGACCAGCTGCCGTGGGGACCCTCTGAGACATTTCAGAGGCTCTCCCTCTCCCCGGGCGGCTGGAGGGGGGCAGGCCGGGCGCGTGGGCCCTCAGCAGGGTAGAAGAGCAGATCTGTGCATCGCATGGGGTTCCCGGCACATTTGTTTGATCCGTGTCCAGGTGCTCTTAGACATTTGCTTCTAAGCCGACAGCGGAACATAAAAGCAGTCCCAAGTGGCTGTTTTCAGGTCTTCAACACTGGTTAGCCGCAGTTGGGAAATCTTCTTCCCGGTGCCCCTGAGTGAATTATCACACGGTATCAAGTCAGAGCTTCGGGGTGGCCAAGACTTGGCTCTGCTGCTCCTTCTCTGATGATCCATCACCCACGGAGCGGGTTATGAAGACATTCTCCACCCGGGAGCCCGCATCCGTCTGTCCGACAGCCGTGCTGTCCCTCCGGAGGGGGGAGGGCACGGCGGAGGGGCGCCGGGCGCTTCTGTCCCCCCGGATGCACCACTCCCTCGGCCCGCCGGGCACCCCGGATCTGACCGCTCATCCCACCTCCAGCCATGCCTCCGCCCGGTCTCGACCCCTGCTCCCTCGCGAGCCACTGGAGAGACAGCGGCTCCCAACCCTGGCCTCCCAGAGCCGCGACGCCTGGTCCGCTCCCCCAGGGCTCATGTTCAAGGACAGATGCAGCAGCCCCTCCTTGCCCCTCGGCAACCAGGTCACCCCTGCTGCCCTCAGCCTCTGGGCCTGCGGAGGATTAGATCGCACATGAATAAGCAATATGCACTTGGCTCTGAAAGCCCGGAGTAAATCCCTTGAGCTGATGTACAGGAGCAGCGCGGAATTTCCCGTCTTCTCCTCCCTCCATTGCTTCCCCCAGCTCCTATTTCCTTGGAAGGCCTTCTTTTTTTTTCTTGGTGTGTATTTGAAGGTGGGTCACTATATTAGAACAACGCCATCAAAACACAGAGAAACAGTTCCCTGGGAGCGGTCACTTGATTAACAATGAGGAAAGCTACTCAAGGAGGATACCCCCATCCTCCCAGACCCCGTCTCGCCTCTCCCTCCTTTGCTTCCCACACAAGCCCCCTGGCCTGCTGGTCACGAAACCCACCTGTAGAAGGAAAAGCCACCCTGGGGCGTCACAAGGGCCACTCTCTCTGGGAAGAGCCTCCCTTCAGAAAGTTCTGGAGAGAGAGGGCACCCCAAAGTAGGATACCTCAGTCGGCTCAGCCGCTATAGCAAAATACCACAGGCTGGGTTGGGGGCTTAACCTACGGACATTAATTTCTCACCGTTTTGGAGGCTGGGCGCCCAAGATCGAGGCATGGACAGATTCGCTTCCTAGTGAGAGCCCATCTCCTCGTTAGTAGATGGCCACCTCCTTGATGTGGGGTCACATGGCCTTTCCCTGGTGCCTGTGGTGGAGAGGGTCTCCGTCTTCTCACAAGGGCACGGATCCGTCAGGAGGGTGAGACCCACTCATCTAAACTTAAGCACCTCCCAAGGGCCCCTCCTCTAAAGAGCATCCCCCTGAGGGGGAGAGTGGGAGGGGAGAGCTCCAACAGGTGGATTCTGCAGGGGTCACAAACACCAGCCCACAACATGGGGAAGGTGATTTTTTTTCCAGCCCACGGTGGCTATGCAGCACACACTGTAGGAGTGAAATCCTGCCCCACCACATCCCAGTTGTGTGCCTTTAGAGAAGTCACGTCATCTCTCCGTGCCTCATTTTCCCCACTGTCAGCTGGGAAATAATAACACCCTTGAGTGCGATGCTGGTCACAAATGTTGAGACGCGTACCTGACCCACACTGCCTGCCCCTTCCACTCCCGACGCCGGGCCAAACGCCCATGGTTATGCCAGCTGTGGCCAAAGGGGCCGTTTGAGAGAGAACATTTATTTTGTTGTCTTGGATGAAGAAGCATCCACCGCCCCTCTCGATGGTTCTTCCTCAGGCCTGGGAAATTCCTGGTAAACCCACTGGCCTCCAGCAGATGATGAGAGCTCCATCTACCTCAGGAGAAGAACGGGAGGGGGAAGGGAGGCGAGAAAGGGGAGAAAGAGAAGGGAAAGAGGGAGAAGGAAGGAAGGAGGAGACATAAGGAGGGAGACAGCGGACCACAGACACGGGAGGAGCAAAACTGAGCTCCCTGATCCCCCGTAGCACCCCTCCTTCCCCTGCTCGCTTCCCCTCCTCACTTCCCTGTTTCGGTCAGAGCTATTATCATTTTCTATTGTCAGAGGCTAAAACCTCAGGGCCCTTGCAACTCTCCCCCCTCCCTTGGTTCCCCTTGTGCAGTCAACCACTGACTCACGGTCACTCTCCCTGTTTCTCAGACATATTATTTTCTTTCTGGCTATTGTCCATGGTTTCACCACCTCCCCACCCCATAACCTTCCCGCCTCTCATCTGTGTCCCCACAAACCCATGCTGTTCCATGCTTCCAGATCAATCTCCTTAAAGCACCATTCCCATTGTCTTATTCTGTTTCCAAACTTGACCGTGGTCTCCCTTTCCCAGGGGCCCCCACGCCATTCCGGCCCCTTACTTCTCTTCTGTACAGAGATCCCCCTCCCCCCTGATCTGTCTCCTCTTTGCCCAGGACGTGTTGGTGCACGTGTATCACGAAGAATTTCAGTGAGGTGCTAGGCTTCCAGCCACATGTGGCCCTCAGGCACTCAGAGTGTGGCCAGTGCTGCTAAGGAACTGGATTCACCTTTATTTTTTTGATGGGACCACACTTCACTTTAGCCACTGAGTTCCGTAAGATATTACTGTCATGCTGTGGTACACGTATTGGGAAAATGCATCATTTCTAGCATTCAGAACGCACCACGGATCACGTCAGAGTCAATGGATTGATCCAGTGTGAAGCATTTTGTTTTCTGCGTACCTATATACCACGAGTTACAGTGGTACCGGTTCCTTTTTTTTTTTTAATGTACCTACTAAAATACGTAAAATGCATATGTGGCTCCCATTATCTTTCCATTGAATTACTCCAAGTTAGCTCTCGGTGATAACATGCTTCTGGAACTTAATAGCAAGGGAGGCATAAAATGGGTTTCCCAGGAGATGGGTATGGGCACCTTCCGAATGAGCTGGCCTCTGGAAACCAGCAGCAGCTCAAGGTACACTGCAAACCTTCAGGAAACCGTGTAGCAGGCGGGACAGCGTGTGGAGCAGGATAGGCTTGGCATGCACACCAACACCGAATTTGAATCCTGCCTCCATCTACTTGATGACTGACGCTGGGCCTCAGTTTTCCCATCTGCTAAACTGGACTGTTAAACATCGCCGCGTTGGACGTTTGTTGTGAAGGTGACATAAAATAATGCCCTCAACACAGACCTCGCAGATAATGAGCGCTCCGTAATGGTTAGCCACTAGGCAGTTGGGTTTAATGGAATAGCGGCAAGAGGCATCTAAAATTACTTATGGAGGCCTGTCGATTCCTCTTTCCTCTGATTCCCAGTCACGTGGTTGCTACAGAGAATGACCTTCTGACTCACAGAGATGAGGTTCATTGCAGCAATAAAATCAGCTCATAGAGAAGTATTTTTTACCCATCGACTCAGCACAAAATGCATTCTCGAATGTCCATCAGCTAACCACAACGACCTGCCCTTGCGAGTCCCGTGATCAGCTCTGAGCTCCACCTCCACCCTCCCTGAGATGGGGCGTAGGGGTGGGAGGAGGTGGGTTATGTTTCTAGTTTGTTACTGGGTTTAAAAAATAATAATAATAGGATGTCTCGCTGTCCTCCCAAAACGCGCCTCCAGGCTCTTTCGAAGTCAGCTGAAGCCCCAGGCTAGGTGTCCCCAGAAGTGTGGTATGAGTGGCTCCGCAGAGGCAATGCCAAGGAGAGCCTCCCCCGCCTTATTCCCACCTTGCTCTTTGCCAAACTAAGAGGAGGTGCAGATCCCTGGCACTACTGGGCAGACAGACCAACCCCTCAGAGGCCTCTCCTGGGCTTCCGCCAAGCAGGAGGAGAGGAAGTTGCTGAAAGCTTGAGTCACTGGAGCTTAAGTCTATCCCAGCACTTCGGAGTGGGGCAGAGAAACACCAGCGACTTCAGACAACGATGGGGGGAATGAGGAAGCAGAAAGCCATTCCAAGTTCTCTGCAATGTTCTGGAACCCAGAGCCGAGGGGAGAGCCAACCACGTCTTGGGTTTAGGACTTCTGGAAGCAGGGGGCAGCTCCAAGGGCAAAGGACAAAGCACAACAGCATTTGGCAAATGAACCTACACAGGAGCCCATCCCCTAGTTAAATGTACTGATTGGCCTCCAGGGTCTGGTAGCGTCCCTCCCTACCAGGTTGGGTGTGACACTGTGAGAGCCCTGGGGACTCTGAAAAAGACCTCTGACTCACAGTGAGCTCCTCCATTTGCCATATCGGGTGTCAGCGGGAGCTGGGAATCAGTCTTAGAGGAGAAGAATAGCAGGACCCCTATTGCTGTGACTGACACTTTTTTAATAAAAGGCAGAAAAGAAGGAATTTATTAAAAGGATCCTGAATATTTCCTATAATCAGAGCTAAGATTGAATAATCAAACGGTGGGAAATGCAGAGATGCTACCACGGAACAGCTTCAGTCCCTGTGACAGAATTACTCCACGCGGCAGAGATTACTAGTAGCCCAGCCCCACAGACTTTCTTCCTTTCTTCCTTAGTGACAGAAACACAGTTTTATTGGGCAGCATCGGTCCCCAGCTCAAAGACTACATTTCCCAGGTATCTCTGCAGCTAGGCCTGGCCATGTGACTAAGTTCTGGCCAATGAGATGTAGGCAGAAGAGTTACTTAAAAGGGAAGGGCAGCTTTTTCTTTCTTTTTTTTTTTTTCCTCCCTTGAGTCTTTCTTACTGCCTGGCATGCAAATAAGATCACTAAGATCCCTGCACCTTTATTGGCACCTTGGCACCGTAGATGACTAAGAAGGGAGACACTGCATGGAGGATGGAGAAGCAGAAAGATAGGAGAGCGACCTTGGAGCTCTCTGGATGGCCCTGCGCTGCCTACCTCTGGACTTCTTCTTCTTCTTTTTTTTTTTTTTTTTTAAGATTTTTATTTATTTACTTGACAGAGAGAGAGAGAAATCATAAGTAGGCAGGGGTTGGGGGAAGCAGGCTCCCTGCTGAGCAGAGAGCCTGATGTGGGGCTCCATTCCATGACCCTGAGATCATGACCTGAGCTGAAGGCAGAGGATTTAATTCACTGAGCCACCCAGGCGCCCCTGGACTTCTTTACATAAGAGGGAATATATGTTTGTTTTTATTTAACCGCTGTTTTTTGTTTAGTTTTTCTGTGGCATGTGGGGGGAGGGGCCCGAGGAGGGTCAGTTAAATGCAGCAAAGTCTAATATTAACAGATGGAATACAGTTAGGATGTTCCCTATTTACAGCATCTTTAGGCAGAGATGGTCTGACTAGCTTCCTCAGTCCTTGTTAAAATTCATGGAAAGTTCTCAGATTGGTGGAGCCCTATCCCTGGACCAAGCAGCTGTGGTCATGGGCGCATGATCTGAGAAGAGCCTGGGGGGCTGAGGGGAGACAGGGTGGCTCCGGAAGATCACTACCTGCAGAGGGAGGGGTAGCGGGTCTCAGGTGCAGACGATGCCCATGAATCTACTGCTAGAAGGGATGGGTTTTAGGTCCCTTAATCTCTCCATTTCCAACACATAGTATTGCCATCTATAATGATAATAGTTTACTTTGCAAAATGCTTTATGCTTGCATGGCAGAGTACAACATACGAATCGTTTTCACAGTTGGTACCTCATCGGATATTCACCACAATTCTGTAAGGTCGTTATGCAATATCCCCATTTTACAGAAAGCAAAACTGAGACTGAGAGAGGGTAAGTAACTCACCCAACATCTCGCAGTTGGGAATTCACCAATTCACATCGTAGTCACGCAGATACTGAGTTTCCCTTAGAGAGAACTGGATTACAGATGACATACCTTCCCCCCATCCCTGCTTCTGCTCCCTAAAAAAGACAGCTCTGTAGTCATGACACTTAGAATCCAACTGGCCTGGAGGGTGGGACAACAGTGGAACTATTTAAAATTACAAAGCAGAACTGTAAATTACATAATGTCTCCAGGAGGGATGGATGTGTAAGGACTTCCCCGGTGTGAAGTTAAGCATGTGGTCAGAGCCTCTGGGAAACTTGGCCGTGGTGCTGGTGTTAGCCCAGAAATCTTTGAACCTGGCCGCAAAGCTGTGAGAGCAACAGTATCTTCACTGGGACTTTTTTTTTAAAAAAAAGAGCTTTTGGTTAGCCTGAAACATTAGTGTAACTTATTTTCTCGGCTCCGGTAAATATTTAATTATCAAAAATAATGGTGTCCCTTTTTTTTTCCCCCTACCTTTTTGAATCTAAATCGCAGCGAGAATTTTATTGAGGCTCTCTTGGCAGTGAATGGCATCCTAGTGTGGCATCTTTTAACTGACATCCCTATAATTAGAAGGAATTGTCTTTTCATACCACAAATTTGAACTGGCTAATTACTCAATGAATATTTAGCTTGTTACGTAGGCAAATATTGTGTGAAGAGGAGAACTTCAGTGAATGAGTATTCGACCCAGAAAACTTCCCAGGAGCCAGCTGTGGCCTGTTCTATTTGAGTTCTTCTCTACCGTCCCTTATCTCCATCATCACTCTGCCATCACACACACACACACACAGATGCACACACACACACACACACACACACCACATTCTGGCACTTCTGGGGGAAAGCCCATGGGATCTCTGGTTGTTGGGTGGGTTTTCACATTTTGATTTTGTAGTAAAACATTCCTTAAAATATTTTAAGCACTCAAAAATTTTAAAGAATAGTATGATAAATACCCTTGTGCCTGCCACCTAGCTTAATACATAAAACATGATCAATCAAGTTGGATACCCACGTACCGTAGCATCCCCTCCCTCGAAACTCTCCTTCCTACCCTGTATTCCCACTCTCCTGAATTTGACCATCTTGAATCTGGTGTTTATGTCCCATGTATTATTCATCAACAGTACATAGTGTGATTTTTGCATAGTTTACAGCTCGTATAAGTGGTATCACAGCGTATATATTCTTCTGCAACTTGCTTCTTTAGCTCCATAGTGTTTTATGGGATCATCCACATTGATACATGCAGCTCTGCTTCCTTTACTTTTATGACTGGAAAGAATTCCATTGGATGAATATTCTACAATGCATTCATTTCCCTGTTGGTGGAAATTTAGGTTGTTTCCTCAATTTTTTTTTTTTTTTTTTGCTATTATAAACAATGCTGCTGTGATTCCTCTGGTGTATGTCTCTTTCTGCACTTATATGAGTTTCTCCAGAACATATGTCTAGAGTAGAGTTGCCGGATTGTAGGGAAATATATCTTCAATTTTACTAAATATTGCCAAACTCTTGCTGCTTGGGGAACAGATAGACCATTCAAGAAAAACTGATCTTTATAAATGGCCTTTGGACTCTGTCAGCATTTCTTCCCAATAGGGTCCCCGTGGCTCCAGTCACTTTCTGGAAGCTTCCGTGGGGTTCTCTTCCCAAAGGATGCTGGTCTGGGTGGGCTGCCAGTCAAAGGCCCAAAGCCATGGCCCCAGGGAGAAGACAGAGTCGTCCTGACCTGCTTCGTTTTCGAGCTGGTGTCGGAGCCCTCAGGACCAGCAGCAGGCCAAAGGCACAAAGCAGATCCCGCCCGACACCCCCTGCCTCTGAGGATCCTGAACGCGTACCTCGGCTTCGCGGGGATTCAGCAGGAACCACGAGGCCTCGGGAAACTCAAAAGCAGCTCCAAGGGAGGAATATATTGGCTCTCCTGTCCTAAGGGAAGAGCTGAGAGGTCAAGGATTTACCTTGTCCGGGGCCTTTCCAGATCAAAGGAATGAACGAATCTCTTCTGAAGGACGAGCAAGCACTGTGAAGAAGGGAATGGGGGCATGATTTAGGGGGCACAGGTTGCCCTGGTTCCCCAGGAATCACCTAGAAGAAGGTGCTGCGTCAGTCCTCCATCAGACTCTCAAACGTGTGGAAAGGGGGTTCCTGTGTTTGAGAGCTGGCCGCTGGTCTTGCCGGGGGGACAGGAGGGGTGCTAGGCCCCAGGCAGCCAGGAGGCAGTGTGGTGCCCTTAATCCCAGGCCTGGCCAGCTCTTCTGGGAAGACTGACTCCTCACCTCTCCAGCATACTCCCACGTCCAAGTCTACCAAGGAACTTGCTCAGGCCTTCGGCTCCACAGGGCTTTGGGGAGCTGAAGCCCACCCCTGAATAAGTCCGCCAGCTCTGCAACACTCCAGGCCAAGAAGGAGACAGCCAGGATGGACCAGGGGCCTGACTCTGGGCGTCTGCCCACATAAGGTCTCCAGGTAGCTTTGCAGCCCCGAGATCCTCCCCCGACGTCTGCCGCCACGTCGCGGGCCCTCGTCCTTCCTCCTGCAGCCAGGGTGATCTCTTTATGGACTGAGGGCCTCACATGTAGCTGCCTCTGTGTAAGCCTGGTGAGGCCTAGGCAGAGCCCTCGGTCACCAGGGACTTACTTCTTCCCCGAGCTTAGCCCTCATCCTGTCCTGTCCCTTCTGACAGGTCCCACGAGGCTCAAAGCAGAAGCCTGTTCCAAGCCGCGCAGCCAATCGCTGAGTTGGGATTTGCCATCAGAGCCCCCTCTACAGAGAGAGGAAGGTGCCAGGGTGCTGAGAACTAAAGCCCAGGGGGGCGAGGGGAGTCAGGCACCGCCCCTGGCTGTGTGGTTCCCACCCCCACTCGGTTCCACAACAATGCCTGAACTCATTTCATCCAATTCTACTTTAAAAAAGAAAACCCGGGAAATAATTACTTCAGTCAGACATTATTTACTTAAGTAATTCTTTACTCAAACGTCTTTAGGCTTTATTTTACTAATACTACATAATTACGTAATTGTGTAATTAGGAAGAAATTAAATGACAAATGTTTGCTGAGAACAAACGGAAAAAAAAAAATAGATCTTTTATTTCCCTGAGCGCGCTCGGCTCAATATGTTACATCTTCTTTCCCCTCCTCCCTGCTCTGCCCCTGGGCTCCCCAGCACCCAGCTGCCCCACGGCGGGGGTCTAGCGGGGGGCGGGGGTGGCGTACCTGGACAGGTGGCCACAGCGGAGGGCGCCCCGAGTCCGAGGCTGAACACAGATGCCTATTAGAACCACCCCGTGCGTCTCTGCACAGGGCCCGGACTCCCTCCCCGGCTTGGGGGCAGCCGTCAAGCCTCCTCTGCTTTCCCCCTGCCTGTCTCTGGGCCTGGGAGATCCATGGGGTTCCAACCCACAGCAGTGCAAGAAAGGCAAGTGCACCCTGTCCCGAGGAACATCCTCCTTCAGTAAAGGCCAATTCCCGTCCCAGGGTGGCCAGCTTCCCAGGCTGAAGGAGAGGAACAGGGGGGTCCACCAGGAAAGAGGGGTAGGAGCATATCAACCCACACACAGCGTCTGCCTCGAAAATCTCCCCGAGGAGCAGGCTTGGTAGGCACTCCAGGACTGCTCTGCCTGCGTGGGGGACCCATTCGCACGGACCACCACGCCTCCTCCCCTCCTTCCTTTTTCCGACCTCACAGCTGTGGAAGCCACTGGAGCTTCCCGCAGGTACAAAATTCAATCAATCAACCACCCACCCAATACCCATGGAGCATGTCTTTTGTTCCGGTTCTGAGGGGGACACAAAAGAGCAGGCAGGCCACAGCTCCACTCATTAGTACGTCAGCTCCTTGGAACTTGGCAGGGACAGCACTGCTATTCAGCGTAGAAAGTTCCCTAGGCCAGCTTGCCAAAAAACAAAAAAAACAAAAAAAACAAAAAAAACAAAACACCTCTAACTGTCCCCAGCATCCAGTACCAAGTAGTAGGAGTCTGAGCTGTGTCCACGGTCGCGGAGGTCCGCGCCCCCTCTCCGACGTGTGCACGCTGTGGCCCCGGACGAGTGACTGATCCTGCTGTGTCTCATCAGCAAAATGGGCGCAACGCACACCTTACAGATTAACGTGACGCTGGAATGAATCGGTAACAATAAAGCATCAGCACAGCGCCGAGCGTTCAATAAGCAATAGTCCCAGCTGTCAAAGAGAACAGAAAAATCCGTGCAGGCAGAGCAGGAGGGCGCTGCGGGGAAGGGCCCTGTGGCCTCTCCCCGCCCCCACTGGCTCTCAGCCGCCCATGACTCACGATCCCAGGGCAGGGCTAGTGGGACAGAGAAGCTGGGGAGCGATAAGAAATGTATTAAAGAAACTCGGGTCCCAGGGGATGGGGCCTGGGGAGGGACTCCCCAGAGAGGGTCTTGCCTAGGACCTCTCGCCTTGGGGCCCAATGGCAGGGGGAAAAAAAAAACCCACAATGCCCTATTTTCAAATCCTTGCTGAAGATACTTTCTGAGATTTCCCCCCCCCCCAAAAAAAAGGAGGGTTAAGGGATTAACGTGACTTCTTCCAAAATCTGTCTTCATTAGTTTTATAAGAAACAGACAAAAGCCACATATGATCACTGGTGGTGGGTGTTTGGTTGTCCCTTGAGGGGAAGCACTTTGCACCAAGACCAAGAAACTGGGCTCCGGCCAACACAGGCCAGAGGTGGGACTGGAGGGGTGGGAAGGATAATCCATGCAGGCTGGGCACCCTAAGCCCTTGTGATCCCAGAAGGAGGAGCCCAAACTGAGCTTTCCCTGCTCCCCAGGCCTCTCCAGTCCTTAGGCAGGTTGTGCAAAGTCTTCCCGAGCCCCATAAGTAGATTAGATCGTCCTTTGTGAGATTGTTAGAAGGATTACATGAAACAATGCATTTTAAAGCACTTAGCTCTGGGTTCTGTCACATATGAAGAACCTAATAAATTGTCATTCATTCATTCGTTCATTCATTCATTCTCATTATTACTTAACGGAACTGTTACTGATCCTGCTACCACAGAGCCAATCCTGGGGACCATGTGAGGTTTGGAAGGTGAGGGAAGAGTGGGTTCCGGGCCACTGCAGGCAGCAGTGAGGTCTGCAAAGAAGGGAGGGCTGCCCAGGGAGGCAGAGGATTAAGGGACATTCTAAGCAGTTGTAGAAGATGGGGCAGTTCAGAACCCCACCGGTCATACTGTCCCCACGCACTGGCCAGACCCAAGAGGCGGTGAGACAAGGTGATTTCTGCGTAAGACAAACCTCCACCCAACAGAGAGGAAATTCTTCCCCTTCTCTCCGGCATCCTCCATAAACCTTATTTCTAGGAGCCCCTTTGAGGTCTTTAAGCTATAATCCACTGGGGTAAGAATCACTCATTCTGTGTCAGAGGCCAGCCTCGGAGAACTGTATTTTCCCGATTTGCCTGTATTAACGACCGTCGAGCCTCGCTGCCTGCACCTCACCCCCCCCCCCCATTCAGTCTTATGGGCTCCGGTCCACGGGGCTTGGCCCAGCCATGTTCTGTAGGAAACTAACCAGAGCTCTTGCTCAAGCCAGGATCTAACCCTGAATTTGCATTAAGGCTGGTGGCGCCCTGCTCTCCCAGCCCCTACGGCTCCCAGCCTGGCCTTTATTTTGCCTTTGCTGCTGCCCCTCGTGGTGGCCCAGTTGGCTCCCGGAGGCCTTACGGACCTCCTAGCTGAGAGAAGTCCTCCCTCCCCACCCTGTGCTCTTCTCCTCCCCAACCACTACAGGCTTGAGCAGCAAAGGATCCAGGGAAGCCAGAGCAAGGTCAGAACCATCCCTTCCCTGTAGGTACAAATTCAAGTTTAATCCGTGCCATGGATATTTATAGAGTGTCTAACATGGGAGGGCTCAGAGCCAAGTGTGTGTGAGTGTGCGAACGCATGGGCGTGAGCGCTAGTGTGTATCGGCGTGTGTGTGCACACATGTGTCCTGGCAGGGAGTCTTCCGACGGGACAGACGGACAGTCCCCTTTGTCGGCTCATCTCATATCCTTCCAAAAATGAAATTCAGCTCTACTTTGAATGTTCCATAGGACACACAGCAGCCCGTCAATACGGACCGACGAACAGTTTGTGAATCCAGGGTTTTCGCACAACTCTAGGTCCCCAGGGCCCAGAGGAAACCCTGCTCCACCAGCCTTCAGCTGCTCCCAGTCTCCTCACCCAGTCTTGGCTTTGGCTCCTGCGGCTCGCTGGCGGAGGGCTGGCAGTAATCAGAATAAGTCTGCAATTAGCAAGGGCTCCCTCCTCGTCTAACCTTAACAAGGACAGAGACAGCAGCGCACGGCCAGCCCTCGCCGCCTCCTCCTCCTCCTCCACGCCGTTTGTTAGCCTCGCAGATTATTATTAGAGGCGCCGTGGAGCTAATCACCTCCCTGGTGGACACCCGGCCTCCCCTTGGCTCCTGCTCCCGCATTGTCTGCATTTGACCTGACTTCCCAGGGCTCCCGGGCTGTCTGCTGGCGGCTCCCAGGGAGGAGCAGAGGTGAGCCCACCTGGGCAGGACTGGGGGGACTGTCTCCCCCAGGAGGCTGACCTCTGCCCTGAGCCCCCAAGGACAGGGACTGGCGAGGTAGAGGAGTGGGGGGAGAGGAAGAGGCAATAGGAGAGGGAGGAGGAATTTGGGAGAAGCGCTGTAAGCTAAGGCTGCCTTGACGCTTATTCATCTCTGGTTAAGCCCTTGTTAGAACATCCAGAGGGATGCACGCAGGGAAAGGCAGACCGGGCGATGGCAGAGCTCCCCTCCTACAAATCAATGCTGGATAATGGAGGAGAGTCATTAGCATTTCTCTCCTTCCCCCAAAGACTGCAGAAGAGAAAACAAACTAAGATTCCAGCAGAAGGAATTCGAGTAGCCCTGAGGAAGAACTTGCGTGCGGCGAGGAGGCTCTACTCCCCTGGATGATCTCCAAGCATACTTGTGCAGCCCGGCTGGTCCTCACCAGCCTTCCCCTTGCTTGGCCCCGCTCGAACCCTCCCAGCGGCCTCCACTGGGCCTGAGGAGGCATCAACACAGGGGCTCAACGTTCAGGCTCCGCCTCCCGCTATAGGAAACTCTCCCAGCCAGTCAGGCCCCCCTCTTCCTGCAAAGCCAGCCACGCGCGGGAGCTGCCTTCCTCACTCTGGCCTCGCCTTCCCCTGACACTCTGGCCCTCTTCCAGGGCCCGGGGCCCCCCTACCTTCTACAGCTGAGCCTCCCCACCCCCAAGTGCAGTATCATATGCAGAAAGTGCTCGACAGACGGATATGGCGGGCTTCCCATAACAGACGACATAAGTCCTGGTGCTGCCATGGGTAGGACGTTATAATCAGAGCTTTAGAATATCAGGGAAGAAGAGCAAGAGAAGTAACCGTCAGTTATGGCAACTTATTACCTCATTTCTTCCTTGTGGCCACCCCACTAGGTAGGCATTATGAGTCACATTTCATATATTTGCAAACTGAGGCTAAGAGAGGTAAACGGCCCGGGGCCATACAGCTGTGACAGGCAGAGCTCTGGGATGTGTGTAATGAGGTCTGACAGTCAAAACTCCCTTCGATATGAGGTCAGTTTGACTTAGCCTTCTTATACTATCATTATTGCTGTTGTTGTTATTTTTAAAGATTTTTATTTATTCATTTGAGAGAGAGAGAGAGCACACAGAGGGAGAAGGAGAGAGAGAAGCAGACTCCCCACGGAGCAGGGAGCCCAACGTGGGACCCGATCCCAGGACTCTGGGATCTTGACCTGAGCCAAAGGCAGATGCTTAACTGCCTGAGCCACCCAGGTGCCCCTGACCTAGCCTTCAAATAAAGAGCTCGCACAGGATCTGCTAAAAGGTATGGCACATAGGATATCACATTTCATATCACATCCCTATCCACACCACCCTTGTGGAAGAATCTTATTTCATTTAGCAAGTTCTGGGAGTGAAGGGTATTCATTCACCGAACAGATGTTCAGTAAGTAAAGTGAGCGCTTACTATATCCTGGGTCCTCTGTTAGGTGCCAGAGACACCTCAAGTCCCCACCGCAGCCAGAACCCAGCCCTGCCAGAGGCTCCTGGAGGGCACAGACAGGTCTCAGCCCAGGGAAGTCAGGAGCACCCTCGGCTTTCATCCCCCGGATTCTCCCAGATCCAGGAGATGGCTCATCCCCGATCACCCTTGCAGGCGTGCACTCAGGCGGGGAGCTAGGAAAGTGCACGTGGGCAGTGTCCTTCCCCCAGGACCACTGGATTTAGCCAGCTGCCTGCAGGCCATCACACAGCCCAGCCGCTCCCCAGAGAGCCCACCTGGTGCTAATTGTGTGTCGTTTTCTGCAGATGCAGAACCCACCAAAGTCCTCTCTGTCCAGATGTTGTCATCGGCCAACCCCATCAGGCAGGGCTGGCCTGGGGTCTGGCACTCGCCTGTCACTCCTGACATCTTCAGTGGATAATGGAACGCAAGGATGTGAGAGGCAGAGCAGGTGCATGCTAATGAGGAGATCAATTTTAATTATGATTTTAATTAAACACCCGATCCAGTAGGAAATATGACAAGAAGTAGGCTGGGGCTGCACAACCTGGGAGGAGGGAGGGAGTACAGGGGAGAGAAGGCGCCTCCAGGCCTCCTCAGGATTTAAAAGAAGTAAAGGGCAGCGCCCTTGGGAGATACAGAAAAGCCTGTGCAACCTGAAATTGGCACGGAGAAAGCCTTGTCCTCTAAAGAGCGCTCAGACCTCCGGAGTCCCGAAAGAGGACGTCTTAGCGATGAGGAGGTCTCAGAGGTCAAGGGGCCCTGCCCCTCCATTCACCTGGGGAAACTGAGGCCCGGTAAGGAGTGTCTTCCTCCCCTCTGTCCCCACGATACACAGTCCATGCCTGCAGCTGAGCACTTAGCACACTACACAACCATTAACTCTTCACAGCCTCCATATTAAGTATTTATACAGTCAGAGAGTTGTTTGGGCAATGCCAGCTCTTCAAGGGCAAGGCCACCTCTGCAGAGGTGCCCAGCGGGCAATCACGGTGACAGTGCCTCCCCTCACTGCAAAGGAATTGTATATGAGAACGGATCCTCCCCGAACTCTGGACTCCACCCGTGCTCTGAACAATGCCTAGCACGTAGTGGGTACGCAGGAAATACGTATACAATGCATAATCGCAAGAAGTCCCTAACATTTCATAAGAAGTGAGAAGCAACATCCAGTTAGGCTGCTGTTCCTGGGCCAAGCCATCAGCTTTCTCGACACTGCCCTGGTGGAAGAGAGCAAAGTGCATGCGCTCTGTGTCTGTGGGCGCATGTGCGCACACGTATGCCATGTATCTGTGATCCTGCACGCGTCTTAATAAGAAATGGTTACAGAGTTAACATGATGGCCCAAGAGTAAGCCGCCTTAGGGATGAGCGCTGTCCAACAGGGACGTTTGCAATGATGGAGATGTTCCTTATCCACACTATCTGACACAGTGGCCACTAGCCACGTGTGGTTATGGAGCATTTCAAATGTGGCTCATGTGACCGAGGAATTGAATTTTTAATTTGATTTCATTTCGGTTAATTCAAATTCGAATAGCCACATGGCACGAGTGGCTACCATATTGCTGTGGGTCATCTCCCATCATTCTCTCTTAGTTTGGCCCTGGAAACTGAGGCCCAGAAAAGCAGCCTTGGACGTTGCCCAAGCTCAGATGTTGGCCTTCATAGGTGGCTCATTAAGACTCAATCCTATTAGGGCTTTCTGGTACATAAATCGTGCCTGGAAGGAGCATCCACGCCCAGAAATGTTAACAGAGTCCCGCCACACGGCCCAAGGACAAAGGCCAACAATTCTCCCCAGTTCCCTGGAATAGTTTGAATCAGGAAGAGCTGGAGGCCTGGGGCCAAGACCTCAGGTAATAACCTAACTCCTGCTTCTGCTTGTTCCGCCCCCACCACCAGTGCCCCGGGCCCATCTGGCTCTCCCCACCTAGGTAATGTGAGGTCTTCCCAGCCTCTCTGCTTGCAGCTAACGTCTTGTCACTGGCGTGGACAGAGAAGCGGAGATTAAAGATGGTGGCAGAAGTTAATTGGGATTAGACGCGCATGTTCCATGGTTAGCAGAAGCACAGATGCTCCAGCACTGCTGCTGAAGCCAGATCATTTTCTAAATGCCCTCCCTGCTTCCTCCCTGCTTCCTCCCCACCCTACCACCCCCTGCACTCCACCGCCGCAGACCCCCCAGGTGCTCCAGAGAGTATCGATTGGGCTGTTTCTTCTTCTTGCACGTTATGACTCCATATCAGTTAAACCTTTTCCATAATGAATGAGGTCGTTTGTGGGAGGAACAGAGAAAACAGGCACTCCTGGCCTCACTCCGACACACCCATCTCCCCTCCTGTCTCCTCTGCTGTCTGCTTTGTTCTCCAGGCTGCTGATGGAGGAGGCGAGGTCAGGGTACCCACAAATCACCCCTTATCAGCACAACATGAAAGAATACCCATTGTCCAATCCAAACACATTTCAGGCTCCCAGATGGGCAGGGATAGAGAATCAGGGGAAAGCAACCTATCCCAAGGCTCCTCACTATTGGGGCAATTGAATTCCAAGCTTCAGATGAGCTCTGGTTCTCAGACTCGGGGAGCTGGTTCGCCAGGAGCACCCTCTCTAGAAAGATGAGTTCAGCATCCTCTGCTCCTATCTAACATGTGAGGGATCCCGAAGGACCGAAACGTAAGCAGTTTCCATCTGTGATTCAAACGCACTTTTCCTCCTCGTCCCCAATCCGAGGGGTTCCCTACCAGCCACACCCTGGGACAGTCCCCACTGTCCCCAGAGCTGACTCTAATCCATGCATTCAGGACCCTCCGAGGAGGACCGAAGCAGCTTTGCCGTGGACACAACAGTCTTCCTGGGAGGCAGGGGCCCTGCCTGTCCACGGCCCATTAGCTGAAACAGACAAAAATGTAAGAGACAGCCTGCTGACTTACTGGGGGGACACAAGGGGTGCCAGGAGCGCCTGGGGCAGGAAGGCGGCCTCGCGGTGAGGCGGGCTGTGAATCCATCAGCAGGGGAATGGGCCGGGAAGAGACAGGGCCGGTAACCTTGCTGAGCTCGCCCTTCGCCCTCGAAGTGGGCTCTCATTTGGAGAAAGAGATTCTCTTGGAAAGAACCGACAGGGTGGGTTAGTAATTCCCAATCAGCAATTCCTCTGGCTCCTTTCTCAAGGAGCTTCCTCCAGACAGCAAGCAGTCCAGGCGCCACTCCGCCACTCTGCCATTGGAGCCCACACCTTCTTCCATCCATGTCGGCCAAGTCCTTGAGCCCCTACTCTGTGCCTTCTCCCTCCTTGTCCTCACCACCGAGGACCGCTTCCCTTGGAGAACATGCCTACTTCTCTCCGGCCAGGATACACCTCTGGAGAACAACGGCTCTGGGACATGAAGGAGGAGGAGGGAGGCAAGGGCTGGGGCAGAAACAGAAGCAAAGGAGAGGGTGATGGACTTCATGTCCCCTAGTTGGATGTTCTGACTGACAGTTGGATGTTCTCTTGCCTGACTTGGTTTTGTCCCCAGCATTAGCCTGTCTCCCATAGTGCAGCTGGCACTGGGTGACCTTGAGGGTCTCTGAAGGTGAGATCCGGGCTTCAGGAGAGCTGGAGAGCTCCCCCCAGCTCCCTTGCATGGACTTACTCAGCTGGAGATGACTCTGGGTCCGAGACAAGCTCCAGGTGGGCACGCTGGCTACCTATTTCCAGGCACTGCGTTCAAAGCTGAAAAACCCAAGACGCCCTCGGTGTTATTTTAAACTGCACGCCCACACAGTGCTCCTAGGGAGCACCTCGGATGGGCAACCAGAGGAGAGGACAAGATCTCAGCCTGACAGCTGAGGGGACCCACGTCCTGCCATGGACTCTGCACAAACACATTCCTTCTCTGCCTCCATCTGCCGGCCGGGTCCCATTCTTTGCCGGCAACCAGCAAGTCCTGACCAACATACTGGAAGGTATCAGCACTGATTGCCTCTCCCATCGCCCCAGGCCTGTCTGCCCAAGGCCAGCTCGGATCCTGCAGACAGGAATCCCCTCCTGGCCCACTCCTCGGGGGTGGGGGACGTCTGGATGGAGTCGCTCCTCTCTCAGATTGAAGATGTTGCAATCCGGGCTCAGAGCTTAAGGAAAACGCTGCTGTTCAGAGAACAATTCCAGGTGAAGCCTTGGCAGCCTCGCCTTTGAGCTTTTCTCACAGCTCCCGACTGCGGCCAAACCACCAAGCAGTATTCAGTGAGCATTTATTACAGAAGACCTGTCACGGAAGACTCACAGACAAGAGATGAGAGACCAGAGTCCTGCCCTCCATACTCTTTTGAGGAGACACATCTGGGGCATGGCAGCGGCTACATGGGTGTGAACTAAACAACTCCAGGGCTCGTGTTCGTGGGGAGCACAGCACATGACCCTGGGCGTGATGCCCAGGACCACCTTACAACTGGAAGAGGTTTATGCCAGGCGCTATAAAAATGGCGGGGTAGGGGGAGGTGGTGGTTACTGTGAAATGAAGGGATGGAAGGGCTTCACCAAAGTCAAGGCCTTGAGTTTAGCTTAGAGGGATTCCGGTTTAGTTGAGAGGAAATGGGTGCAGAAGACATCCCAGGTGGGTAACATCCCATGAGGCAGGAGGTCTGGTCAGAAAGGCCCAGAAAATGCTCAGGAGACACTGCACAGAACCCTTTGGCGGGGAAGGAGAGCCCGTGTGGAGCGACGATGGGAAACCTGTTTGAAAATATAAGCTAAAACCAAACACCACTGAAGAGCCCCAGGCCAAACACTGTCCTATCAGAGAACCGTGCTCTAGCTCTTTCTACAGGAGGGAAGGATCTTGGGTTTGAGTTAATGGATAGGGTTCAGACCCAGATTTGTGGCAAAGCGCCTCCAAGTGGTGCCCACCCTCCACGGGCAGCAGAACTCGCGTTCCGTCTCCCTCCCGAGGACCACTCCTCATTTCTCGGCATTCGGAGCCGTACCGCCACCACACAGGCAGGGCAGGAGCATGCGTTCCCATTCAGCGCACATCCCCGCTTTCCAGAAGAGCCCTGCCGCTCTTCCCGCCCGCAAACCCCACCCCTTCCCTGCACCTGCGCCCATCCTCTCCTCCCACCTCCCATCCCGTGGGAGGGAGAGGCCGGTCCTCCTACCCGTGTTGCTGATCCCACTACCTCTCCAGGGCCTGGTCCATATTTTCCCTAAATCTGTTGCTGTGTTTTTTGCAGCCTCCTCCTTCCTGAACGACCACTATTGACTCCTTATTATTTATCCAGTTCTAAGCGCTTTATATTTTTAACTATTGTCCTTCTCAAAACAGTCCTACGATACAGATGCTATTTTCCCGATTTGCTAGATGAGAACATGAAGACACACAGAACAACTTTCCCTTAGCTTACTGAGCTAGAAATCTGAGTGAAAGACAAGAGTCAAGCAGACATTTTGGGTTGTGATCTATGCTGCTAATCACTATATTATGCGGTCCCTTTATCTGACAGGATTAATAAGGGTAGGAAAGACTAAGCGGCAATAATAAACAAACTCAAGATCTCGGCAGCTATTACTTCCATCTTGTGCTCTGTATCCAAGACGTCTCTACAGGGAAGGGATCCATGCAGTCACTCAGAGAGCCAGGCCATAAAGGCCCCACCATCTTGTAGCTGCACGAAGGAAAGGGAAAGAGAAAAATCATGCATGGGTGTTCCCTCATCATTTTTACAGACCGAGTGTTATGGCCCCTCTTAACTACAAGAGGGGAGCAAAATACTAAGGAGCAAATGGCATGTTTGCGGGGATAGCTGCACAGGCAAGAATAAACTTTAAATGTTGGAGCTTCTCCAGCCTCATCCAAGGTCATTTTATACTCACCCGTTCCCACGGCCTTAGTGACTTCCCAGATGTATCTCTTCGGCCCGGACCTCGGCCTCATTGCTGAACTCCAATCCTGTCGGTGTAACTGCTTCCTTGACATCTTTCAAAAGGTATCAACAGCTTCTGAAATTTAACATATTCAAAATAAAACCCTTGGAGTTCCCCCTCCCCCAGCCTGTCTCATTTCAACAAGTTCTACTTCCATCCATAGCCACTTCTGCCAGAAATCTGGGAATTATTCCTGCCCCCTCTCCCTACTTCCATATGCAACCCATCACCACATCTAAATGAATCTATCTCCAAAATAATGTCAGATCTCCCCAGCTATCACTAGCCCTGTCATTCTTGTCAAAGACACCATCATCTCCTGCTAGACTACTGCCACTGCCTACTTCCTGTTCTCCAGATTGCCTCTCTTAGCACCTTCTAGAACATTCTCTAAAGTGCAGATCAGACCATGCCACTCCTTTTCCCACTCAGTTGTCTACCTGGCTCAGGGTTGTGTCCAAAGTCCTGAAAGGGGCATAGAAATGCTCACCACAACCTTGTCCCTGCCTGTCTCTCATGCACTGTGTTCCAGCCCCACACGTCTTCTGTGAGCTCCTTGACTGTGCTTGCTCTTCCCACATTCAGGCTTTCAAACATGCTGTCCCCTCTCCCTGAAATGCTCATTTCATACTCTTCACCCCACAAAGTCCTTCTTATGCATGGTTCTCTCCCTCAGTGTCACCTCCCAAGAGACGGTTCATGAAACCCCCAATAGAAACGAGGCCCTCTTGTGTATGGTCTCATCACACCCTACTCTTCTGTTTTACAGCACTTACAACGATTTATAATTATATATCTTTTTGGGACTTTTTGTTGAGTATCTGACTCCCACAGAACCATAAGCTCCATGACAACTATAGTGGAATATTTGCTTGCTCACCATTGTATCTCCCACACACAATATCTGGTGAATAATAAGTCACCAGTCAATAATTGTTAAATCCAATGAAAAGATAACCTCTTGGCCTATGTGCCTTCCATGATGAGTAGCTTCAGCCTGCAAAAGACCTGGCTTACCACGCCCCCACCCCCTGCTCCCTGTCAGTGTGGTTATGACCAAGTGACAATGACCTTTTGTTTCCAAGCTTGTTCTCCAAAGAACATATAATCAAGATTGATTGGCTGTGCCTTCTCCTGAGGGCACTGGGGTAGTATCTCCTAAGGCTGAACCACTCTGGGTCCCAGACAGACTCAGCAGAATTGAGGTCTCCTTATTCACTCTTTAAAATGGATTAATCAACAACTGAACTCCGGAGTTCAGGGTACAGGGCCTTTCTCAGGCCGACCCAACCTGCTCTCTGACTCTGCAGCTACTAAAACCAGTTGCCACAAATGTAGAGGCTTAAAGCAACACAAATTTATTATCTCATCATTTGGAGTTCAGAAGTCCAAAAGGAGTCTCTCTGCGCTAAAATCAAGATGGTGGCCGAGCTGCATTGCTTGTGGAAGCTTGAGGGGAGAGTCTATTTCCTAGCCTTCTCCAGCTCCTACAGGTCATTTGCACTGTTTGGCCCCTGGCCTCATGTCTCCATCCTCACAGCCAGTGACATCAGTGGAGTCCGTCTCTCATGCCTTTTTTCTAGTTCCTTCTCCTTTGCCTCCCCTTTCAACCCATGAAGACCCTGGTGATTTCACCAGGCCTAACTAGACAAACCAAGGTCATCTCTCATCTCAAGGTCAACTGATCAGCAACCTCAATTCCACATGCAACCGTTTTGCTGTGTAACCTAGCATATCCACAGGTGCCAAGGACTGGGACATGACTAGCCTTGGGAGGCCCTTTTTCTGCTTACTGCCAAGCTTACATCCCTCCACCTCTCACCCCAAACTTCATGTTTTAACCACAAGAATGGTGAGACTTAGAGCCATTGTTCTAAAGAGCCAGGGTTGTAGGAATGGGGATCTGCAGGAAACCACAAGTTACCTCTGGAAGATTCCCCAATATGCTCTGCCTCTTTTACCTCTTCACGCGGTGGAACTCTAACTCTCCTACACTCCCAATTTTCTCTCCTGAAAATGAGGAGAAGGATGCCTGTCTCTCTGGGTTGTGGCGAGGATTAAACAGGCTACGTGTGGACAGTGTGTGGGAAGTCAGGCTGATGCATGAGAAGGAGCACACGCTCTGACTTCAGAAGTCTGGGTTCAGCTTTGATTCCCACCACTTACAGACTTGTGTGGTCCCAGCAGAGTATTTAATCTCCGCAAATTCCCTCAAAATCTACATTGCCTCAGCTGTAAAGTACGGTATCAATAACACCTATCACAGGGTTGCTGTAAGGATTAAATGAGATAAATTATGCAAAGTGTTTTGGCATACAGTAATTGCTCCATAAGATTAGGTATTATGATTATTATACCAGAATCCCTAATAAATGTAGCTGTTCTTTGTTGTGATGCTTTAGCTCATTTTTTTTTTATCTGACAAACTCTAAAATCTCAGCTTTAGTATTACACCTTCAGAAAAGCCTTCCCCTTCCCTCCCAGCCAGAAGTGGTTAGCTCTTTCTCCCGCTGTGCTTTCCCATAACGCCCAGCCTGCGTTTCTGTTGAAGAGTCTGCGCATATGTCCCTCCACCCCCACCACCCCCACCAACACACACACACACACACACACACACACACACATACACACACACACTAGACGCCATGAGCTACTTGGAGGGCAGGTTCCGTGTCCTGTGCATCTAGGTACGCCCAGCACCTGGGTCAGGGCCCAGGCAGTATAATGTTTAAGATATATCTGTGGACAGCTGTAGAGTTCTAAGCTCATCCTTAGAAACTGCCATCCCATAGAACCGTTGTTAATCTATTTGTCGCAACACACATCGTGTCCCTCTATTCTCAGTCTGTGCGCAGGTTGGTGAGGTAGGTATGCACTTCCTTCCTGGGAGCCGCATGCCTTGGAGTTTGAGCAGAACTGGCCCGCGAGGGAGCTGCAGCCAGAGAGCAAGATGCCCGCCCGCCCAGCCCCGCTCTCCGCCGCCGTGTCCCTCGGACCCTCGCTCCCACCTGCAGCCGCCGGGCCTCTCCAGCCCCAGCTTCAGCAACTGCACCATAGGCCCTGAAGCAGAAGTCTGCCCCGAGCAGAACTGGGCTGAAAATCATATTTTCACGGGATGTCAAACCTCCTCTCCTACCTTAAATGAAAGGTATTATTTTTGAGAGGAGAATGTCACACTCTCCCACCAAAATTCTGCTTCCTCGGCAGAAACCCCGGCGGCGCCTCGGCACGGCTGGCAGCCTTCCACCCAAGGCCGCTGCGGGGAAATTCAGCAGGCCCAACGCAAATCACGGGAGCACCGGCTCCTCTGGGCTTAAAACAAGGGAGAGCAAACTCAAGGGGCATTGCCTTTGTGGGATCGGGGGGAGACAGAGGAGACCCAGTCCACACACACACACACACACACACACACACACACACACAGCGGCCCTGGACCCTCCGCAGGCGTTTCTCCTTGGGAAATGTGCCCATCACTTCCCCAAATAAGTAAATCATCCCCCAGCTCAGCCACCTCTGGGTCCTGCCTGCAACAGACGATCTCCCTTCAGCTTCATCGGTGGAGTACAGAAAAATACACCCTTCCTTGCTGCCAACAACCTCTCAGTCCCTCGTCTCTCAGCAATTCGGCCAAGACGCCAAGACTTCTTTCTGATTCACCACACCGATCCGGCCCTGGGACCCAAAGCCACGTGGACTGGGACCTGATTTAGGGTCTCGGGCCGCCCCCAGAGGCTCCTGCTCCCGGACCGAGATGGGAGCCAGCTGCGAGCAGCACCCGATGATCCAGCCGGTGTCCCGAGTCCTCCCGGGCCCTGGGGCCGGACTCAGGTGTCGGCCTATTCCATCCGAGCACGCTTGGCGTCGAGCACCCACATATTCGGGGTCCGGGAGGCCAGATGTTCTGCCAAGAGGGATTCAGGTGCACAGATGTGGCCTTCCAGCTCTCCTGGCAAGGCCCCCCTGTCCAGGTGCTCCCCCACCAGCCCCACAAACCCCTGAGCCGGCAAGAGGCATCAGCCTCTGGTGGAATGCTTCCCTCGGGGGGCTCATGGCCTCTGGAAACTTCCCGTGACCGGTGACCGCTAGTGTCCTCCTCACCAAGGACTCTCCACTCGGAGATTCCGGCCTGTTCCTCCAGCACCTCACTCCGCCGCAGGACTGGGGCTGTATGCAAACATTTGCTTTGATTTGTAAAATGATCCATATAATTAGGGAAAAGAGTTAAATAAAGGGACTGATTTCAGAGAGCAGGCTCTTAATGACACTAATACCTGACAAAAGGGGTCATTATGATGGGCTAATGGGCCTTGCCTGGCGTTCAGCTCTCTCAGGACACAATCCAACACACTCAATTATCTGCTAATCAGGGCCATTTTGTCAGAGGTTATTGCCCTGAAGTATCAATTATAGGAACATTATTAATACTTTATGGAGAAACCACTTGCATGAAAGTGTTAAACTCATGAGGCGAGCCCGTCACCCCCCTCTCCCAACTGGGACCCAGAATATGCCGTCTCTTTGTGCCCCCATTTGACTCCCCAACTGGGGTTTTCCATGACCCATTGGGTCTACTGGGAAGGCGCCAGGGCCATGACGATGTTCCCAATCCCGTCACCTGTGACCGAACTGGCAAGTCCAACTGTTAATGCCACCAGCTGGCAACGGTGGCTTAGCCCAACGCCAAGGCATTACTGACCGGTGATGCTGGAGGGAAGCAGGGAGCCAAAGGGTTTCAGGAACAAGCCTGTGTGTGTGGATGTGCGTGTGTTTCCCCCTCTCTGCCTCTTTTCTCCCTCTTCCTCCTCTCCTCCTTCTTCCTATCCCTCTCCCTCTCTCCGTCTCCCTCCATCTCATCTCTCTTTCTCTCCCT
Organism: Nasua narica; assembly: GCA_028533885.1. Classification (NCBI taxonomy): domain Eukaryota; kingdom Metazoa; phylum Chordata; class Mammalia; order Carnivora; family Procyonidae; genus Nasua; species Nasua narica. The sequence continues at coordinate 82,486,712 of CM052815.1, forward strand.
CCCTTCCTCCTCTCCCTCCTTCTTTTCCTCTCCATCTTTCTCTTGGTATCTCTTTCTCCTCCTCCTCTTCTCCCTTCTCCTCCCAGTGTCTCCTTTCTCCCCTTTCTCACTCTCTTCCTCTCTTGCTCTCTCCAACGTGACCCCTCCAAGGCAACGGGAAAGAGACGGACAAGAGACATTTCTTCAGGACACAGCCTTTTCGGGATGCAATCAGTGCCGCTCCCTAGAACTCACTCCTCCTCCATGCTGGCCCAATGGATTTTTCACTTCTAAGGAGGCACCAACCATCCAACACAGAAACCGGAGGGGCAACTCTTAAAAATGGTGTGAAGTTGCGGTCAACACGGGAAAAGTGCTTTAGAGTCAGAGCAGTGAGAATTCAAATCTCTGTCCCATCACTCCCTGGCCAGGGGGTTGCTGGCAAGTCACTTAACTTCCTGTGGTTTTTGAAGTAGAAACTGTGACTCAGGGTAGCAGCCGGGCCCCTTGCTCGTTATGCAAACTCAAGCAAATTATTTCACCTCTCTGAACCGCAACGTTCCACATGCAGGATAGGAATGGCCATATTCATACGCTAGAGCTATAGGAAAGGTTAAATACAGAGGCAGTAGTCCAGCACCTGACCCTAGTCCGTCAGGGACTGTATCACAGTGGGGCACGAGGTGGAAATGTGTTCCTAAATAATGAATATAAGTGCTCAATAGAAGTCAGTCCTCTCTGCCTCTCCAACCCTGTATAACTAGACGACTTCCAGGAAGAGAAGGGTTAGCTGATTTTTATTGGAGCTCAAAAGGAGAGCAGTTAGGGACCCTTCGGAACCCCTTCCAGTGCTCTGGCATCACGGGGAGGTGCCACCGTGCTCAGAAGAAGCTGCCTTTTGGGAATGCATGGAAGGCTCCACTTCTGTGGCCCAGCGGGCCGTAGACTCGCCCCTCACAATCAGGGCCACGCTTGTTTGGCCCCTCGCCATCAGGAAGGAGAATCAGGGCCTCATGGGAATCTCCTATCTTGTGACTTACAGGCAGAGTTTAGTCTCATGCGGAAGAGGTAGGAAGAAGGGAGAGGAGTTCGCTCTGGCACTCAATGGTCTCCCTCATTCTGCCAGCCCTACTCTGCGGGTTAGAAAAGAACAATTAGAAATGTGGTTGTGGGGGCGCCTGGGTGGCTCAGTGGGTTAAAGCCTCTGCCTTCGGCTCAGGTCATGATCTCAGTTCTGGGATCGAGCCCCACATCGGGCTCTCTGCTCAGCAGGGAGCCTGTTACCCGCCCCCCCCCCCCGCCTGCCTCTCTGCCTACCTGTGATCTCTCTCTCTGTCAAATAAAATCTTTTAAAAAAAGAAAGAAAGAATGTGGTTGTGTTCACAAATCCACCAGTAATTGCCAAAGACTTACCGTGGGCCGGGCGGGGCGATCGGTGTCTGAAGCAGGGGCGACTAACTCCAGGGCACATCAATTCAACTAGAGTCTGACCTACGACGTCCTAGTATGATTACCTGTCTATGTATGTCCAGAACTTCCCGTAACTCCTGGTCAAGCTAAAGGACGGTGAGTTATTCCACCTTTGGAAGCAAAGCCCAGGAACAGCAGTGCACAGAAATACTCAAGTGTTAGAAGAATTATCCAAAATTGGTGATCATCCCCTACACGACTGAGTACAAACATCAAAGAAACGACTTTCCCTCATAACCATGAGGTTCTAGATTAAGCATGTTAACCGGGAAGTAGTCAAAAATGCAGGAAGCCGCTCGGCCACCTCTTTGCTGGAGCCCAGAGAGGAGTCGAGACAAGACACTAGGGAGAATCCAATCGGGGGAGGGAACTGGCCAACGCTCCGGTCTATTGCCACCGGATGTGGCGGGGAAAGAGGACAGACATTTACAAGCAAAATGTCTCCACCTCCTGCTTGGGGCAGCCTCACCCCAGGCTCCGCGGTGAGGAGCGTTGGCTGAGGGGCAGATGGTGCTGAGAACCCAGCCCCGGATCCCCGATAAATAAATAAACAGTGTGAAATGCGCCGTAATTAGCATCTGCGGTAAGCAGTTACGGGGTTAAGTGCTACCAGGGGTTTGATCTGGGCTGACAGAGTCGGAGCTGCGAGTGGGGTGGTTGCCTAGCAACAACACCTGTAGCACATTAAGCAGCCAGTCAGCTTTGTCAACTTCGAGCTGGGGCTTTGTAGCGCGGGAGATGGGGGCGGCGGAAGGATTAGGGGGCACAGAGGTGGAGAGCTGGACAGTGGGTCTCGGGATGGAAGAGCGGGGCAGTCAGGGGCTCTGCGCGCCCCCAGAACAGCCTGCGATGTCTGCTTCCTCACGCAGAAAGCAAGCGGGCAGCTCTGGGGGTCAGTGCTGCGGAGGGATCCCCGCTAGGGCTCTGGTCCCCGCCGGAGACCCTCACGCCGGCAGCCAGGGACGTAGGAATTCCCTTCCCTCACCCGAGCCCTCTCTCAAATAAGGCATCTCGGGATTTGGTGATGGGGGACAGTGGGGAGAGGAGGTACCTTTGGGGTTTTGTTCTCAGATCCTGGAGGAACAGGGGCTCCTTCTACGGACTCGTCTTTAAGGAAGGGACCAGAGAGCATGAAAGCAAAGACCCTGACAGGACGAAGTCCTTCTCACCACCATCCGTTCACACCTTCCCATACATTGCTCTGGACTTCCTCCCATGCGCGCCCGAGAGAGGGGGGGGGAGGAGAGAGAGAGAGAGAAAGAGACAGAGAGAGAGACAGAGAGAGGCAGCTGGAAAAAAAGAAAAAATTGGAGGAAAGGCACAAGAAAACATTGTTGCTACTGTCTTTGTAGATTTCACGGTCTAGCCAGCCAGCCCCTAGCTTTCCTCAGAATCCCCACCTTGCCTTTGGGGAGGGGTGGGGGAGGCTGAGGGGCAGGGGTGGATATTGAGGTACGGAATTCAGACCGCAGCCCTGGCGATCGAACACTGGTGGTCAACTCCACCCCTGTCGGCTGTGAGCCATGTGGCCTCTGGCTCATACCTGTGCTGAGACTCGGTTTTCTCATCTGCAAAGTGGAGGGTAATTACATCCGCCCTGCTTGCCTTGTGGGGACCAAAGGAAGCAGTTACAAATGCTGCCCACCCTCCCACATGCCTAAGGCACTCCTAATACGAAGGAGATGCCGGTCTGGGTCTGTGGGCTGTCTTGGACGGGCCTGAGCTAGCTCCTGTTTGGCCCAGAGCAGAGGAGGGAGCAGCCGCCCTGAGGCCATGTTCCTGGGTAACTGGCTGGTAGCCCTGCCTGAGAGGGGGCCTATCCGGCTGTCCTCTTCTAGGCTCACTGGTTCCAATCCAGCCCTAGGCCAACAATGACTGTAATTATTGGGATCGGAATTCGGAGAGTCTGACTTTCAGAAGACCTTGTGCTTATCTATCCCCACCCCCTGACTTCTTACCGAACACTTCTGCTCCCGCCTACACGGGAAACTGAGGCAGGCTGGAGAACCTGGCTCAGGGTCCCAGACGTACATCTCCCCACCCTCCCCTCCTTCTGGATTATCTGAAGAGGCAGTCCAGGACCCGGAGAGGGCACAGGTTGTCTTCCCGCTGGCTTGGGAAACAAGCCTCAGCAAGCTGAGCCCCCAGGGGACCCTGTGGGCTGTCCCACTCGCACCGCGGTCCCTTCCCCCCATCTTACAAAGTCGACGAGTCTCCCTTTCCACGTCACAGCTAAGACACTTCCTCCCCATCCTTGAAGTCACACCATGTCTGCTTAGGAAAAGAGAGATGCTAGCCAGCCACCAACGCCCGCAAGGCCCAGCCAGGCCGCAGGCATAACTCACCAGCCCAGAGTGCGCCGAGGCCTCTGCGTGTGTTTGTGGGCTCTCCACCTGAGTGGGCACCGGTTCTGCGGCCGGCCCGCCACGCCCGGGGGCACAGAGAGTGTGACTGTGTGTGAGCCACTCCCTCCACAGCTTCTCCAAGCCCCGTGTTGTGCCGTTATTTTCATGCTCTGGGTTATATTTAACTCAAGTCATAATATTTGGGGGGGGTGGAAGCCTGCTGTTTCACCAAGAAAGGCATTTGAATATTCTCCGTTCCAGAGAATTCCAAGGGCTCTGGGAAGAGAGTGAGGCGGTTGCCCCAGATTTGTCTGACACATCGTGGTCACGTGGACTCCATTAGCGGATGACTGAGGTATGGAGCAGGCAGCCTAGAGGAATGTTGTAGAAATGATGAAGAGAAGCCGGTGAGTGATGTCAGCAGGAGGCTGATGCCTCCGGGGGTCCCAGGGCATCACCCCCGACATCCCCACGGGGAGGGAAACTCTAATTGGCCACACCGCCTGCCTTGTCACCACCCCACCTCTCATACCTGGTGTCAGTCTGAGGGGGGAGACAGAACCACGGTCCCATCTGACGGGAGGAGAGACGCGATTCCGCTCATCCCCGGCTGAGGCTCTCCCTCCTCATGCCTCTGATAAGAAAAGAAAGCATCCAAAAGGGAGTGCTGTCCTATTGGGACGCAGCGTTTCCCCCCAGAGAAGCCCCCACAAGGGGAGCAGGGGGCAAAGTACAGGTCGTGCGCAAAACGTGGAAACGTGCATGGACAATGCTGTTTCATTCCTTACGGTAGCAAGACATCCTTGAGGACAGAGACAGATGCACCTGTTTCCAGATTTTCTGGACACTCTGTACACACTACTTTCAAATCCTGAGTCTCTGAGCACATTTTCCGAAAGTTCTTTCATGGTGGCACTGGACAGTAAATGTCCCTGGGAACCTGCCCTTACTCCTTTTGCACCACTTCCCTGAGCCACAAAGGGCAGTTTGGGCAGAATTTAAAACACACTGAGGTGGGGTCCACAGGTAGGTGGAGAGCGAGGACAGGCAGGATTGCCGCTTGCTTTTTATTATGGTGTCTAGACACAGGCAGGTGAGGAGAAGGAGACGTGTGGCTCCCGGGGCACCAGGCACTCTCGCATCTGAGCAGACTCGGATCCCTCAGTAGCCAGAGCAGCTGGCAGGAGACCTGCATGACGTCCTTGAGAACAGGTCCTACTGATGCCTCGCAGGGTCTGGCCGGCGGCGGTGGGGGGCGCAGGGGGCGGGGGAGCAGGGAATCCAGGAGCCGGCCACTCAGGGAGCGGGAATGAAGGGAACCCAGGCCATCAGGGGCTGTTGTGGTTCCCAGGTGTTGAGGGCACTGTCTCATCTCCAGCCTGAACTAAAGCACTAAAACCCGCATTTGCTTCACATTCATGGGAACTGACATATGGTATAATTTTTTCTAAAATCTTCCAAGTTCCCTAGGCAGCTTTGACGTGAATATTAATACTAACATAATTTCATGATGATTAGAGAACACAATTAGGGGCTATTAATAATGACACAAATAATGACATTTAAGGCCTCATTTTAATTTGAGTAATATTCTGTCTGGTGGTATTTAAACAGCTCTGTCTAGCACAATTAGTATGGTGCTAGGGTGCAGCCACTGCTCCCAGAACCCACCAGGCCCACCTCATGACCCACCTCCAGAGCAGGGGAGATGGGTGGGGGACCCTGCTCCAAGCCCAAAATGCATACAAAGGGAGCCTCCTGCACCGGCACATAGCGGACTCTCCGTGTTTGCTGAATGACTGAATGACCAAATGACTGAGAGTTCTGCCTTCTACCCATCGGGCACATGTTTGAAGCTGAAATCCTGTTACCCAGTGACACGTGCTGAGCCCCACACTGTACTCGTTGGATGTTTCTGACCACTAGCAAACATCTGGGAGGTTACAGGGCTGGCTAGGGGGCGGGCACAGAGAGGAAATGTCTGTGAATACACAACTTCAGTGGTAAAGCAGGTGGAACCATTAAGACTTTAAATAACCCAAAGTCCATGACCTGTGCATTAACCAACTGGGGGGCAACACAGTCTAACTTCGTGATACATTTTGGAGTTGTAGCCTAAATTCTGAATGGAGAGATTTGGTAGAAAAAGCAGGACTTGAAGCTGGGTTTTCTACCAATTCAGGTTTCTGTATCAGGAGGGAGGAACCAAACTGTCAACTTCTTGATAAGTGAGGATCTTAAATAAATAAATAGGAAGAAGAGAGTGGAGGAGGAAGAAGAGAGAGGAAGGAGAGGGAGGAAGAAGAGAGGAAGAGAAGGGAGGAGGAGGAAGAAGGGTAAGAAAGAAGTTGAGCATTTACCCTGCATTGGGCACTTCGGGTTAACACCCCGTATCTTCTTTAATCCTTGTAGTAATCTCATGAGACATATATTATTATTATTTTCATTTCACAGTTGGTGAAACTGAAGTTGAAATGACCATGCCAGGTCACGCTGCGGTATGTGGCCGTCCCAGGCTTCAAACCCACGGCCGTGGGCTCCAGAGCCCAGACCATAACCATCTGCAGTACTAGACAAGTGACCGGGATGCAGGAGAACTTGTGGAATGCTGGCCAGAGGACAGAAGTGGACATGGAGGGGAGGCAGCCTCTTGATGTCCCTTCCGCTGATGATCCCGTGGGGTCTGTAGGGCAGAAATTCAAATCCGCTGGCCAGAAGCAGAGCAGGCAGCCCAGAGCTGGTGAGAGCTGGGGTCTGGACACCCCCGTCCCCGAACCGGTGGCCCAGGACATGTCTGAGGACAGGGTCATCAGGCAGCAGCTCCAGCATAGGCCGAAGGAGCTCTGGCTGAGGCAGGGTCTGCAAATGGCCGGGGAAGTTAAGTGGAACCTTTCTGGGTAATTGACTGCCCGTCCACAAGACCCCCCGCCAAGCCGAGGCAGGCCCGGCCTGACACCCGGCAACCTGTCTGGAGTCTGCTCGCAGAAGCAGAGCGCCGGGCTGACAGCAGGCTGGCAATGCGGCTGGAAGACTTCCCCTTCCACAGGCAAGCCTCGTTTTGTCTGAATGCCTGACGCGTAAGGCAGGGAACCATTTGCATCCATGGCAATGTTGGTGGCAGCCGCCAGGCAGTGCGTAGGCAGGATGGGATCTGACGGAAGCTGGAGGGCTGCTGGGGGGGCTCCAGGCTGAGCGTACACTACTCACTAGAGGCCACCTAGCCTCCCTCAGCACTCCTTCCAGGCAGTGAGTTAGTACCTGCCACCCCTTGCAATGCCACATGCACACCATCAGACAGGCGCGCCATCAGACAGGTGTGCCATCAGACAGGCGCGCCATCAGACAGGCGTGCCATCAGACAGG